>WKFP01014650.1:398312-521411 GCA_011057875.1 Pterocles orientalis | reverse complement strand
AAAAACCCCCCCAGAAAAAAAAAAAAAAAAAAAAAAAAAAAGCCAACCAAAGCCCCAGGTGAATCCTTGCTCCCGAAAAAACAGATCAGCTCTTACAACTCCTTTTGCCAAGGCTTCTTCACCTAAAACTGCAGCTATAAATACCTGCTTCAAATGATTCCTTACTTCACCCTGAAGCACAGAATCCAGCCAGGTTGTCCAGGATTTCTCAAACCTAATTAAGACGACTATATTTTCTTCAAGTTTGCCACCAGAAGTTCTTGAAAGAGAACTAAAAAAATATTTCAAAATACATACTTAAATCACATTGGTCCGGCCCTTTGAAACCATCTTACCTATCCTGAAACTTGTATAAAGGGACTGCTCAGACCATTGTGGACACCTGTGCCTCTAGCATTTTCAGGGAGAGGATACTTAACTTCCTTAGACCACTATGTTTTCTTCTCATTTCCACCAAATTACTTAATAGGTACTTGATATAGTTTCCTGTCAAAGTAGATTAGTGTTAAGTGGTTGTTACCTGCAGATGTTAGCAAGGATATGGGGAAAGATTACAAGAAAATAATCTAGTACTTGGACATAGTACAAGGATGTGAGAGTGGGCAAGACAAAGTCACTGACAAGAATATTTTACAATTTATAAGCTTGAAGTACCAGAATCACTCAGAGAAAGTATATGTGACATCAACAACACAAAGTAAAGGTAATGCTCTCTGTCCTGGTAGACATTGGATTTACTCTCTTGTGGAATGGCTGTGCTGTGGTTGTGTGGACAAATGTGTAAAACAAATTTCAGAGAAGTCAATGAAGCTGCATCAGTTTATCACAGAATCTGACAATCGGAGAACTTTTAAGTTCTAATATATTGAAATGTCATTTATCGTTGAATGTATGCTACAACAAGAAAATACTAAGCATGGTACAAACAAATATTAACAACCAGTTCAGAAATGGTTGCCCTTTTAAAGTGCACTGATCCAAGAGGCTCAAGAACAAAGACATGACAGCTTTATAAATAAAAAAGCAACAGAAAAAGGAAAAAAATAATTATTTCTGTACAGAATTGACATGAGGTAAAGGGTCTCTGTCAGCAGCCCCTTCCTACGATGCTGTCAGTGTTCTCTACTTTGTTATGCTGCAGGAGTGGGTGGTCCCGGGGTGAATACAGTGCTCTAGGACTGAGGAAACTTGGATTGGTGTCAGGTCAAATTCCTGGTTTGGCATCAGGTCAAATGCTTGTATGGCTCACCTCATCTAGCACTCATGTAATTTTGTCTTTTTGAAATGGTTAATTATAAGACAGAAGCTGTATCCTGTTGGTACAGATTAGAAGAATAGGAACCAGCTCTTGCTCAGCTAAGACCTCACTACTGTAACTTCATAATGAAACAAATAATATCATTGACATCTTTCCTCTAAGTGCTAATGTTCTCAAATAACTGTAACCTCTTCTGGTTTCTAATGGTTAATTGAGGTTATATGCAGGATCATCTCTCCAGAACAGATTGTTCCCAGAGACTCTGTATTTGTTAACAGACTGAAAAGCATAAGTCGAAACTTAGTTTGAGTTGTGGGTTTTGTTTTGGTTGTGTTTTTTTTTTTCTTTGTTCTTGAATTTATTTGTGAACATCTAGAATAAATTATCACAGCAATTTAAGTGTAGAGAGCAGAACTTTTTGTATGCTGTTCCAACTGCACTACAGACATTTTAAAAGAGTAGGTGTTATATTAAGTCCACATCACAGTGTTGTTTGTTGTGTGTTTGCCAGGTCCAATTAAGCAAAATTTATCAAGGCTGGCAACAATCAGCTTGTTTCATCTGCTCTTTGAAAGGCCTAGTCCATATTTTCTGTGAGAAAATTAATGGTTGGCCTGACTTAGAATACTGATCACCACTTCAGGTAAACAGTAAAAGATAAAGTAAGCTAAAGAGATCAGGACTGTCTGTGCACTTTATTGTCCTCTGTGCAAAGTATTATGGTTAATACTCTATTTTTTTTAGTTTTGGAAAGGCAAACCATGATTAATTAACTAGCAACAACAAAGCCTGCATTTAACCATCTTTCAAGTTGTCAGAATACTGCTCTTTTGTGTTAGCTGGAATCTGAGATACAGCTTGTGATCTTACTGGATATCGTTAACAAAATCACCATAACATCAGTTATGTGGCATGTACCTGGTCTAATAGATATTTCACTATCTTTCTATATAACCTTTCTAGCTATCAGCCGGTTTTTGTCAAGGATCATTATGCTGAGGAACAAGGAGGCTTTTGTAAGGAACATTATAAGAGCCCATTGAAAGTTCTGGTGCTAGACTAGTAGAGAATACTCCTGCCACGGCAGTGTCAGGAGTAATCACAGAATAAGTTACACTTAACACTGACAATTTCAGTGTAGCCCACTCTACAGAAAACACCACATGCTGGAGTGTGGAGTAATGGAAAGATATTCTGCTACAAAAAAAAATGTTGTGACATGCTCTTATCATTGCAAGAACTATAAAATTTGTGGTCTATTAATCAAGCCACATAATGTCACCAAAAGACTGACATGCACTCTTTTTACCTACCTCCTTGCCTCTGGATTATATTGACTGTCACTAGGATGGCTCAGTTCTTTAAATGGGAAACTGTAGGTCATTCATTTGACAGCCTGGAGAGGTTGGTTTCTTCTACTATTGTTTACACTGTGGCTATCTAGGAACACTTCTCTCGCCATTCTGCCTTTAGGGAGAGCTCACTGATCATCCGGAAGCAGATGGAAGTTTGTTTACTTTTCCAAAAGACACTTTTTGTGTTCTTGAGCTGCTTGCTTGATTTCCAGCATTAATACTGTTCCAAAATAAAGACCACAAATTATATGACATAGCTAACATTCCTGTAAATGAGCGCTGACAGTACTGAGAGAATTTACCAAGCTTTGTTATCTAAAATTCTAATTAAGTATTTTTTTGGGAAAAAAGTTTGACAGCAGTGATTTAGAATATAACAATTTTGTTTATTTCTTTAAAAGAAATCTCTGTAAGAAAACAAAGTTTGACGGAGAAAAAAGGTCATGCCTATTTGGTCCTTTGAATTCCACTGAAGAAGTTATTTTTTGGCTACTGTTCCACAGCTCACATAAAGACTATATTAAACTTACTTCTTGAGCTACCTGAAAGAACTCATTGGTAAACAAGACATCACAAGTGAAATAAATTTCATTAATTTGGTATTTTATTCTTCTCATGATTCAAAGAAACAGCTTGAGATCATTTTAATACCTGTCTGTGGCCTCCCATCTGTGCAATTTGTGAAAGTAAATAAAAGTGTACTGTTCCCTTCCCCATTAGTCTTCCTTTCCAATCAGAGACTAGTTTTGAAATTTCTATTGAATAGGAACATTTAAAGCAATGAATGGCCAACAACCCAAGAAAGGCTCAGGTCTATTCCTGGCCTTGTTTCGGCTGGGATGGAGTTTTCCTCATAGTAGCTAGTGAGAGGCTATGTTTTGGATTTGTGCTGAGGAGAATGCTGCTAACATGCTGATGTTTAGAGTTGCTGCCAGGACAGCCAAGGACTTTTCAGCATCTCTGCTGTGCCACTGTCTGCAGGTGCAGGAGAAGCTGGGAGGGAGCACAGCCCCAGTATAGGGTACCCAACCTTAGGTTTAGGGTATAGCCCCAACCTTATGTTTAGGGTTGAGACGCAAATTGGCCAGTAGTATATTCCATGTCATGCACGTCATGCCCAGTATATAGATGAGGATCTGTCCGGAAGCTGTCTCTCTCTCTCTGGGGTGCCCCACTCTCAAGGTCATCTTGCTCTCTCAATTGGCTCCAGGTCTCTCAGACACTCGAATTCTTATCTCTTTTCTGGAATTGCAGTTTTGGGAATCTACCTGTTCTGGGATCATTAGCTGGCAGCAGGTTGAGCCTTGGTCATCTGGTGATGAGCAGTTTCACTGCAGATCACTCATTTATGTATTTGTATATATTATTATTATTACTATTATTACTATTATATATTATATAATATAAAATTATTATTTTCAATTTTAATGTAGTTTGCTTGTTAAATAGTTCTTATCTCAACCCATGAGTCTTTTTTCCCTTTACCCCTTTAATTCTCTTCCCCATGCTTGGGAGAGGGAGGGTGAGCGAGCAGCTGTGTGACATTTATTGCTCTCTGAGTTTACCACCACAATTCTTCACTCCCAAGTAAATTTTGCAGAGAACTGTTGTCTGATTGTTCCTCAGTACTCTTGCTCTAGTGGACTCTTTCAAATTGTCAGAGTGAATCTTAATTCAGTGTCTAATGTGACCAAATTTTGGAGACACTACTTAACTAGACTGCTATGTATGACACACATCCTTGGGATGTTATTTATAAAGACAAAATGGACTTGCCAGGGGTAAGGTGGGACTTTCTGTCTCAGGAACTTTTGTTTATTAATTTCCTATGAGTTTTTTACTTGGCCATACTAATTTCCAACAAAAGTGTTGCTATAGTTTCTCTCTGGCCTCCTTGTCTTTAACTCAATAACCTTTCTGATCTATGTAATAATTACTTTTCTTCTTTTACTTTACTTTGACCTCTGAGATTACTAGCAAAAACCCAGCATTTCCTAACAGAAACCTCCACCTGAGCATATTTAACCAGCATACAGTTTGTTCACAGTGCCAAATTGTAGTAATTGCATGATATTCACTGGCAAACACTGAGCTAATTGCAAAAATGTCATCATATTAATAAACCAATAATGGAGATAATTTAGTTAGGGTGTGCTGTATCTCTGAGTAAGCATTTTTCTTGCTTCTTCAAATGAACTGCATGTGAAACAACAAAGCATCAATTTTTAAGCAGTACACAAGATATGAGCTGGGAATCCTCCTGCTTCCCCTAATTAGCTAGTGAATAGGGCACTCTTGGGTACTATTCTAAAAATATACATCTAAGTTATTAGGCACGTTCATAGTGCCTATCAGTGTTCATTTGTTATAAGCAAAGATAATGTATGCTTTGTTGAAGCATAAAATCTGTATGAAGAATGTACAGTAGCCATTAGTTTCCTAGAATCTGAAAACAGAGAACAAGTTATTTGTGTTAGTCTATCCAGAAGGATGTTATAGGCTTCTGTGAACAGAGGAAACAAATGGCAGTATGAATGACACATTCACTATTATACACTCACCCTGTAATAAACTCTATTTCTGTTTTCCAGGACAGCTGGAGCATATCCTATTACTGTTACATTGTAGCCTGTTACACAACTGAAAGAATAAAGTCCCAACATCCTATCATTTAAGTTCTTGCTCTTTCTCCTGAGCCTGGCCTGTTCTTTATATTTCTTACCATAGACAAACACAGTATTGGATAACTCTACCTGCTTATTTTGAATTTCACGGTTAATCTTTCTATCATATTGATCTATCAAAACATAACAATAGTTCAATTTAGTTACAAATGTCATAAATGGATAATGGGATTCTCACAGCCTACCGGTTGCGGTTGCTCAGTTACTTCTGTTGTGTGATATGTATTTATTGTAATCACATGTCTGTTAAAGCAAGGGAGTCATTTTATGTAAATCTGATTCAGTGCTACGAAAGTCCAGTTTCAATGTTAACTTCAACAAACCACTTAGGGATGTGTTATGCTGTCTGCAGGAGCACTCCTGAGCACTCAGAGTTCAATGTCTAAGTACAACACTGGAACTGACCTCAGGCAAAGTGTTTACAGAATTCCATGCATTGGAGAGAAAGGAAGATGTGTTTTTTATAGTATTGGTTACTTACCTAGATGCCTAGAATTGCATATAGCTTTATATGTGAAGAGTATATACATGTTACATGATGCCTTAATTTTTTTTTTTCTGGGGAATTTGCTGAGGAAGCCAAACACCAAATATCAAGAAGAACATTTCTGTATGAATATTCTGTGACTGGTTGTTCTTTGTCTGTTGTTTATTTCCCTTAACAAAACAACAGTAATCGTCGCCTTTATCCTTAGTTATTCAAAGACTTTCTAAGTTCAAAGCAGTTGTCATGAAGGAAATAGTGTGTTCCTGGAAAAAAAAATCAAGACCTAGTTGCAAGACAGACCTCTCCTGGGTTCTTAGGTTAATCTGCTGGACAGACTGGGTAGTTTAAGATTACAGTTTCAGTGTTTCAATTTTGCCACCCCTAAAACATGAACAGCAAGCACTGGGAGTGGCACAATAGCTGTGATATAACTCAACACTAATTAAGGTATTCCACAGGCAGGGATGTTCCTAATACAGTCAGAGGGACAGATCTCTGTCTACTGAAGGCTTACATCAGATATTGCATTGACATTCCTCAAAGCCTGAAGTTTTAAATGACTGGCTTTGAGCTTTGTCTGCTGCTCATATATACAGGAAAGAAGTTGAGATGTATATTGTGTCAGGAAGCTGTTCACAAGAATTATTATTTACACAGCACTTCTTGGATACCAAGTGTTGCACACCATTATTTTAGTCTTCTGTCTTTTATAGTCTGCCCAAAAGAGTATTGTACTATGCCACCACATACAGTTGCTAAGTCTTTTAATTTATATCCTTACAAGATAAGCTAGGGTAGAATAGCAGAAAAACTAGGATCTGCAATTAGTGCAGGTTAAGAGTGTTTTAGTGTGCTTTCCAAATCCCTTAACTTGCCAATGTAGATATAGCAGTTAATTTTACAATACCCAAATTTCTAATAAAAATATTTCATCTGCAATTTTATTGTCCTTTTGAAAAGGCATTTTTGTGGGACTCAGAAACAAAGCATTTATGTTGGCACATTTAATGGCTAAAAAACCCAAGTATATATAATGCATTAGCTTTTCACAAAAGGTCTTCTACAACATTATTGAGAGAATATTTTCTTTGCTGGCAAAAGTCAATAAATATTGAATGCCATTTATGTTTGTAACTTTCGGCTGCCTACTAAAACAAAATTTGGAAAGCAAATTTGTGGTCAGGAGATAGTTTTTTTAAGAAGAAAGCTTTTAAATACAAAGGGCTACCTGTTCTACTTGTGTTTACAAGACAGGCTACAATGCACAAGACATTGTGTAAAACTGGGGCTTTAACTATCCAAAACAACAATGAATCAGATTAAAGACCGTCATTCTGCAGAATCACTTATTTACTCTCTTTCTGACCTGGCTTTTTTGTTCTTTCCTGTTTTCATCACCTTTCTACCTCCTGGATTATTTTTTTCTTTATCCATTTAGCACCTTCTTTTCCCTTACTCTCCTAAAATGCCTACTGAAATTACTTTGTTTAGCCTCTTTAAAAAGATAATAACCACCTCAATTAATAAAATTCCAAATTCTTCCACTGTGTGTGACTCTACAAAGAACCTTATTTCATATTCCAGAATGAGTCAATTTAATTTCTAGATACTATTTGTTAAGGGCAGGTGGGGACAACAGAACCAGAAAAAAAAAAAACCCAAACCTAAACAAAACCAGAGAGATTTACTGAACATTTTTGTCTTCTCTTAAAGTAAATCACTTCCTAAACTGAGTTTGGGTTTTTTATATGTCCTCCCAAAATATCAGGATTTTTTTTTTTTTTTGCATCTTTGTCTTTTATGGCAAAACTGTATGTTCCAGGCAATTTAAAAAATAAACACATTGAAGACCCACACACTCCAGATGTCAGCATTTACAGTACAAAATAAAGTAGTGACAAAAATTTGATGATCTTAGTGCATGAAAGCCGTAGGAGGATGGAAAAATTAACCTATTTTAGTCTTATCACTGCAGTAAACTTAAAAAATAAGCTGATGAGAAAGGAGTGAGTCTTAATAATGACTGTAGCCTCAGCTAAATAAAATCCAGGTATGAAATGCAAGGAGCTCACTAGCCAAAGATATGATTATTACTGAATTAATAAGTAGGCATAATTGCACAGAAACATGCTTTTCTTCCCCTCATTTCTTCAGTGAAAATTAGTTATTAGAAATCTTTTACCCTTCCAGTGACTGATGCTTCTGCGATGTTTAATCTGGTTAATGTCTGTCCCTATTCTTCCTGACCCCTGTAATGAATTCAGTCCTGAAGGTTCTCTGATTGAAATGAGGACCTATGCTTTGCAAAGCACCACCTGCATCCCAAGGGACTTACAATCTAAACAGATGACAGAATGACAAAATTAAGACGATTTCGTCATCATCAGACAGACAAAGAGCTGTGTCCCAAAGTATCCGAGTCATTTCCTTAAGTCTCTGGTGAAGTAGTTATTAAATGACATCTCATATATCTCACTTCAAGAACTCTTATCATAGTATTTCCTTGTTGAAGATTCCTACTAAATAAGAAAAAAAAGAATTTAGTAAGAAAATTGCCTGTAGTAGCCAAAGAAATTTAACTGACAACAACCATATTTTAGTGGGAAACACCAGTATTTGCTGAGGGCAAATCTGCTATGGTTCCTCACTTGAGGATGAGACAGCACTTGGGAGAGAAAGACTCCTTAGCACAGGGAGAACTCCAGGGAACAAGAATGAGGGCAGCCTCTCCAGAACATGACTAAGACAATTTCATCTGAATCATGAATTTGCTACTGGGCTTTCTCAAAGGCTATATAAAACCATTGTAGACACCATTGTTCTGCTTCTGAAATAAAGTGATTGCTAAGAAATCTCAATATTGAGCCAAAACAACTTCTGCTACTAGGCAGACTAAAAGTTTTGGCATGAGTCAAAAACTCAGGTAGCAGCAGTACAGAGAACTCTGAGGACTGAGAAAAAAAAATACAAATACATCTGCTTTGATTTGCTAATGATGGCTCTCAGCCAGACTACCGGTATTTGAATGCCTGGTAGTCACTGAAAAGTGACAGCACTTATAAAGCAAATCACAAAGACACAACTATTTGGAGTGACAATAATTGCATAACTGGAAATTATTTACTTTTATGCATTTAAACTGAAACAACTTAAATAGGCCTCAGATTTGACGCTATCATCAGAAACACAGCTAAGAGCAATAATAGACAAAATTTAAAAACACATGGGGTACAAAAAATAAAGAAGAGAGAGATCAAACTTAAACAAAAATCTCGTATTCACACTTGCTAAACTCTCCCCAAATATCTGCTTGGAATGACAGTATTTGTAAGATGCTCTGCAGTTCTATACAGCATGAGTGGGTTGATTAGTTTTATACGTTGTGATCATGTTGATTAAATGAGAAGGTTTTTTGTTTTTCATAACATAGATGATTTCGATAACAATGCCTTGTGCAGCATTAAATACTGCATCAATATGTTTTAGCTAACCTTAATCTTCATAAAAAAAATGAAACGATTTTTTTGTACTGAACAAATTCCTAATTTCTCCCCTCTGCCTTCTGATCTTCTTCCCTGAGGTTCCACAGACCCAATTTTATGATCTCATTATGTATTATATGGGAGGCATAGTGTGGAAAAAAAGGAAAACTATTGGTTATTGGGTCAAGATTTATCTGTATTGCTTGGAACAAACTGAATATTAACATATTTAAAATAATAACTCATGTTTAGGGATTACAGAAAGATACTGACTTCTAATCTAATATAAATAAAAGACTTTTTTCCAAGCTATGTAAACACCAAAATTGTGGAGCAGAATACAACAAAAAGAAATCATCAGGTAATTTAAGAAATGTTTAGAAACCCAGTTGTTCCATTTATTGTGCTGTCCATGGAGTCTAAAGTACAAACTGGTCTGCTCAATGTACATTAATTCACTGACATAGAAATAATGGGATACTAATTTTATATGTCTTTTCAAAATTTTCACTACTTACTGTGCCAAATTTGGAAGTCAGTGGAAATTTATATGAGTACTTGAGAGCAGACTATATTCATCGTTAATCAAATTCAAAGATTGTTGGGATGCAGTATTATGCAGAGAAGGCCCGTAGACATGTAAGTTCCCCACCACACATATACTGCATTTATGGGACAGCATGTGATTTAAAATCAAGATTTAAATCATTCTCCACGAGTACCTTTCACAAGACATTGAATTGATAGGTATTACCAGAACCTTGATTCTTAGCTATTCTGAAAAGGAATGATTTGTGTTGTAGTTGAAATTTATGGAGTTCTTTTTTAAATTTCATTGACTGCCATATGGCTGCAGCTTCATCTATGAAAAGCTTTTGGTCTCCCAGTTGAATGCAGATATGCCAACTGACAAACAAAACAAGGTGAAACACCATATATGCCATTTGCTAGCAAAATGTTATGATCCACTTTTGATAATTATTGTGGATTTATACGTCGGTAATGTCCTACAGAAAATATTGTCTTTTTGTTAAAAAACAGAAAAGCAAAGAGGTGTTTTTTTTTTTTTTTTAAATATATATAATCTCCCATTTCCTAATATAATACAGTAGACTTATGGTCACCTGTTCAAATTTCTGTATTGGACATAAGACCAAATTTTGGTCTCTCTCACACTGACAATGTCGTTGTAACTAGTCTGATCTGCTGTTTGTTATACTGATGTGTAATCTGTCCTCTCACCCTTGCAACTCAACCTGAAGACAACAACAGCTATTGCTGTTTAAACTTTGATATCTAAAAATTTGATTAGAAACTTTTGGTGGACAAAACCGTACTTCCTCACTTTTTACCATTTTTCATATATGAAGACAAGCCTACATGAATTATGATAAATAATGTCTGTTGAGCAGAAATGGCAGCTGAATGAGAATAGTTTTAGAAGCAGAATTAGTGGTAACTTTGGTTGTAAGAGTATGCAGCACTGTAAAATAAGTCTGAGGGTCTTAAAAAACACAAACAAAATACTGTATTTTAAAAAATCCTAAACTATATTGACAAGGGAGTAGCATATTTCAGTACACATATTCATTATGCAGGTTAGTATTGCCAAGTACTTCTAACAAATTTGAGGCGAACTATTCAGCAAATGAGCTTTTTTTGCCAGCCACCTTCAAAAAATAATTATATTACCTAATTTTAGGCATCAGTTTCACTGGTGCTTTACCACTCTATCAAATACTTATACCCAGAATAATTCTGTACAGAATGGCATAGCAGAAGTGTTCAGAATACATATATGTCTGCCCACACATCTGTGTTTGCAAATTAGCTTGCCAGCACTCTTCACAGAATCACAGAATCACAGAATTATATGGTTGGAAAAGACCTAGAAGATCATGCAGTCCAACCATATCCAATACTTCCCAACTAAATCATATCCCTCAACACAACATCCAGACATTTCTTGAACACCCCCACGGTCGGTGACTCCACCACCTCCCTGGGCAGTGCATTCCAGTGCCTGACTACCCTTCCCGAGAAGTAATATTTCCTAATGTCCAGCCCGAATCTCCCCTGGCGCAATTTGAAACCATGGCCTCTAGTTCTATCACTGTCTACACGAGAGAAAAGGCCGACCCTTAGCTCACCACAACCTCCCTTCATGAAGTTGTAGAGAGCAATAAGGTCTCCCCTGAGCCTCCTCTTCTCCAGGCTGAACAATCCCAGCTCCCTCAGCCGCTCCTCATAAGGCCTGTGCTCCAGACCCCTCACCAGCTTCGTAGCCCTCCTCTGAATGCGTTCCAGGGCCTCAATGTCTTTCTTGCAGTGAGGGGCCCAAAACTGAACACAGTACTCGAGGTGCGGCCTCACCAGTGCCGAGTACAGGGGGACAATTACCTCCCTGTTCCTGCTAGTGACACTGTTTTTTGATGCAAGCCAGGATGCCGTTGGCATGATATAAGAGAATTAATGCATGCAAATATCCAGCCATATTTCCTTGCAAAACTGAGATATTCCCACATTGAAGAAATATGAGACTCTATAAAGAAATTAGAGAAGACAATAAATTTGCTAGGATACAATCTGACTGAGTCAGAAAGATACAGGAAAGAGAACTAGAGTACTTCTAAGATGTCTGAGTTTGACATAAATGTGATTTACATCAGAAAAAATGGATATAGATTCTCTCAAGCAGAAATGATCCTTCTGATCATATGAATAATGATTATCTAGGCAGGGACATAAGGAAACAGTGTACATTTCTCAACAAGTGAGTTCTTGATGAGTAATCACAACAAACAAGACTTCAAACAGGTAAATATAACACAACACTACCACACATCTGGGGATGTCTCAACAAAGACTGGAGTAAAGGCAAGTTTTCCAAGAAAACCAAATGACAATTGCTGGTCACAAACACCATTTGAACTCAAAAGGGATAAGTCATATAACTAATTTTGCTTTTTTGATTAACTTTATTTTGGATTCCTCTGTATTTAGAAGTCAAAATGAAATTGCATTTTGAACTATAGTTGGTGAGCAAAGATCTGCAACCTAAACCTACTGTAATTCACAACACAGGGATGCTGTAAAAGGAGCTGGGTAGACAAAAATGGATAAGATTAGGGCTCTGCTTCAAGATTCTGTTCAGTGTTCAAAACAACATGATATCACCTGCTTTATGAATAGTGGAGACTCATTCACCACTTTGACAGCAGATCTAGATAAAACACTCTGAATAGTAAACCCTGGGAACTGACAAATTGAAAAGTTGATGAAAGATGTTGATACATTTTAGATGGCCTTTGGTAACCTTAAGGACAGGAAATAAATTATTATTGTTATTATTTGACATGTGATTGTCCATAATAAGTGAGTATACCACATTTTGGAGGTTATAGTTCAAAAGATTTGGTGACTGGTTGAAATTCAATAACAAAGGATTGGCTTCTGGGGTATCATCTGTTGGAATGAATATATTTCTTCCATCCCGATGTTGATCCCAAAATGAGCATGGCTACCAACTTTTCAGCCTTTAGTTTAAAATTACAATTTAATTATTCAAGTCCTGTTAGAAACTACTGTCTCCCAAATATCTACAAGCAAAGAAAACTGAGATGGTGTTCTGGAGATTTCTAAGGATTTCCCCCCACACCCTTGTACTTTCTGTCTCACAAGGCCAAAATAATTCAAATAACAATATTCTAGCTCCGAGGGAGAATGAGAATTAGTTGTGTCGGTTAGTTAACTTAGTACAAGCACTTGTTTGATACTTTAAGGGAAAGTGGCTTTCTGCCTGCACAACCAACAAGAGCATAAGCAGTACTTAATCACAAAAAGAGCAGATGAAATAAAGGTCACATATTTTCAGTTTGTGAAGGTAACCTACAATTAGAATAATTGCTTTTAATATATTCTTGTTTCCAAACGTCTGAGGATTGATTCCTACTGGCTTTTCCCCAAACACAAGTGGAGGCTTTTCATCTGTACATCCTGTATAGCATCAAATCACATCAACAGGTTCTGTTGTCACTCACTATTCCCTGCTTGCTTTCTCAGCAGAGAAATAACAGCAGAAAGAGATGGTGAGGTTAGAGTTCATGCATTTTCTTCCCCTTTTAGGAGCTGGCAAGGGGTGAGTGGTATACCAAGGTGAACATGTCCAGCTTACTGATCAGCTCAAGGTAAGTTTCACAGCAGTGCAGAGAGTAAGGCCTGGTGAGTGATTGTACTCTGGTTTTCTTTGTAATAGTTTTTGCCCAGAGACTGCTATAAGGGTGCTATGCTGTACAAAGAGTGTAGTTTAATCTCTGTTTCCTTCCCTCCCTCCCTTTAATAGATATATTTTGGAAGTAATAAGAAGGAGCGTTGTGGTGATTAATTCCTTTTACTTACCTTATCTGTTTAAAAGAGAAGAAGAGAGAAGTTATTGCTCCTCTGCTCTGGTTCATGACCTATGTATGTTTTTAATGCAGTGTAGATTAGATGTTTCAGTTTTGACATGTGTTTGATTTTAATCTCAAGAGGAAATATAGATTTCCCTGGTTTAGCCAAAGCAGCAGTCAGAACAGCAGAAGGTTCCTTGTGGTTAGGCCACAATCCTGTTTCTCTGACACAGACCCCAGTGGAGATCTACAGCAATTTTTAGGGATTCATGCAATAAGAATGGGGCTTTACACTGCAGAGTTTGCCTTCAGGGAATATAAATTTTCAGGGAACCTCATTAGAATTTATACATCTTTTGTAATAAATCTTTTTGAAGAAAGAGCAGGATACGCAGCAAAAGCAATGTCCTTCGGCTTAGATGAGAACAGAATAGATTTCCTGAAACATAGTCCATCTTCTTGAGACTGGGAACAAACATCCAGTAACTGAAAAGCTGAGAGTGTGTGGCACTGAAGGTCTAGTGGTTTAACTGCCTTTTTTTTTGCATCCAGAAGGTTTCAGTTAATTGATGACAGAAATGAGAACTTGCAGTGCTTGTTCAAGTACTTTTTCAAAGACATAAGATGAACAGTTATGTGTAGCGAATTGGGGCTGATAGTCTGCTGATGAAGTCAGGGGCTACTAAATTGTACCATTCTGTTTTGCATTCTACACAGCAATAGCACTCTGTTTAAACTATTTTAAAAATAACCTACCTCAAAAAAAAGTTCTTTCTTCTTTTATCTTAACATGTTTCATGATGGAAAGGGAGAAAATTTAAATTATATCCCTGATTTGTCCATGGGAATAAAATGAGGTAATGAGTGAAATAAAACTCTTATGCAAAACAAACCAACCAACACACCAGCCAACCAAGCTGAAAATAGCTAGTGTATGATTGTGCAGTTAAAGAGCGTATCAGAAAGCATGAATACTCAAAAAGTAAACATCCTAGTGCTTTGCTTTAATATATTGTTCTTTAAATAGAAAATTTAAATACAATTTTCAAAAAACTAACTGACCAAAACAAGAATTCTGAAACAACATCAGCATTTTTTTCATTCACAAGAGTGGATCATTTAGCTCCACGGTGCAAATGTCTGTCATTTCAGTAAACAAAGCAAAAGGTCATAGCAAACTGACATACTGAAATCTATCCGTAAGCTAGGAAGTGATAATTTGGCATTGAATTTCAGAGCTATATTCAAACAGTAGAATAAATTCAGAGTAATCTACGTGCAAAAACCAGAATAATGTTTGGGAGCAATGGGCAAGTCTGCTCTAACCACAGCAGGCTACTTTTGGCCACTGTCTCTCCTGAGAGTCAGATGTTTCCTCCTCTGTCATGTGACTGCACATGTCCAGTCCCCACAGTGTGGATGTGCCTTATGGAAAAAAACGTATCTTGGGGAGCAGTCTGCTGTAACCACAGGCATTCATTCCCCTGCAACCTGATTTACAGGAGCACGTGCACTGGGATGAGGAAATGCAGCGATGGTCTGTCTGAACAGCATTTGCAAAAGAACCCCACGTGGATCCCTAACCTTTCTCAGGAGCAGCGTGAGCATGGACAGGAACTGTATACTCATTGATCTCACTGTGCATTTGATAAATCTGGTCTCACTTGGAATGAAGATGGTAGCTCAGTTTACAGCTCTTCTCTGTACTCTCTCTGTGCTCTACTTTTAACACCATCTTGGCTCTCTTGGCAGACTTCATTCTGTCTCCAGGGGCTTACTGCTTCTCCCACCTAAGACTGAGTTATGACTTGTTACAATTTTATTCCCCTCATGGGTGGAAACTGGTTCTTCTGATGCCCTTTGTCCTTGCTCAGGAAGCCAAAATTGTATTGTACTTATTGATTTTTGTTTTGAGAGGCCTGTGTGTGTAATTGCAAGTATTTCTATACCATTACATTTATTCATTAGGATGTGGCTTCCCATGGGGTGCAAGGTACAAGATGCCTGGTACTGGTACAAGTACAGTTTTTTTCTAGGGAATTCATGAGAATGTGCAATACTATTATAAGCAGGACAACCATTTCTGTAATAAATATTTATATTCCTTCTTCTGTCTGGGTTTCTGCACGAGCATTGTCATAGGTACAAAAATCATACATACGCAAGTGTTTACTCAGTGTGGAAGCTTTTGGGAACAGGTACTCACTCTTAGGGATGTTTCATATAACTTTGTTGTTTTTCATTACGAAATGTATCAAGATAAAAGAAGAAAACTTTATTTTGAGGTGGGCTATTTTAAAAATAGATTAAATGTTCATTTTAATATAAATAAAATTTAAATCAAACATTGTTTGTAAATCTATCCTTATCTCTATGTGATGTCTTTTTATAAAAAGTTGAAATATGGAGGTATGTTGATGCAGGATAGATTCTTATCGTGAGACATAGTAAGGCTATGTATAGTAACTCTGGCTTTAGAGGTATTTACAGTAAACTGTCATCAAATATGTTTTAAATCCAATGTTTTAAGTGATCAGACAGTATTTCCAAAAGCTGTTATTCAGAAAAACAAAGTGTATGCTGTTTTTTTTAAAAGTATGCAGACACCAAAAAATGCTGCTTATAGAGCTTCAATCTTCTGTAATTATATTAGATACAGTAGCTAAATCAGTATTTCTAAGTGCATAATTGTAAATCTATTTGGCAACCAGGGAAAAAGTTTAGCTGTCAACCAATTATTATAGGATCATTAAATTTTCTTTCAAAGGAAAAGTTTGGAATGTGTAGAGTGCTATAGAAGTTCCCGGCATACTTAGCTTCATCTTGCTTAGACAATTTTTTTTTTTAATAATTCCTCAAATATGCCTTTCACTGCAACCTTGTTTCTTGTGAGGATTATTTGAAATCTGCATAGGATGAATCTTCAATGATACAAAATTAAACACTGGATAAGTGACTACAGCTTGCATCCTGTATGTGAACAAAAGCTTAGCCCTTTAATGATTTTTAGCTCTCCTAGTTTTATTGGCACTATTTAATCTCAAAGTGTGTGTCTATACACACACACACACACACTCTCTCTCTCTCTTATGTTTCATATATAGCCTTTTTTTTCCTCCCTTAAACTATTTTTTCTAATGGCACATCTGTCCTCTCCTATACAGGGCATTTGATGCCCACAGTGCATTTGCAGTGACCGCTGAGGTAGCAATGTCAATGCTGGTATAGTTACACTATGCAGCGCAGCTGAGGATTCTATCAGAGGTACACCATGAATTTGAGCTAGCTACAGTAGCTCCATATTGCATGTAATCTCATTAGCCTGGGATTTAGCTTTTCTGACAGAGCAGTAATGAATCTGTTTCAAGAACTAGGCTGGTTGGTGTTTTGACATCGCAGTACCAAGATCTACTGTGCAAAGATTTTAGATGGATTGGTGGGAGGTAGAAGTTACTATCCAAAATCCAGACAGCAATCAGTACTTGCCATGCTAGTAGTAAAATCCTGAGACCAGGTTTTCACCTGGTATAAAATGGAGTAGCTAACCTGTGATGAAAATGATGAAAATATCCAAAATTGATCTAAGTGTAAAGTGACATTTTTTAATGGAGAAAAGGATATGTTTTTCTAATATCTAATGCAACAAGGTTGTGTTTTAGTGCACAGTATTTAGTTAACATCTCTTTTGACATTACAACTAGCAAGCCATTTCAATTCACTTTAAAGAATGTCTACATTCTCGACAGGAAGTATTGTTCCTTCTTTTTGTTTAAAAAGATGCAGATAATAGGTTTCATTTAATTGTTTTTGTGCATTGTTCTTATTTAAGCACAATACCATCTAGAGGACACCATATTTATTCTGAACAGTCTGAAATGTTCTTGTCCTTTAAGGTTTTTCTCTTTCAGGCTTTCAGTCTTAATTTTGACAGTCTGATAGAAGTATATCCGTCCTACATCTATTGTAATCTCTGTCTTTTTTCAGAAACGGGTCAAGCACTACTGTACTTTAAGAATGAGCATCTCCCCCCCATCAGGGCCCCAGATTTTTTTCTGTCTTCTTCCTGTTTTTTTTTCATGTGGGTGCTCACATTCACTGGGCTGTTTTCCAAGCCCTCTTTCCTTTCCATGAGCCAGTGGAAAAAAGGATCTTCATTCTTTCCCCCTAACACTCTGAAGGAGAGCTTCTACTGTTTGGTCTGAAGTTCTGCATCTGGAGTTTGCTTTAAAGAGAGGAAGTAGTGGTTTCCCAGAGCTCTGAATAGTGGATGAACCACTAACGTGATCATGCAGCACAAGTCACACAGTGGGCACTTGTGGGTAGAAATGTATTAAGACCAACTTCCTAAGAGAAAAGTGGAATCTCCTATTTCATGCCAGCTTCCCTGACATCAAATCAAGGAGTCCAGCTGGAGTCTCCTGTGTGAAGTCTTTATTCTCTTTTTGACCAGTCTGAGTAAACAGACCATCCCAGCATGTAACTTGTGCACCTGAGAAACAGCCATTGAGCTACTTAGTACTCATGTCACACCAACCTGGAAGCTGACTTTTGCCCTACGTGGTCTGAAGTCATGAGGTTAATTCAGCTTTTATTTGATTTTTCTTCAGGTATCTAAAGGCAGTGAAGGAAAGTGGATAGGCTGAGTTGAGCTCTCCTGTGAAATCGTGATTTGGCAGTCAGGGTTGCACATCCGAGAAAAGAGAGAAGTGGGAAAAAGAATAAAAACAAACAAATGCTGAGCAATAGATTTTGGCTTTTGCGTTGTTTTCCTGCCTCCTGAGGAGACAAATAGTGTACCCAAGAAAGCATTTCTGCCACTGTTGATATGAGACTACATATCTGTATGGAATACTTGAAAATGAATAAATTCCTCACTAATTACATCTTAAACAAATATTTAATATAATTTCAGAATTCATTTCATCATACTAATGAGCTACCAACAACTGTCCTTTGACCCAAAGCTTCAGCCCCTGGCAATTTTCTTTCTACTTAGCACATCAGGATGTCTTTAGATGACAATTTTACAGGATGACATAGCTAATAATTTGGTATCTTAGAAGAAAATGAAGTAAAAGATATTCTTCTAGGGAGTTAAAATTATCAGGATTATGCTGCCTATGAGGGGTTTAATGAAACAGGAACAGAAGCACCAAAGTGACTTTTGAATGCAGAATTTTGTGATAAATATTTTGAGTTCTTCTTGTTTCCACTTTAACTTTTTGTTTATAAAAATATTGTGTCAATAACAAAAGAAGATAGACATTGGAATTACCTACTGAGTTACAGGGGTAAATTTGCAAAGGCTTTGACCTCTTCTGGTATGGTCCTACATGTTCACAGAATTCAAACAAATTCTTTTAATAGTTACAACTGTCTTTAGAAAATTCTTAAAATTTCTCTTGTTTTTAAAAAAACACTGTAAATAACCTCAGATTGTAAAATAAAGATGCTAATGGCAGGCAAAAATACAACTTTTTTTTTTTCCTCCTTCATTCTGCACCTAATTTCTTCCCTCCCTCCTGCTATCTGAAGACACATAAGTAACCTCTGGTCTCGCAGAATCTCAGCAGGTCACAGTCTTTCATGTATTTATTTTCCCAATACACAGTGCTCATTTACCTCATTATTAAAAATGCTATATTCTAGTGAATCCACAAAAGCAGCATAGAAAGATTAAAGAATTTGTTTTATACCTTCATAGAATTAGAGTATAGAAGAAGGGATCAGAATGCAGTTCTGCAGCTACCTTCCAGGTAAGTAATAAATTATGTTAATCTTGTTCTTTTTATGCCTACAAGTTGTACATTCTGTGGTACACATTAACACATTTTCTACAGGTGTAGTGGAGTGTGCTTCATCTGAGTGCCAGTCCACAACTTAGCTGTAGGGGCACTCCACTGGAAGAAGGAGATGCAGAAGAACCCCCTTAAATTGAGGAGGCAAGGAACACTCTCACAGGGAGTAAGCTTGTTATAGCTCAGAGCCTAACTACCTGTGGGCTGCATAGGTGCTTCACTTGGCTGTTGTGTATTTGAATAAAGAATAAATAAATGCTTGTCATTTAATTTACTGAAGTTTCTAGACTTTTAAGTAATTTCTGGATCTAGTGATATTAATTTAAAGAAAATTATTTGTTTCATAATTAACGTGTTTCATAGACTAAGACAACAAAATGGAGCAGGACAATGTAAATTCATTTATGAGACAGATTGGAGTAAAGGGCTGGAAATTGGTCTGTAGAAACTTTCTCCAGGATGGTATAAAGTTCACAGTCAAAAGAAGGGAATCTTTCTGCTGCTATCTGTACCTTCTATATCAGGTTCTTCAGCTATGTATGGTGCAATTTAACCAGCTGTGGTATCATAGTACCTGTGTCATACTATTCCTCCCAGTGGAAAGAGTCAAATTATTATAATTAATCAAACAATTAAGTACTTTGTTGAACTGGGACTTAAACAGAGGAGCCAGAAAACTGAAGGCAAAACAGAGCCTATGCATTTTAATCTTCTCTTTCTCCCCATTAATGCTATACAGGACATAGCACGTTGTTTTGAAAAAACCCCTGCATTTTAAGCACAGTTTTTTCCCATAATCTGTATCACACATTTGGCAGCCTATGTAACTTTGATAATGGAAAATAAATTATTGTGCACAGAATACCAAAATGTTAATTATGCTTTTCATTGGCTTCGGCTAAATCCGTGTTTTGTAATGGATTCAGGCATGCAGAACTGCAACCCAGAGGCTGAAATAACAGCTTGCCTTTTGCAGGGCTTACAGATCATAGAAAGCATGTTGTCGATGTATCGTTAAAATGACCTTTTGATGGGAAGAGAAAGAATGGAACTAGAGATGCTCGGTGAATACGTACTGCATGCTCAATTATAATTACTAGAGGAACCGGTCTGAGCAAGAATATATTAGCAGATAATGTTAATTGTTTAAGAAAGAACAACAGAATAAATTTGCATGTAGATATTATATATAGAAAGCAATGGTACTGAATCTATGTAATACAGTACCTGAAGCAATCACATTTATTTTATGGACATGCAAAACTGACGAACTAGAAGGTAACTTTTTAGTGAAGATGTACTTCAGGCATTAGTTCATTAACAATACAAGAATGACTAATAAAACTTGAAATAAGCTGTGCTTCTCATATCTATCTCCAATGAGGATATAATTAAAAGTAAGCTGCAAATGGTAAGTCTTGTGTGAAATAAAGTTCTTAAGTAAAATTAATAATATCTTCAGTGAACTGACAAAAATGTTTTTCTCAGAAATAATCACAGGGATTTGTAGAAGATGTTTACTAATGAACTCATATGCATTAGAAACAAAAAATGCTTTTTCTCATCTGTTGAATACTACGGCACTTGCTTCAAGATCGATGGAGTCCTATTGCCTTCATGAGATATACAGGACAACACAACTCTTAAAGGCAAATATGAGAGTTTCTATTTCTCTCTCTGTGAGTTTGACTTCTGAGTGATGAGCTTCTCAGAGAGCATTCTTTTAATGGTATCTTCAGTGCAAGGTGAAAAAACCCCAAAACTCTACAAGGTGAAAAAAAATTCTCTAATGTTTCACACATCTTTGCCTTCCTTTTGATTATTTCATTCCAGACAGAAAGTATTTCTATCTGAAAACAAAGACATTTATTGGAAACTATTTTTTTCCACTGAAACCGCTCTCTGGGAGGCTTAGCTATCAATTCACCACTCAAAGAGCAGTGTCTTGAAGGGTAAATATATATTTTTCTTAACCCTTTGAGGAACTCAGACTCTTTCAGCCAGTGACTTCCCAGATCTCAATACATTCCCCAGTCCTGTCCCAACCTCCTCTCAGCACAGAACCCCAAACTACACATTTGCTTCCAAGGGAAAGAAATGTGGGCATGTGGGCAAAAAAATGAGCCATAGGAAATGAGCAGTTCGCTGTGTGCCCAGAAAGAATGACTGAAGGACTAACGCCAGAATGGGTCACTGTGACAGTCTCCAGTCATGAACAAGCATGACTATGGACACAAAGTCGTGTTGTCGTCTTCTTTCTGTGTATAGGACTTAGTAGGGCCTACATCATGCGTTAGCATTAAAGTCTAACTGACTCTGTAACAGACTATGTCTCAGAAGTCACAAAACAGTGAAATCACATGAGCAGCACTGTACTCAATGTGTTCTTGTCTTCCCCAGGCCTCTAAAATTCTTGTGCTTAAGAATAAACAATATATGTATAAGAATAAACAATGAATAAGTGAATAAGCAAAGACTTTTGATCCCTTGCTTTACCACCAGTCTGCTGCCGAGGGCTGTTCTTACCTGAAACGTGAGCTCCTTGCCAGGGAAGCTTGAGATGGGTATACCTAAGCATCTGTAGGCTTGCAAAGGCTGGTGCACTGATCTGTAGAGGCAGATCGTGAAGCTTTCCTGGTAAAGAAAGATGTCATATGTAAGAACACAGCAGTGTGCTTGAGGATGCAGGTTTTTAATTCTAAATTTCAATCGGAATAGAAATTTTCGTGTTTCTTAACGCTTTTTCATTTTGTGAAACAAACTTGTGTTAACTATGAGTGAGTTTAATTTGGGATTATGGTTGCTTTGCACACAGATGACATATAATTAAATTATTCCCTATCTTAGTTATTAGAAGCCAACTATTGTATTATCTTTTCATAATTTTAATGCATTCTTGTAGGATACCTATGAGATCAGGAAGAACTGTTAGCTTTCCTGGGCACAGAAAGACTGAAGATCACACATACTGGAGTACTGATTTGAAATCTCTAGGAATCTAGATCCATGTGACTTGCCCAGAAGTTAAGGAAGAAAAGACAGTGGGGGAGGTGAGATTTCAGTCCTACTCTTCTGGACAGTTTCTGAACAGTGGAATTATAATACTGATCTCTCTTTTCTTCCTTTCTGCAACTGTGAATGTGCCTTTTTCACGTTTTTTTTTTCAACAGCGCTCCACTCGTGCTCTTTCCCTTATCCCTCCTGTTCCAGGTTGCTAGTTCTCCTCTAATGTCATATAGACAATGGGCTTCGATTCCCCTAAGGACAGACATTTGTCTCATGCAATTCTGTTGAGATACTTAGATACAGCCCTTATAAAGATCTGTTTTAAAACTTGTAATATTATATCACTGTCAGCATACTTTGAAAAAGTGGCTATGATTATTGCTACACAGACTTTAAATTTCTGGCTTTCTGGTTCTGGAAGAATATTTAGAAAGGCTCTCAGCTGCTCTTGTTACCAACACAGCAGTTATAAATGCTATACAAGGAGAAGTCTGTATAAGAGTTGACATGTTCCTTAGTATGAAAATAGGAAATACAAACCTTTAATTACATATAAAGATTCAGGACTGAAAGGCCTGTATCTGCATCTAGAAAAAATCTGAGACGTACACTGTGTTTTCTTCCAAATGTGTTACATGAACAATAATATGAAAACCACACAAAAACCAACCAGATTTATTATTAAGGTCCCACAATGTCAGGATATTTTCTGGGTATGAAATTAAGGATGTATGGTAGTTCCAGTTCCATTCAAAGACAATCAGCTACAAAAATGACTTAATATAACATGGGTCACCTATTTCAATTATTATTTATCTCTTATTCCCTCAGTTCTGTGTGGTGGCAATTCCTGTCTTACTAAAACAAATACCTCTTGTAACTTTGGAGAATCCCAGGTTTGAATAGTTTGAATCATTCATAATAGTTAATTTTTGAAATAGTGACTTTTTGAAAACCCTCCAGATTTTAATAATTCCAAAGCTTTCATTAAAAAGAACTATAAAATCTACTATTTGTTTGAGAGTAGCATACTGACACACAGACTTGGAAAATAGCACTTAGAATGTAATAAATTGGCTTTTTCAGATTTGCTGAACATGTTAAGCCATTCTTGCTGTAGAAAGGAAAATAATCCTTGAATTTGGTGTTCTTATAACTGGACTATTAGTGCATTGATTATTTGAAATCAGTGAGATATAGACTTGACAGAATGTTCTTTGTGTTTCCTTTATTTTGTTTCCTGTGTTTCAAAACAATATTTTCCTTTCTTCTCCACAACTTGATAAGGGGTAGGAAATATGCAATACAGTGGAGATTTTAATACAAACTACAGCCTGTAAAACATACAAGTCGAGGTGATGTTTTTTTTACAAGAATTAGTACTGGTTTTGGAGAACGTAAGGGGGAAAACATGAACGTCTTCCAGTTGTGAGGGTATTGATAGACCTTGCTTTCTGTCAGCAGATAATTCGAGTCTTTAGTGTGTTAAAGATTTGTCTATCTATATTCTGAATCTGCAAAGAAAGTTGTTTTTAATTCAACACATATATTTGAAAATGAAACTTTTTTTAGCAGGTGTCCTCATTCCTCATTTTGATACGTTTTCCACCTGCTGCGGAACTAGCAAAACATGAAGCAAACTTTGTAATGTGGGCATTAAATATTCAATCCAAATACTAATACTAAGTGTTTTTCTTCCAATTTTAATGCAGCTGGAAGCTGACAAAGAAGTCCAAGCTAAGCTCTAAAGTTACTGGTGTAATAAAAAATATAATTTTCTTTGCAGTAACAATCAATGGTAGATACAAAATTATCTTCAGAAATCAAAAATTTGAGCCAATTTGACTCAGATACATTTGTACCAACTTTATGATGCCAATGAGTCTGCAAGCCTGTGAATGGAGGAGCAGAGTTTCAACAAAATTCACATTCTGTTTTCAAAGGATACATCTCATTGTGTAAATATTCTCAACTGATAGAGTAGGTGATCTTCTCCTTGAGATAAATAACCGTGGCCTCTCAGTAACAACCAAAGATAAGAAGAAGGAGAAAGCAGTGTTGGAAGCATATCACAGAACGATACTTGGTGATGCTGTGTTTTTGCAGGCACAAAGCAAGTCTTTAACAGTAGATAGCTGTGGTTGTAAATAGGTATGTATAGCTTCAGTTCTAGGTATGCAGTAGAAACCTATTGTAAGATACATTTTGACAACATTTTTTTTTGTTTTAGTTATATATGCCTATTCTTCATTTCTATTCTTAAAATATGGGGTACTGATGTCAATAAAAAGAGATGGATTCACAGGCAGCTGTAAGAATGTGAATGATTTTCAAAGCAGTAGACAGAAAAGGAGGGGGATTTTCAGAATAAATATAGTGTGATTTGGAATGTATTCCCTATAAAAGACAACAAAAAAATTGTGGGCAAAAGAGTAAGAAGTTGCAACTAAATCTCAAACATGTTCAGAGTCACAAAAGTATATATATATAAGTTCAGCAAAGTTTTCAATGGAATTGTACACCTTTGCTTTCTTCTGATAGTGTTTTTTTCTTCCCCAAGTTTCAACTTTCAAAAGAAAAAAAATTCCAAGCCCATCATGGAGCATGTAAAGGGAAAACTGACAAAGCTTGTATTGTAATTAACTTTTCCAGATTAATTACATAGGCCTTGCAAAAAATGAGTAAGCATTTTCAGTCAAATCAGAACATTTACTCTACCCAAACTCCATCTTTCTGAGTGGCTTTTGTTGAAGATTCTGCTTTCACAGATTCCCTCTTTTACAGAGAAATGAAATTAAAGGAAAATGGAAAGTTCATAAAGGTAGGCTGATAGGGAGGGCAGAAAAACTAACCAATGCTACTATATTAAATGCTTTTGTTATTGCACTCCTTGCTACACTTTTGCCATCTAGAAACTGCATTTTAAAGAAGAGGTAATTTAATTCTACTGATCAGAACAGTATATTTCAAAATGTAATATATTTGCATCTCATAAGGGATTGATCTGGTGAAATAAGTGTTGAAACTGAATGTAATCTCACTGCTTAGTCTTTTCCATTGTTCCCTACTGTTCCTTATTGTTATTTCATGTTCAGTAGTTATGTTTGAATAAAGTGCTTTTTTTCATAATTCAGAATTTCTAGTGCTGTGTCCCTGTTTCTGATAACACTTAAATTTACGTCCAAAATTTCATCTGTTATTCTGTGTTGCAGACATGAACTGCACTCACAACAGGCCATCTTCGTTATAGCAGAACTGGGTTGCATAACATTTTTAATAAAATTATTCTTATTTTCAATAAAGAAATGATCACATATTCAAATAAATACCATGTAAAGACAGCTGCTTGCTCGTTGAATAGTCTCCAGCAGCAACAAAGGCTCTAAAAAGGCTGGATTAATGTTGGATGGATCCCAGTAGCAGCTATAGGGTGAAAAGAGAATGACCCATAGGTAATGCAGCTTTTTGTGAAGAACTGAGGAAGCACAGAAAATGCTCTCCATGCTCCATCCTTCTCCTCCTTCAAGTGCATGGTGCAGATTCTGGAACAAACTGGCATCTGTAAAAGCCATTGTTAATGGACATTGTTACAGGGCAATAGTCTGATTTCTGCTTGCGGGAAGGAAACCCTGCATGATGAGCACCTTTCTGCACATAAAATAATAAAACGATTACAGAATCTTTATGCTGACTGACCGTAAAGATGAACAACCAGATGGAAAAGTGCTCCAGTCAATGCAAGTCTAAAGAAATTCAGTGTATATCAAAGGAACTATTTCATTTATTTAAGTTTCATTTAAATATAGACAACACTACAATCTCCTCTTCTGCAATTAGGCTTTGTAAACTATAATGCTTATAAATAAAAATTGAGCATATGACTTTGTCATCAACAATATAGAATGATGTACAGTGATGGTTTTTGTATTAGACACCTTTTCATTATTGGTTTCTCTGGGTAATTAATTATTGTATCCAGATGTATAGAGTAAGGAACCTCCCAAATCAGATGTGAGTACAGATATAAAATCTTAATTTTGTATCAGAAATCTGAAGATGGTGTTTTTGCACAAGTTGTTTGTCCCCAAAACCATAACAGTGTATAGTTATTTATTACATTTTAAACCAAAGACAACTAAAACAATCATGGCCAGTCTGAGCACTGAAGCTCTAAAGCCACTGACCTGCATTTTCAAAAGGGCATGATGTTCAACCCATGTGACAGTGTAATTGCCACCAGCAGTGATGAACACAGGCAAAATCTTATGCTTACATTAAAAGCATCTAATATTTATAAGAATAATATTTAAATGTTTTAAATTTTCATCATTATTTTTAGACATTTTTGTGTTTACATTACTGCTTGAAATTAAACTTTGTTTCTAATAAAACTCTGATTAAAAGCCGTGTTTATGGAAAACAGCAAGTGGAGTGGGCATTTCATTTACTGTAATAAACAGGTTAGCAAAGCATCCCTGTCATAGTTTGAAAGTAAAACAAAATTATGTACCTTCCTTTGGCATCTGTAATAAGCAGTGGTAGAAGGGAAATAACATTGCTTTACTCTGTAATGCTGCAACACCCAGCATACATCACTAGTCAGTCCTGAAACATCTTCTGCACTAGCTATGAGAAATTTATTCCTGCTGTGTACTGCTCTCCCTTTGTTCAAGTGACTCCGTTAGGGATGTCTCTTGTGCATACAGAGAGGTACGCACAAGCAAAGTCTGAAGGCTGAATCTCCTTCATTTCAGTACCAACTAAAAAAATCTAGAAATAATGCCTCAATATCTTTGCCAACCTACCTTACCTATTTCCCTATAACCAGTGCTACATATAGTATGAAGTTACATAAGTAAATATAATATTGGGTAAAATTACAAAGGTAAGTCAGAGTTGGCTTGCTGGCTCATCTGTAGCACTGTACCACCTTCGACAGTGGCCATTATTAGTACCCCTAGAAGCAGTTGAAAAGTATGTGAAGAAAATAAAAAAGCACAGCAAATTATTTTCAGTCATTACAGACCTGAATTATTTTCAAAGTGGTGACTGACTGATGGCAGTTTCTGCACTCTCCTGAGTAATCCAGAAATAAATCAACTAACACCTCCGTTTTGTCTTCTTTTTTGTTTATTTAGGCCAGCATATCAAATAGTGTGTTTCAGTAAGCACGGAAGCACTTTGATATTGGAGGCATTTGTGTTCAGGTGCTGATCATTCAACAGCTTATTCCAGTTCATAAAAGTGCGAGTAACAGGGAGTTTCCTCCGCAGATTTTTTTCCCATATATCCTCTGACAAAGCCTGAATGTTTTCCAGAATGGCCGTATGAAACTTGGTGTCCTCAGCTTTCACAAATTTTACAAAGTTTGTGACAAACTGACTTTGGTCTATCACATTTAGAGTCTCACTCAAAGTCTTGCTGACTGTTACGTGTAGGTTGGCGTCTTTGAAGTAGTGTATCTGGAGGAGAAACATCCCTATAACTTCAGTGGTAAATGGAGTCAGAGCAAAAGTCCATTCTGACTTCCAAAGGCTGTTCCAGTGATTTGAAGGCTGGTACTGATGAGCCTCAATGCAGGCCACCAACATCTGCCTCTTCCTCAGGCTTTTTTTGAACACACAGCAGTTCCCTACAGGAAAGTGGCAGCTCACGTAGGCCTTCAAGCCCTTGTGGAGGGCCTCTCGCCACGACTCCGCCTCATCTAACATCACACCGTGCAGCTGGGGTTTGCTGGCTACCCCACACAGGTGTTCAAACTCAAAAGAGAATTTGTTCTGAGGGTCCAAGAAGCAGTTTCCCCCCAAGTTGTTGTAGTGGGTCAACAGCACAGTATGTCCGTTTATTCGGACGGGGGTGAAGTTGTTCTTGTTGTGACAGGCCCCGACACGGGCAGCCTCCAGCCTCACAAGCTTGTCATCTTGGACCAAAGCAGAGAGATCTTGGACGACCTGTCTGAACTCCCCAGGAGGGGACTGCCGCAGCAGGCTGGAAATGAGGGACACCTTCTCCGGCTCACGCAGCTCCTGCCTCGCACACATGTTGGGGGTGAGGGCTATCCAAAGGGCAGGAGACAGCAGGTGAGTGGAGGGCTGAAGGAACAAGGCACAAGATGGTGGTGGGAAGGGGCCTGCGCTGGGGGCCTGCAGTTTGTGACATCACAGTGGCACTGGGGTAGTGCTGGTGGGGGGCTGAGCGTGGGGCCTGTGCTGAGAAGGCCCTGCTGGGAACCGGAGCAGACCAAGGCGATGTCCTGCCAAATGCTGCCAACACCACCACAGTGAAGAGACTGGAGCAGGCGATGCAGAGCCACCATGGAGGAGAACAGATATCCTCCTCCTGATCTATGTCCTCCTTTCTCCTCTCCTTTCCCTACAACAATTGCTGTTGTGTGACCTCCCTCTGTGTGCCTCTTTCCCTGCCAACCCTGGGCCCGGCCTGTGCACATGTATGACCCCCTAGCTGGGTGGCAGGGGAGGACCTGGTCTGGCCAGGGCAAGCTGAGCTTGGTTGGGTGGACTCCATTCTGGGCATCCTCACCTCGTTGTTGCTTGTTGTTGGCGCTCCTCTCTCTTCCTGCCATTCCCTGCAGCTGCTGAATCCCCTCAGCCTCCCTACATTTCCCTCCTCTTACAGCACCCCTTTCTTCACCCTGACCACCCCTTGTTTTCCTTTACATCCTCCCCTTCTTTGGCCCTTTTTTTGTCACCTTTGCCCTCAGAGTCTCTGAGTGTGAAGCAAAAATGTCTTCCTGCGTGCCTCAGAATCTGCTGTATTGTCAGAAATAAGAAGACAAGGATTATCTAGAGTATGAGAATTGCAAGCTCTTTAAGTTCCAAAAAATTAAACTTCTCTCCTTCCTCACTCTATTAAAAGGCAATGACTTGGGCCAGGAGTTTCCTTAACCTGATATCTCCTACATGGTTTTTGTCCATCATTCAGAATGAGTTCAGGAATGGGAAGATTGATGTAGACAGCACAATGAAGCTGCTTGAAAAACTACAAATGCCTTTTGATTTTGCACATGTAAAACACGTTTTCAAGGTAAGGAGTATGTAGATCAAGCAATTAAAAACATTTAGAAGTCCAGTTACATAAGTGCCTTGTATTTGCTGACTTTTTAAAAGAGAAGTGAATTTTATGCTAGTAGGGTATACAAAATCAACAAATAATTTACCTTGTTCAGGTATTTTGCTTCTGTGTAAAATAGATAACTGAGTGGTTGCACAACCACCATCCCTTCACCACACCAAAACAGCGTGGAGTGATGGAAAATAAGTAGGTCTTGATTCACAACTTTTTTGTAACAAGGTCTCCCTTGAGAAAAATTGAAAATATTCTGGTTTCATCCCATCCAGCTGCTTCTGTGATCAAGCTATATGAGCCCAGACATGCCTGTCTGATGCTGGGCAGAGCCATTAAAGTGACTTCCTAAAAATCCTTTTGCCAAGAGGACAATACGGAGTTTTCTGATCTTCTCAGGCTTCAAGTCAACATAGATCCAGCACACTTGTTCATACGATTTACCACTGTACCTCTCCTTTGAAGTGTTTAAGAGGTGTGCTTGAATGGATGGGAATTGCACTCTCACCCCTGGGAAAGGATGTGGCCTTGAAACATGGCAATGTTTAAGAGATTTCTATGAAGGTTACATGATATAGCTAGAAACTAGACTTACTAATAAGTTAATTTAATATAGGCAAGCAAACTACCATCGAGTGGATGCAGTCCCACTAAGCAAATACTGCAAAACTGAGGCACCTTTGGACATACTGGTTTTTAATGTTCTTCAGGTCTCCTCAAGTAATTACTCAAAAGATGTATGATTTTTCCTTTTAGATAATTTTTTACCAAAAATAGTTGTTTGATTAAGATGTTTTCCTAAAGAAATTAGGCCAAGTGGATAGATACGTATGTGATTTCTTTGAGAATTTTGTAAGCAGATGGCTGATTCTGTCCCGATTCAAGTGGGTCCAGAGAAGGGCCACAAAAATGATGAGAGGGCTGGAGCACATCCCCCGTGATGACAGCGTGAGAGAGCTGGGCTTGTTTAACCTAGAGAAGAGGAGGCTCCAGTGAGAACTTACAACAGCCTTCTGGTCCTTGAAGGGAGCCTACCTGAGAGATGAGGAGGAACTCTACCAGGGAGTGTAGCAATAGGATAAGGGATGGTGGTTTTAAGCTGAAAAATGGTAGATTTACATTAGATATTAGGAATAAATATTCTCCTGTGAGGGTGGTGAGGCACTGGGACAGGTTGCCCAGGGAAGTTGTGGGTGCCCCATCTCTGGAGGTGTTCCTGGCCATGCTGGATGAGGCTTTGAGCAACCTGGGCTAGTGGATGGTGTCCCTGCCCATGGCAGGGGGGTTGGGACTCAATGATCTTTAAGGTCCCTTCCAACCCTAACCGTTTGATGATTATATTAAGTAACTGTGGCAAGTTAGAAACTTTTAGGTTACTTCATACTGACAGGCAGCCAGGCAGGCAGAAGGAAGACATTAAGATTTTGTCACTCTGTCCTGTTCGTCTCTCACTATTCTCTGCCTTGTCAAGCCAAGGTAAAACTGGCAGCATGAACTCAACCCTTACTGAAGTGGTTGCCTGTGGTTTTTGAACTTGCACATTGAGAGAATTTTCAACCTTGAGAATCTCACAAGAACTTGAAACTATTTCTCATTGTTTCCTGTATTTCCCACCTATTTTCTTTTCTGACAGAAATTGAGGAGAGATGATCAACTGTGGGTAGAGAACAGAGTAATTATTTGAGGAACAGGCCTGCATACACAAGTCTGACCTAGTTAATATTTAACAATATAATATACTCAACAGTCTGATCTAGTTATTTGTAGAAGTCAATTGAGTGGTTATACATGACAAAATCAATTTTATAGAAAACATAATTTTTAAAGAATAATCTGCTTTTTTCCTTGTCTATTCATGTTGAATTTATTTTACCATAGTTCTCCTTTGAGCAAAATCAGAATTATGAACATTAAGAATTAAGCAATAATACATTTTCTTATATTTCCTCTCAAGCCTGTCCTTGTCAAGATATGTCTTTTTTCTGAATAGCAGAGATTTGATGTGCATTAATAAAAATTAGAATAATAAAAATCTACCTACGAAAATTATGTCTTTTTTAATATTGACATGATTTTCACAACTTTAGTTTGAAATCTCCCCTGTGTAATATTATTGCCTGTATTTCATCAAGAGGCAACTGAGATAGAAAATTTAACTTTTTGTCCAGCTTCACTTTGTGCCAGTACCGAAATAAACATCTCTCGAGTCCTGATAGATGGTTTAATTCCAAAATAAACTGATGGTTTCTTTTTCCTGTTTAACAGTTATGAGTAAATTTGCTGTTTTCTTAAAAATGTTAAAAATTAGACTGAGCACGTCAACCTTAGATGTGGGATTTATCAAGCAGTAACAAAATGCATATTATTAGCATTTGTATTGAATTATTTTCTTGCTGATGATTTTTTGTTAAAACAGTTTGCAATTCTCTTTCACAAACTCAGAGCAAATACTTAAGAATTGTGTTGTAAAATTTTTTACTAGAACTTCTCATGAAATCTACTTTTGTACTTGTTTTAGTTGCTGAAATTTAGTCTCTTTGGTAGTCTCAGTTTAAGGAGTCAACAATTACAAATTTTGATCAGCCTACAGTGATAATCAATTGCCATTTATTTATGATTTTTGTGACTAATTTTGTTAGTAAATTTTCAAAGTTTATCTTAATTTGTCAACTTTTAAGAATAATACAAGCTAAACTGTTAGAAAATTCTATTTCATAAGCACAATTATATATTTCATGTAGAAAATTTTAAAGGATAAATAAAATTGTTAAGTCTGAGAAAAAGGTAAATGGCAAAAATGGCGAAAAAGTATTATTCTGTTCAAATTCTTTTGCCCTTCTGATTTTTCTAGTGCCTTTTTACTAAAACACTGAAATTAATTACTGTGCTAAAATTTTGTAAGCTCTATGAAAACAAGCTTACAGTTTAAGAATTCTGAAAGTGTGAATAATTAATCTGAGTTAAACATTCTGGCTTGTTAAGAATAGAACATGATGTCATAGGTTGTTATAAAGTACCTTGTCTTCAAATTCTTAGTAGTTTCTTACCTGATGTGTTGAAAGTCTTGGCTCTCATGATAATTTGGTCATCCTTACTTAGTTTTTTAGATTACTGTTTGCTGTGTCTTGTATTTAAATTTAAGTGACAGTAATTACACTGTGGTTTGAATTGGTGTTGGAAAGGTATTATATTAACTATATTTTCCACTCAATAATTTTTATGCTGCAGATTTATTTTACTCAATAACATTTTAGAGGTCCTATTTAATGTGTTTTAATATTGCATATGCATTAGATAGAAATTTATTGCAATTAATTAGATGCTAATTATGTCATATGATGTATTTTAATTTGTATAAAATATTTTAACACACAAAGTCAAATTTAAAACTTGTGCATATAAGTAGAAGAATGTACTTTGATAATACATTGCAGTCACTGTTGCTTGGGGTTTTCTTTATTCTTATCAGTCATAATAGAGTGTTTTGTGCGCAACTTTGTATCATTGCATACCTTTGTATTGACTGGTTTGATTTGATTTTGGTTTTGGTTTTGTTTCTGTTTTTTTCCAGAAAACTGTTGACAAACGGAAAGTACCTACGATTAACATGGAAGACTTCAGGGCAATTTATCGAACTATTGTACACAGACCTGAATTTCATGAACATTTCCGTGCTTACTCTGCAAACGGCGAAATTCTAGCTGACAACGAGCTCACTGAATTTCTCAGAAAAGAGCAATATGAAACTGAATCTTGTGAATCAATTGCCTTGGAAATTATTTTGAAGTATGAACCCATTCAAGAAGGTATGCATAGTTTAGGTACTTGATTTCTAGCTCTTATTATTGTGCTTTTGTCAGTGACTCTTCATATTTTTGAATACTCATCTGACTATGCAAATTTAACATTTAAAAAAACCTAATATAAGCAATTATATAATAATTATGTATGTTGTATAGTATTTTTTATAAGCACTGGTACAAAATGTTATTTTTTTTACATTCATTTCTTTAAACAATGTGGATGTAATAATACAAGAAACCGTTAGTAAAACACAATAAATTTACACAGCATATTGCTCAGTGATAGCATATTACTTATCATATCCATCATTCTTACTTATTTTTGCAACAGACTGGTCAAAAACTTACCTGCAGATTGCTTCAAACACAGTATATGAGCTAAGAGAAACAGGTCTAAATCTTTTTAATGTCCACTGAAACATGTGAACAACCATTATTAGGAAGACTAAATTATTTTGTTTAGCTAAGTGTTTAAAAATTATTTTGCTTAATTCATTAGAGGAATATAAATATTGGATTACAAAAATAAAAGAATAGAAATTGTGTTTTTTAACAACTGATCTGTAGACCACAAGATATTTATCTCAGAGGAAATCAACCATATTTAAATCAGTAATAATGAATTATTTTTTAAAATTTTCAATATTAAAATCTGAAGACTGAGGACAGAATTTTTAAAGATTAGAATGCATCAGAATTTATTGTTGCACAATTTAGTTTGATTGAATTACTCCATACTGTGATTCACAATCACAGTAAAGTGTAATTAAACCCATTGCAGTTCAAAGCATATTTTACAACCAAGATTGCTCTAGTCATGCTTGGGAGTCACATTAATTGTGACAGCATTGTCGATATAGTAGAGCTTTTTACTTAAAAAGAACATGTGGTACTAGACTTTGATATAGTACTTCCATTTTGCACTATTTAAATCTACATTTTATTTTAATAGGGTGCTCTCCATGAATCATACTTTTTGCATTTGGCAAGTCTATATTTGAGAGTCATATAGCAGAAAGTTTAAACATCGAAGTAATCTAATAACAGAGATTTCACAGAGGAAAACTTCTAAAGATGTATCTACTGAGGAGATTATATCTCTTTTTCTTTACTAAGAAAGTCTGAAACCTTAGACAGTTACATTCTGGTTGCCCTCAGCTGGATATGATTGATAATGATATCAGGGATGCATTGAAGCAAACATGGTGGATCCTCAGCATCTTCAGCAGGCATGGAGTGTGGTTATCAATCTGTCCCATCATGTGTCTGCTGATGTCATTGTCCATGTTATGGGGGTTAAAGCTATAATTAATTATTTACGCTCTCCCAAGTTGAAATTCCATTTCCATTTTCTTCTCTGATCAGCTTTTAAGAGTAGGTCTCTAAACACAGTCGTCTATCACAGAATCATGGAACTCTTCAGATGGAAAGGGATCTCAGGAGGGCACCTACTCCAGCTTTCTGCTGAAATCAAAGTTAACAATGAATTCAGAATAGGTTTCTCAGGACTTTTTTTTCAGTCAAAACTTGAAAACCCCTAAGGACAGAGCTCCACAGCCTCCTTCACTTGCCCAGAAATGGCTTCCAAGAGTTCTCGCACCATGATTTTCCCAGGGATGGAAGTGAGGCTAGCCAGCCTGTATCTCCCTGAACTGAATCATAGAATCATAGATTATCGTCATAGGACGATAGATTAGTTTGGGTTGGAAGGGACCTTTAAAGGTCATCTAGCCCGACCCCCTTGCAAAGAGCAAGGACATCTTCATCTAGGTCAGGTTGCTCAGAGCTCCATCCAACCTGACCTTGAATGTTTCCATGGATGGGGCATACCTCTCTGGGCAACCTATTCCAGTGTTTCATCACCCTCATTGTAAAAAAATTCTTCCTTGTATCTAGTCTGAATCTACCCTCTTTTAGTTTAAAATTATTACCTGCTGTTCTGTTGCAACAGGCCCTACTCAAATGTCTGCCACCATCTTTCTTATAAGCCCTTTTTAAGTATTGAAAGGCTGTAATAAGGTCTCCCTAGAGCTTTCTTTTCTCAAGGATGAACAACCCCAACTCTCTCAGCCTTTCCTCATAGGAAAAGTTTTCCAACCCTTTGACCATCTTTGTGGCCCTCCTCTGGACTCTCTCCAACAGTTCCATGTCTTTCCTGTACTGAGGACTCCAGAGCTGGACTCAGTACTCCAGGAGGGATCTCACAAGGGCGGAGTAGAGGGGCAGAATCACCTCCCTCGACCTGCTGGCCACACTTCTTTTTATGTAGCCCAAGATACAGCTGACTTTCTGGTCTGCAAGCACGCAAAGTCTTTGCCCTTTTCTAAACAGAGTGCAACATTTGTTCTTCTCCACTCATGAAGACCTCAATTGATCCCTATGGTCTTTCAAAGATGGTAAGAAATTGCTTTGCAGTGGTACCAGCTGACAGTCTTAGCACGCTCAGATACATCTCATTTGGTCCCATGGACTTTTATATGTTGAGTTCTCTCCAGTAATCTTTATTTTGTTTTAATCTCTGTCTGATGGTGGTTTCTTTTCTCCTTGAACCCTATCTCAGAATCACAGAATCACAGAATGTTAGGGATTGGAAGGGACCTCGAAAGATCACCTAGTCCAATCCCCCTGTTGGAGCAGGAACATCTAGATCAGATCACACAGGAACGCATCCAGGTGGGCTTTGAATGTCTCCAGAGAAGGAGACTCCACAACCTCTCTGGGCAGCCTGTTCCAGTGCTCTGTCACCCTCACTGTAAAGAAGTTTTTTCTCATATTCAAGTGGAACCTCCTATGTTCCAGCTTGAACCCATTGCCCCTTGTCCTATCACGGGATGTCACAGAGAAGAGCCTGGCTCCATCCTCCTGACACTCACCCTTCACATATTTATAAACATTAATTGGGTCACCCCTCAGTCTCCCCTTTTCCAAGCTGAAGAGACCCAGCTCCCTCAGCCTTTCCTCATAAGGGAGATGCTCCATTCCCTTAATCATCTTTGTGGCTCTGTGCTGGACACTTTCCAGCAGTTCCCTGTCCCTCTTGAACTGAGGGGCCCAGAACTGGACACAATATTCCAGATGAGGTCTCACCAGGGCAGAGTAGAGAGGGAGGAGAACCTCTCTCGACCACACCCCTTCTGATACACCCCAGGATGCCATTGTCCTTCTTGGCCACGAGGGCACAGTGCTGGCTCATGGTCATCCTGCTGTCCACCAGGGCCCCTGTCTGTAGGTACAAAACCTACGCTTTGTTGATGAAGACTGGGAACAAGACAGCACTGAGTTCTTTAGCATTATCTGTGTTTGCTGTCACTAAACCACCTGCCCTATTCAACAGCAGGCCCACTTACTCCTTTTTAAAAGCATAGCCAATGCAACAGTAAAAGTGCTCCACGTTGCCACAGATATCTCCTGCCAGTTTCAATTCTGGTTGAGCTTTGGCTTCCCAAACACCTTGCACCCTGCCTGTACTTTGACTAGCAGTTTTATAGTTTTGTTTTTGTGCTATTTTACTTTTATTCTTTCTTAGTGAATCCGTGACATTGTTCTTGTTGCAGTAGAAGGAAGCTATCTAAGCCACTAGCCCTGGCTATTCAGCCTAGAATCTATAGTTCAAACTGGGCTTTTCCAGATTTCAGTAATACTTTGCAGACTAAATATTTTTCTAACCAATGACTACTTCTTCCTATTGAGTCAGGCATACCTACAGAGCTTACAATTTATTTTTTGTTAGGCTGCCATGGAAGGGTTTGTGTGTTTTTTTAAGGAAAAACTCCAGTAATATTTTGATGAGTGTTCAAAGTCATCAAAATAGCATTCTGAAACCATTATGCAAAAAAACTCATCCATTCATCACTTTAAAAACCTTGTCTTTTTGTATATTTTTTTTTTTTCTCACTGTGTTTTTTTTTTAATTTTTGTTTTCATGGTGGTCCCCTTTCTCTGCTTTCTTCTCTGTAATTTATTTTTTTCCCTTGTCCTTCTAGATATTCTGTTCTTCAACTCATTATTGGTCACTACAAACCATTTTTTACTTTATTTTTCTTAGGGTTCTTATCTGAAGACTTACATGTCCCCTTGACTTACTTGCAGAAGCAGCACTATGTAAGATCTTCACAGGTGAAGATCTTCTGAATCATGAGAACTCTGAGATGAATGAAGGCTTGTTAAATTTGTAATACGGGTATACTTCAGCTATTGAAGGCTAGTTCAAGTTGTGATGTAATATTTCTGTTGAGTTTCACTGAACATGAAGCAAAATTTGCAACTAAGCTAAGAAGAGGAAACCAGAGCTAACTGCATTTTATTGGCAGCTGCTGCTTTGTTCAGTGGGAGATGAATCTCAGATTTTTAACTTAGTTTCCTTTGGTTCCCAGTCTTTGATAAGTGGTGGAATTGATAATTGGTTAAGAAAAATAAATCCAAGAAGGAGAATATCTTGCTTTTGTGATAATAACCTTGGAATATCTATGCTGATTGTTTCCGCTGTGATGGGAAGAAGAAACTGAAACACTCTTTCAACAAGAAACGCAAGATATTTGGTGTTTCATTAAGAGTCCAGTAATAGCTACAAAACCTTTGATTCCTTATGCTGTTACTTTCTAAGGTTGCCTTTCAAACCAGAACGTATTTTATTGAATATATTCTAATCTTTTGGAAACTAATGTGTTTACTAAGTAACTGTAAAATAAGTTACCAGTTTAAGAGGTTTCCTTTGTTTTGAGTTGTCTATTTTGATGGAATGTTAATATCTATAAAAGAGTTAAAGCAGTTTTCTAACTCTTTAGTGAGTTGGAAAACACATTTGTAAAGATCAGCTAAGTTTTCTATAGTTTTAATTTAATGTCTAGTTTAAATTTCAGATGCTGATCCAAATTCTTGTTTGTTTCTTCATCTGTGATAAAATCATTTGTCTTGTAATTGAAAATAATCTTACTGAATGAAATAATAGCTGTATTGTTCATGCTCCTTTGAGTGAACTAATACTCCCACTCAAGCATATTTATTGGAAAGTTCCAGATATGATTGACATGATAGTTGATTCATATGGTGTTGTGATAGACCATTTTGTGTAACTGTCGTTCTGAATTTGGTATAGAATACTCTTCATCAGGATGATCTGTTGGACTCCTCTGCCATCCTTGTCCTATGTATTGTAGAAAGGGAAAAGGGCAGATTTTGACCTTTGATTGACTGGTTTCATAATAGTAACAACCATCACCTGATAAACTTGATAGCACTAGTATGTCAAGATTAATACGAAAACAGTGACAAATTCTATAGACAACGTGGATAAGTCTCCTGTTATACTAAATGTGTAACATTTAGTTCATCCCTAACATTTGTGTGTGGAGAGAGAACACTTTTCAGTGCTATTGATCCAGATAACTCTGAATTAACTCTCTGAGGGGACTTTAGTTAGTTCAGGAACATTATGGAATACATTACTCTTTCATTTTTATTGTACAATTTAGATTTTTGATGGCAAAATGCTACATTAACAGATTTGTTGTTTGTGTGTGCTAAAACTTTTATTTTTGTCTGAAGGAACCATTTTACGGAATTGATTATAAAAGGGCTGAATATGTGATTCACACCTGACAGTTGTGTCTTACTAACATCCAAATGTCAATTTTGTTCTACACAAGCATTTGATTATCTCTCCATTTTATTATTAATTTTGGATAGAACTATTGAGTCATTAAAAGAGATGAAAGAAAACATGCCAACCAAATACACTTTATTTTTTTTAAGCTTGATATATATATATGTCCTTTTTTAAAAAAATATTGCTTATTATTCAATATTTACATGGGTAGGATTAGAGGCACAATGATGCTAAGACGGCGTATCACACTATTATTTACAGTGTAGTACCATTCAAAGACTCTGCTCCTCACTCTGTATTTTCCTGCTAGGCAGTACAAAACCAGGTCAAAACCACAATCCTGTCTTGAAAAACTTGCTTACTTTGTAAATAACAACGTAAGCTTGGTACATCTGTCAGATAAAGAATTTGAGTAATCTAGAATGGCTCTGTGAATCCAAAACCCATCTTTGGTTTATTCCTAGGATATACTTTATTTTAAGCTTGTTTTTTGTGTGTGCATGCGTACGTGAGAGCGGCAGAGCACACATTTGCAGGAGCGAATTTTTGATCCCATTGACTGATGTAAACAAGATTTAACAGAGTAGAGGCCTCAGTCAAATTCCTAGAGGTTTCATAAAAAATCACATACAATAAGAAAGATGACTTTAAAATCTCAATCTCAATACAGCTGAAGCTGGATTTATGAGACATAAGAATTCGTATGTGTGAGATAGAGTGTAAATATCCAGTTTCGGAAAAGATTTCATCAGAAGAGAACAATTGAGATACAAGGCCTTAGAAAACTAGATTGTGGCTCACACAGATACTTTATTCCGGTATGTACCAGTATTGCTTACAAGTATGGGTCAGGTGGAAAATGGACTCCCCAGAATGTAAACTCGGAGTAGAAAATATTCTTATTTTAACCAAGGAGATATTCCTGTCTTTACTGTTCACTTACAGTAAAAATGTTTTAGTCTGACATGAAGTAGTCAAATTTCATAATATGAAATTCAGTCTGATAATGTTTTTCCTTGAGGCTATTATTATTTGATGCTTTTAACAATTATTGAAATCTTCTTTCTTCCAATATGGCAACATAACACCCTTTGCCTCTGATTGCAAGTATTTCTCATGAGTTCACCCCTAAGGTTCTCAGCAGACATATTTGTACCCATTTCAATATCTCTAGTGGCCAAGTAACATAAACATTTAATTGCTAATTCAGCTATTAAAAAACAAAGATCACACACATTAAATACAGGGAAACACTTTTCTCCCTGTTTCCCAGGCTCAGCTTCAGTTCAGGTTCCTCTCCTCCCCGATTGCTAGTCTCCACTTCAGTCCAGGCACTTCTCCTCCCACTTTGTCATTGCTGCAGGCTGTAGTCAGTCCCTTCAGCGAGGAGACAGGTGTTGCAGGAGGCTGTGGTCAAGGCACAGTGATTCCTTTCTGCTGCTCCACATTTCTCACACTTTTCTTTTGCTACTCTTTCCTTCTTACCTGTTTCAACTGCTTCAGCGTGGATCCTCCACAGCCCTCAGTCCTTTCAAGGCAGCAAGCGTCTTACAAAAGCTTTCATTTTTTCTTCCCATAAAGAAAGAAAAAATACTTTCAAAGAAGCTCCAAGATAAGTAAGAAAGCAGAATTCAGTAAACTCTAAAAAGCACAGTCATGTAATGTAATCCAAGTCTTTCAAATACTAGGGTCATATCTGTAATTCCTCTCTGATATGGCAGTATTTGTGTATATGGCAGAACTGGAATTTACCTTAACTGGAGGAATCGGGAAAACTTTTTTTTTAAATTAGGTTTGGAAAAAGTATTATTAATAAACTGTGTTCCAGGCTATCCAAAAGGGGAAGGCAAGAAAAAAACATTGAACTTTGTAAACAAGAAGCTACAAGAAGACAGAAATATTTTCTTGCTTTGTCTTTTTTTTTTTTACACCAGATGGATATGTTTGTAGACTACTGCTAAAGGATCCTAATGAAGAAAAAGACTAAGGTTCCTCTTGGGAAGAAGTGTGAGGCCTTGATGAAAGTATCTTTTCACTGCAGAATTGTTATGAAGTTGAATTCCTATTTCTTTTAATGTAGAAGCAGCAAATATCTATAAATGGTCAGAAAATAGTATGACTGTGCTATTTCTTGGAACATAAAAATTGCTGCCTTCCATTTCTAACTACTTTTGGTATCTTCATCAGACAAAAATAAGAGAGAGTTCTAAAGAAACCCAATAGGTTTTCTCCACTAGTAAGAAAAGGGTGAAGGAACGGTAGCAATAATAAAAAATTTAGCCTACCTTTATCTTAAACTCTAAAAACTATAATATCTTCTACAAAACACCATATCTCTGAAAATTTATTTTAGCAGCTGGTATGCTATTTATGTTCATGTGATGCTCTTTTGTATATCTCAATTCACAGAACTGCATATGCTGCCACAACTGTTAGTGCAAAGTCACTCTCTTCCTGCCTACTGATAGAATTTTGGTAGTTCTCCAGGAACTTGATGGTGACTTCAGTTGTATGCAGATACAGATCCCTGAGAAAAGAGATGATAAGCCAATGTAATGCAATGACCTGTAATAAACTGTATAAAAATATGAAATATTTTTCATCCATTGATTAGAGTAATGAGTTGAACATTTTACTGAAGTTAAAGACCTTACCTGTTGGCTAACAAGATAAAACAAATTTACTTTATAATGTTTTCACTTTTAGGGGATTATGGTCATGAGCATATTTATCTAAAAATAAGCTATCTTCTTGAGAACACTGTAGTTATCTTTTATCAATGACAAGAGCAGCCAGGCATCAAATAGCAATGTGGAAAATAAGCAAAACTTTTGAAGGTCAGTGTTTTCCACTAATTTAAAAGAAAAATGTAAACAAACCCCAAACATGTCAGAGCAGTTAGTAAATAAAAAAAATACCAAAAAAAAAAAAAGAGGATTTACTGGACCAACTTAAAATTACACAGGGAAATGTATAGAGTATGAAAAATAAATTAATCAGAAAAGAAAACCAGACCTCTCTTCAAAGAAATTAAATCTACAGTTCGTGTAATTCATTATAGATAAAGCATACTGGATGAATGTATTCTGTTTTGAGCAACACATAAAAAAATCCAAAACACTTTTTAAAGACCCAGAAAGTATAAATTTAATCCTATTGTTACAAGTATAAAACAATATAACATGTGCATATGGATAAATCAAAAAAGTCAAGATACTAAAGAAGACACAACTATCAAGAGTCATCAGGATAACAATAAGTTATTCTGCAAATATATTACTTAAAGGAAAGACCAAGTAAACTCTTGATGCACTACCTAAGTACAATCAGGTGGCTAATATTAATGAAACCAGAGTAAGATCTCAGCCAACAATATGGAAAAAACAGGGTAGGACATACTTAAATGACTGAAACAGATCACTGAAGACAGGCTGACAAATCCAAGTTCTTAGAAAATTGACTGTAATAAGCTTAGCTAATACAGGTTACCCTTGAAAATGTGGAGAATGGATAACAACTTGAAAGACTGGGAAAGATCCAATGTAATATCTGTTTTAGAAAGGGAATATCCAGGGAACTAGGCACCTGTAAGTTACCAGAAAAAAAAAAAAAAAACAGGAACAAATAATGAATATACAATTACCTCTAGGATGGTGAGGATGAGTAACAGTCTGTCAGGACATTCCATGAAGAAAGAGTATCTAGTTTTCTTCTATGAAAGAGTAACAGCACTAAGCAACTTATTAGAAAATTGTTCTGAGAAGATAGTCGTCAATGACTTAGAGTGGAAATGAAAGGCTATGTCAATCCACAGTTTCACTGAGAATTGTGTTGGGATCCTGACTTCAGTTATTCCATTGATAAGTTGTATGATGGAATAGAAATTAATTTTATTAATTTTTAAATTTCACACCAGAACTTCAAGTATGGAGGGGAACAAGTCCAATTGATCTTGGCAAATTGACGATATAGAAAAGAAGGATGAAGTTCAATAAGGAGAAACACTACGCTCCATTTAAGGCATCAAAATTAAGAAGGAAGTTCTCCAGAGGGAAAGAGTTGTAGAACAATGAAAATTATCAGAAGGCTAAGAAAACCTAACCTAAACAGAAAGATGAATTAGATTTATTTCTTCTGGAAAGCAGTGGAAGAGTAGTAACAATCTTCATATGTGTATGACTGTAAAAAAAAAAAAGAGAGAAATTGTACAAAAAACTGCAAATAGTTTGGACAGCAAGGAAGTTTCAGGGTAAACAGTATGGAAGACTTTCTAACAGTAAGATTACTTAGGTGCTGAAATGGGATTACTAGAATGTCTGTGGAGTCTTCATCAATGGAAGTCTTTAAGAATAAAAGACTTCTGTTAGAAATAACATTTGTATGGTTAAGGACAACAGTGTATGCATGTATGATATCTGGAGGGCCTTCATCCTTATTTTCTATTTCTGTTTGGCATTTTCAAACATTTCAAAGTTTTCTAGTTCAAAAAACTAGAATCTAGAAATATTAATTTAGAATTAATTATTTTCTTTATGTTATCATCATTAGAATGACTTCCATAAATGCTCATTCAGAGAGAAAACTTTCAGGCTGTACACATACTGAGGGCTGATAATTGCAATTCTAACCTGTAAATTGTGATTCTTATAGCTCTATTGAGAATTAACAGGTCAAGAGAAGTGTTTTGGGATATAGTTCTGTTTAGTGGTTTGTGGGGTTTTTTAGTCAAATGTTTGTATACATTAACCTCTTGAAGTTATTGTTAATAGAAAATAATCTTGGATTACTTACTGCACAATTATCACTAACCTACCATGGTGACAATAATAAGGTTATTTTAGAGCCAGAACTGGGCAAAATCCCTGTCTAATTCAGACAAGATTATGTTTTGAAGCAAAGCTGACTTCTGAGATGATATAATTTGCAAAATTATTACATTTGAAGCATGACATTGGAGCAGCAGTTGGCAGTATAATGGACCTGTTTGCCATTAAATCAGTTAAAAACAAAACAAATTGGACGACTATCATTGGTATGGAGGCAATTAGCACATTTTGTTACAGATGCAGTAATATAATAAAATTGATTTGCAATTCATCTTTGTGGAAAGTCATTTATTTTGTTAAGATGCTATTTTTTTTTTCAAATACTTTTAATTTAAACATTATTTCCTCAGTGTTTATTTGGATTTTTCCATCACCGAGGAAGATATTTGGTGCTAGGAACCATAGTTTCTGCAAGATTATTTTGACAGTATCCAATTGACGTTTTGGAGGACAATTCCTGTTCTTTCTACAGAGAAAACATTCTCTTTGTGTATTGACTGGCGTGTTACTTTCCAAAACCAAACAACAAATGTTTTCCCTTACATTTAATTAAGACTACTGCAAACTCTTACTTTTGTCCACAGAAGAATAAAAATGTCAGAACACATTTATTTCCTCTCATAAATTTGAACCACAGCAATTTAGCTCCACAATTGCATACATCTGATGTTTGTGTTTATATTGTTTGTTATGAATTTTAAAATTACGGGAAAGTGTTAGGCTGTATAACCTTTAGCAATGTTCAGACTTGTCTATTAAAAACTATGGAAAGTACACAGATGTAACCATCAGTTTAGCTTCACACCAGAAATTTTTTGCTTTCTTTTTTGTTTAGTGAGGAGAAGAAGGCAGCTGTCATTTGAAGGATTTGTAAGGTACATGAGCTCAGAAGACTGTTCGATATTTAAAAGCAGTCACAGGACCATCTACCAAGATATGAACCACCCATTATGTGACTATTTTATTTCGTCTTCTCACAACACCTACTTGGTATCTGATCAACTAATAGGGCCCAGTGATTTATGGGGATATACCAGGTATTTAGACATTGTTTTTCAATATTTTAAATATTCTTTGGCTTTTTTTAAAATGAATACTAAATCACATGTAATCCTGCTTGGCAATAAGGAACAAAACCTTTGTGGATACAAGCAGAAAATGTGAGAGTGGTATTTTATTTTGTGTGTACACTTTTCAATATATTTGCCAAACCATCTGTTCATTGTCTGGAAACAATCTCTTTTTTCACTTACATCTCAAAAAATCTACCTCGCAGCAAATGAAATCTATAGTATGCTGCACAGTATATGTTTAAATCAGTTTTTAACCTCAACATCCATGCAAAACTAAATAACTCCCTGAAATAAATGTAAAATTCCTTGGCAAACTCTAATCTGATCAATGTACAGGATTTAAGGGCACAGTATGGTGGAGTATGTCAAGGATATCTGTGATTAGTGTATGTTGCAACGCAGTCAGTTTAGAAAAAACAACAACAAAATATGAGCACTATCATAGCCAAGAGGGTGAAGAAACTTTGGTTCTGAATGTGCAGCATGTAACTCCAAGAGGACAAGGAAACCATTGGCCTTATTGCCAAGACACACTTAGAAGAAATGATCAGGGTGGGAGGAAATGGGTTATGTAATAAAGGCAATACAGAGGGGGATAGAAAGTATGAAGAATTTGGAAGACAGGTGTCCAGCATTCCTATTACTTTGTACTACTTTAGTGAAGTGAAAGCAGTTGGAACCACCATCTGTCTGAACTTTTTTGGTTTGGTTGTTCTCTGAATATTCTATAATGGCTTGCAACCATCAGGAACACTAGTGAGTTTATTATTAACAGTATTTAAAATTATATGACATAAATACTGCATTACTTAAAGTAATTGCAGAGAGGGTATAAAACCACCTCGCTTAGTCTTTACCTACTTTTTGTGCAAGGAAAATATAAAATGCTGAAATAAGCAAGAAGCATCTTCGAGATGTTGGTAGCATATCGAGTGCTTCATGTAAAAGACAGTTTGGTAATTGGTAAAATAGCCTGCAAGAAATATTTAAATTAGTAACAAGCCAAATATTAGAAACCTAAGACCTTTAAGGGATGCCATTAATATATTAAAAATTAAAACAGAGTAAATTTAAGGCACCTGAGAAACTTTAGCACGCCCTCTTAGAAACAAGGTGGGGGAAGAAAAACTGAATTATGTAAAGACCAAGCAGAACCTGATTCTGTAAGTGTGATGCTGTTATTTTTAAGTATAATGATTCTCAAACTTGCAGACAAATCCTGAAATAGTAACAAAAAAGGTCCTTTAAAACATTTCTTCTCTGTTTTAAGCAACAATTTGCCATAATTCCAAAATTCTTTTATTTAAATCTTTGATCCTCATATTTAATCTCTTAATGAAAGTTATTCAGATAGTCCATCTTACTCCTTAATGCTCTAACAAAGTTCATTACCCAACATGTCTCAGATAAACAACAGAAACTATAACTGTCTCATATCTGTATAATTCTATAGGTTTTCTTTTCTTTTGTGATGAAAAAAGTAGGGTTTTTTGTAATTGCTCAATGTGCTTGTAATCAGAAATACAGTGATTTGTATAAGAAAAATGTGGTATCTTTCTTTTGACTGTAAAATTGTTCCTCTTGTTCTTTTGAAGTGCTCTTTTAAAAGGATGTCGTTGCCTGGAAATTGACTGCTGGGATGGCTCAAACAATGAACCTGTTGTGTATCATGGTCACACATTAACGAGCAAGATTTCATTTTTTTCTGTAATTCATGTGATAGACAAGTATGCATTTGTGGTATGTATATATACATTTATACATATGTTGTTTAAAATGTGATAGTGGCTTTTACAAAGCGCAGGGACATGGTTGTTGTCAGAGATTCTCCAGGGTAAGAAAATAAGAAAAAGAAACAGTGCTTGTGGCAGTGGGCATTGTTGAATTATGGGAAAATTGTGCTATCTTTTTTGATATGACTTTTTAAAAAAATTATTTTATGTAAGGAAGGGTAAGCATACTTTGCTGATAATGATTATAAACTAAACTTGGTGCAAGGAATTCAGAAGATCTTACTCACCTTGTTAGGTGGAATTCTCACCTGAGGTCATTTAAGCAGGGACTGAATATGAAGTTAACAAGGCTTCAGAACCAGTCTGTTGTTTTACTCCTTTATATCTTTCTCTTCTCTCATTCTGTTGCTATCAGTCTGTCTTATAACCTACACTTGAATTTACAAAATTGAGAAAAATGTTAGATTGTAACTGAGCTTGACACTTACTCTGTTTTCCATTTCCTCTCTTTTTATTTTGAATTCAAGGCTTAATAAATGTTACCATCTCCTTCTGTCTTTTTGTCAGACACCTCACTGGGGCAATGTCCCTTCTGCCTATCTCTGGCAAAGCAGCAAAACCTGGAGAGCTTTTGACACTGTTTCAGTATAGGTTTCTCGTAAAACTCCTGCTCAAGTAAAGTCCTGAATGATTACTAAGATAAGTCTTGTATTCATGGCAGCGTTGTGTGTGCGAATATATACACCTATGATTATACATTTATATGAATTTTTATATGCATAAATTTATAGTCTTCTCAGAGGTAAGCAAAGCTATATTTTTTCTGTTCTGATTTCTATATAAAATTTAATTGGTCTCAAATTTTGAAAGATAGTGAAAAAGATATGGTTTTATTTCACTGTTCTTCACAACCCATTAGATATAACTCACCTGTTTTTGCTAATACAGAGCATATTGTACATGACTATAATACAAACTTCGTTTAACAGGCACAAGTTACAATAAAATTATGAAATCACAATAATGGGAAATGGTTTGTACCAGTTGTCTATCCAGGCTAAGGACTTCTCCTACTAGTGGACTATAGCCAATACTCAGGGGAAAAGTATAAAGACAGGGTACACATAAAATAGTACTTCCCATAAAAATTGACAGCTTAGATCCCGTCCAAGCAAATATTTTATAGAGAGTACTTGTTTTTAGTAGCCACCAGTATTACTGAAGACTTATGAGATTTATTTACACAGTCTAAGTGGATGTCTCATTTGAGCTACTATCAAATTTTTATTTGAGTCCCCATGTTTCACCTGTCTTGCTTGAGTACTGTGATGAGTAAGGTGTAAGCAGTCCCAAGAAAAGTTTGTTATATTATAAAAAAATATGCATAGCTTGTTCATGTGAAGGCAATGATTTCTGAGCAAATTTTAAGGATACTATCAACTTGACATGTAGTCAATTAAAATCTGTCAAAAATAAAAGCAAAAAACATTTAATACTGGTTTAATTTGTCAATTGTAATTTTAGAATCTGATTTTACCTTTTAAACCAAAACAAAAACAATTCTCTCTTTTTATAACAGAACTATGTAAGCAACGTAGGAAACACAAAAGAACTGGTGGCTACAATTTATATTTAGCTGAAAACCAGTTTTGCCTTGTTTATCACTGTTTTTTACAGCCACTAAAGGATCTATCACTAAAAAATATCAGATGTAAATTTAGAGGTACATGATTGTGTTAAAGCTTCAAAGTTATTCCTAAAGGTATATGATAATAACATTAATTTTGTTTCCTGTTTTTGTTTTCCCTTCTTTCCCTTTATTGAAATTATTTTTCACAAAGCTTAGTCATTATTTCTGAAAAATTTATATACCTAATGTAATAATTCCCTGTTGGTATGACTTAGTCAACAGAATTTCAGAGCAGTTGTGGTATAACCTTTAAGTGAAAAAAAAAAAAAAAAAAAAAAAAAAAAAAAAAAAGAGCAGGTATTAGGTCTGAAGAGATTATTAGATTAATTTTGAAAAACACCAAAATGGTCAACACTGATGTTTTTAGAATTCAGAATGTTTTAAGTCTCCTTTGAAATTAACCTAAATTTTTATGCTTTAATGTGACTGGAAGGTTTTAGCCTATTCTCCTTTTTTGGTCGATGACAAATTCCTCTTTATTTTTTGTAAATTCATTTGTTGAGAACCTCTGTTTAAGGCACACAATAGCCAACACATCATTGTTTAGAAGCTCTGTGTATCATCTAAGCCATTATCTCGGTGAGAAATTCTGCTTCTTCTTCCAGGTTGTTCTCTTCCCTCTGTAACTGAATCAGCCTGATTTTTGACTGATTTAATATTTATTTTCTCTCTACTTTCCTTACATCCAGCATTAACCAGTATGTTAAATGTCTTTGACAAATTATTTTCTATGGATTATTTGACAAATACACTTCAATATGTGCCTTCCAATTGTCAGCACAGAAATTACGTGTTTTTTTTAATGAAGCAGCCTCCTTCTTAACTGATCTTAATTTGATTTCCCTAGTTGTTTTTTTTTTAATCTCTGTATATATCTAGCCCTGTTTTAACCCCTGTTAACTTCTTGAGGATGCAGTTTTCTTCTCTTCTTCAGTTGCGCTCTTTTCCATAAATATTGTGAGCATTTTTTTATTTTGTTACTAACCTGAAACACCTGACATATTTTCTGAAAGTTTTAAAAATATAGGAAAATACTAAGGAGATTACTAAGGGGACTTTTGTAAGATATTTGGGGAAATCAAGTAGTCCTCTTTTTATTTATTATAACAACCTTTAAATTATATTTCCAGGCATCTGAGTATCCAGTTGTACTGTCTTTGGAGAACCACTGCAGCCCTAAGCAACAGGAAGTAATGGCAGACCATTTAAAAAGTATTCTAGGTGACAAACTTCTTACTTCAACGATTGATGGTACAGTGGTGTCTCAACTACCTTCTCCTGAGGTAACAGCATTACATTTTTCTCTGTGAAAGATAGGGAAAAAAAATAGGTGGTGTTTTTTTTTTTTTAATCTTCTAAAACTGAATTTATGAAACTGCTTATCTGGTGTCTGAAATAGACTTCAGGTGCTAAAAATAAATTAATTAAACAACAAAAAAATCCACATGAAAAGATAAAGAAATCAGAAAAAAACAGAAAATGAATCATGTGGATTGATATGGATGTTTTTGTTTAAAGGAAAACAGTTTTACATACAATTCTGAAGCATGTACTTTAAAAACTAACATACTAATATTTTTGCAAAGATCTTGCAGTTCACATCAGTCCAAATTCTGTTGCTTTGGATGCATTAAAAATTTTATTTTATTTTACATACAAAAACAGTTAAGTAAAGTTTGTGGTTTGCAGTTTCTTTTTATGGAAACATGATAGCTGAAGTCTTGTTATTTCGAACTGTAGTTACTAACAGGGAATAATTCTACATATCAAAAACTGAGTAGCAACACAGAAATTACTCTGATTATTTTGAAATAAACTATTACTTTATATGAATTAAGTTATTATAGTGTGGTTCATCTATAGTAGTCCTGTGTTGGAGATACGGTAGTGTAAACACAGAAAAGAGTATCTGCCTTTAAAGATGGCAAATTTATACACAAGGAATGACTTGCCAAAGATTTTAGAAGTAAGTACTACTGAATCTGAACTCTGAATCTAAGAGCTATGCAAACACCTGATTAATTTAATTTTGGAAATTTCAAATTATACAAACGCACATCTTCAAAGATTCCGATGATCTGTAAAGTCAACATTTTGAGTCTAAATTAAATGATTCCTCTCCTCTCTCCTCCTCTGAAATGAGGTTTCCTGTGTTCTAGTTTTAAAAGAGGAAACAAAGTCCAATTTTTAAACAACATTTTGCTTTGAATCAAATTTGAAAAATCTTCACTTTACACGTTACTGTATCTATTTTCTGACAATTTATTTTTTGTTACTTAGATTGAAAGAATTTTCTGAAATTTAAACATTTTGTTGAAATGAAAACCTGAATCTACATTTTTTGTCAATAGCAATCTTGATGGAACTATTTCATTGTGTTCAGCTAGTGCAAAAACATTCTCTCCTTCTCAGTGCATTTTTCCCTAAGGCAGTGTTTTTCAGCTGGTGGCTTGAGACACCTGGGATATGAAATCAGAAAAGGCAATTAGATGGGTGTTGAAAATTTTATTGCAAATTAAAACAAATAAATTCCATTGTTCCAGTCTTTGCACATAATTTTATTTCAAGGACAAAAGATGTTTTTTAATCTCTTGTAACACAAATACATGCATACATGCTAAATAGCTATTTAGGATTGTCACAGTTATCAGTAATATATCATCTATATTTTATACCTTTTTTACAGTAAGTGAAAAAGGAACAATGTAAATGAAAATGTGGGGAGAAAAGAGTGTCATGAAGAAAGACAACACACACACAGATGTATTTTTGTAAAGGATTCGTAAAGGAAAAAATATTTTTGGTGTGTCCGAAAGACTTGCTGAAGTATTACCATACTGTTATATTTTCATAGCAATATTGTTGAAAATGTATTTAGTACATCTTAATTTCTCAACAAGTCAACACATTTTTTTTTTAAGTTGTAGTGTTGCATGTTTTTAATCACATTGCCCAATATAACTTTGTAACTTTGAAAACTGTTTCGTAAATTAGAAAAAATATAAACTACATTAAACACGAGGTTTGTTTTAAAGCTTATCAAAGCACAGCTACATTCAGTCTAAAATATGTCCAAGGATCTTATGTCCTCTAAACCAGACACAAAATCAGTGTACTGCACCTGAATCGTGGAGTCACTGAATCACATACCTAAAAACATTACTTTCTGTAAGCCCCTTACCATATATTTACTGTGAAATAGGGAATCAATACTTCATACTTCTGTAGCTTTCATAGTTTTCATAAGTCAGCTCTGTAGAATTTTTGCCTGAAAATGCATTTCTGGATTCCATACTTATTCCTCGCTTAGGTGTGTCTGTTCAGATGAGATTCATTCTACTGAACTTTTGATCTTTTCAAGTTATGTGTTTTCCACATCTGTGTAAGATGTAGGAGTTACCTAAATAATACCACTGTCCTCAGCTGATTTACACAAGTCTGACTTAAACAAGTCATCATGCTGAGAAAGAACAAGGATTAGGTCATCTCCATTTCTCTTAGCTGCTCTGATCAAGCACATAAGAAAAATTGTTAGGATTTAGTTTTGCAATTAAATTATGTAATTATGACTGGATTGGCAAATAGAGTAGGGAGCTTGACTTTTGGCTAGCATCTTTTTGAAGAACAACTTTTGGTCCATGTTCAAAAGGAGTTTAGTGGCATCACGTCCTTAGAGCTTGGGACCCTGTGCATGTTCAAAGCCTGGGTAAATTCATTATCATTTGAGTGAGCCCAATGTTGAACTTAGTCTTAAGCCTGCTCTATTTAAGCAGTGCAAAAGAGATGTTACAGAACCATAAATTATGAATTTAAAATGCTGTTCTTGTGAAGGATTCTCAGGTAGTATAAAAAAAAATAGCTATCACCTATATTATTTACTGTTCCACTTTTTTCAAGATGGAGCACTAGCAGGAATAGGAAAGAAGCTATTGCATCTGGTATATTTCTATAGAAACCCAACTGGCAAAGCTATTGCAGAAAGAAAACTGTATCAGAAGTGTTAACACAAGTAGCAGAGTAAAGACATTTTTCTTTAAATGTGAAAGTCTTCTGATTTCTAATTTATCTGACAAAATATAGTGTCAGAATGATCAAAGTTCATTGTTCAAATTAATTGTTCATTAATTTCTCAGATATAAGATTCATTCAGCTGAATGACGTGTTCATTGGCATGGCTCAAGCACAGTAAATACACTTGCTTAGAGACTGATATAACCAATAGCCTGATAACTCATTTTGAAAAAAAATACTATGAATAATGCACTGAAGGTGTACCTGCCTACATGAGTACTTTTATTAGCAAAATTCTTACCAGATAACTGTATCTATCTATATTATATGCAACCAAAAGGGAAAGCTTTGAAGTCAGTTTCCTCTATTGAAACTTTCCTATGTAATTAATCTGTATTATATGTGTACCTGTATCTTTTGTTGATATTGAAATATAAAAAAGAAATAGAAAATACAGAAAAAAGCAACATTTTAAAAAATAAATTGTTACACACTCTAATTTAGCCTACTAGCAGGTCTTAAGTTTTCTTAGCCAGGACTCCTCCTTCATCTTTGCTTCACTTGTATCTACTCGATGTATAAAGAGCTTTCCATATGCAGTTACTCTTTTCCCAGAATGCAACAGTCTGTGTGAACCAAGTATCACAGTCTACAACACTTACATATAACAACTGAGTGTATGTCTAAGAGATTCATACTGATACTGTACTCTCGTCCTTTCTCTGTGAAGACTTGTCTCACTGAGAAGCTTTCAACACTTAGTTGTACCTGATTGTCTATAATCTCTGATAAATAGGTTCTTACTGACAGACTGTAACCTCTGACAAAAAAGCAATAGTCTGATTGACCTGTGGCTATATATACAATTTTCAGTCTAACCATTTCCAAATTTTCATCTCTCGTATTTTTATGCAGTTTCATAGTCTTATTTTATTGCTATTGAAAAAGTAGGACATGAAGATTTTCGCTCAGAAATTCAAGATCAAGACTGCTTTATCATATCTAATTCAGTTACTTCAGTGTTGAGATTCATGCTTATTTTTTTGACCTACAAGCCACATATGTAAATGTCTTGACCAAATCTTTGCATCAGAAATAGCTTTGCTTCTTAACAAGTCAAACACATTTTCATCTAACTGATTTGCATTTCAGTTTGTCTGGGGCACGTATTCTTTAAAAAATGAGAAGAAAGATATTGAAAAGGCAGCATGCCTTGGTGATGACCTCAAAAATAAGAAAATCAGTATTGTTTATCATAAAATTTCTGAATTCTGTAGGTTGGGCTCAGACTTTTCTCAGTGGTGCACAGTGAAATGGATAGATGCAGTGGGAACAAACTGAAACGCAAGGAATTCCATTTAAACATGAGAAAAACAATTTTTACTGTGAGGGTGGTCAGGCACTGGAGCAGGATGCCTGGAGAGATTATGGAGTCCTCATCTTGGAGATACTCAAAACCTGGTGGAAGGTCTTATTGACCCTGCTTTGAACAAGGGGTTTGGACTAGATGGTCTCCAGAGGTTGCTTCCAAACTCAGCCATTCTGTACTTATATGATACAGCTTCCTGGTTTGAGATTGAACCTTCCTCATCACTTGTCTGACAGTCACTGGACTGCTTTCTGAACTTGCCTACCATCAGCAGACCTGCTCTACTTGTCTTACTTTTGCTCTAGTTGGTGAGGTGATTACCCCATGCCTGCCCTGCTGTCACCCTCAGCTCCTGCATCACCTTGTGCAGCTGCTGGTCCTTGCTCCTCTCTGACTGTGAGTTGTTGCAGGTTCTTGAACCATGAACAGCAGGTTGGTTAACAGCATTATTTGTAACGTATTTGTTGATCAGTTGCACCACATTTTTCAGCCTTAAAAGTCTCTAAGAAACACAAAAACATCTGCATTAGAACTTTCCTCAAGGCTACTGTCAGATGTCTTTTTGATTGCGTGGTTCATCAACAGCTGAGGGTCCTGTTTTTCAATGGGATCTAACCTTATGACCAAGAGTTATAACAGGTCAAGCCTCTGAGCCGTTAGCAAATTGATCCTCACTTTATCTTTAAAGTTTGGTTCCTGAGTGGGACTCTTTCTGGCAGACAAATGAGAAATACTACCTTGCAAAATTGGTTTAAAGGACAGAGAGTTTCTTAGAACAGATACACTTTTACCCAGGGTTGTGTCAGGTTTTCACTTAAGCCAGAAAAATTAGTCTGCCAGTGTCACAAATTCCTTCTTTAGGCACGTTTTGCTTTTTTGTATTTTTAATAAAAGGACAGAAAGATTGTCTCACGTGTTTTGTGTCTACTACAGAGCACAACACAGAATTGGAATTTTCTGTGCAGGGGACTTCTCACTAGATAACTGTATCGTGTGAGATAGCTATAAAGGTGCTCCTTCCATTGGTGCTCAATATCCATTCAACTAGAGCTCAGAAGGCTGCCAGAAAGACATCCATTTACACTTTCACTGAGTGTGATTCTCTTCCTGAATCATTGAAGAATGCTGGTGTTTGGGTTGTTTTAAGATATACTTAACAACATGCTCCTGTTATTTTCATTCAAGATTAATTTTGTCAATGCCTCAAAACCTTTCCCCATGTTAGACTTCACGGAAGATGTCACATCTTTACCTCATATCAGTATTTAAGAGAGTAATATAATTCTTGAAATAGACATTTAATGTGAAACTTTAAACTGATTTTAAACTTGTTACTTAGCAGGATTTTAAGGATTTTATATTCCTCATACTAAGAACCCACAGCTGGTCAGGAGAGAAGAGAGAATATGTTTACTTTAAATAGGGGAAGGTATTTTTCTCTTTTTAATACTCATGATGCAAATCCAGAGTTTATTCTCTACATTTCTGAGGACTGAATTTTGTCCCTTTTTACGCCAATTGAAGTGGTTAGTAAGTGGGTTTGCCTGATCCATTTCAAAGAGCTTGTGATTTTGTCTTGGAGTCTTGTATTACTTCAGCTGTTCTGATTTGTGTTGTCCATCACCTTAACCAGAATGCCTATTTAGTACAATAACTCATTTTTTTTAAATTTAATTATTTAAATATTTGTCCCAAGTGATTGTACTTGGAGGCTTTTGTTTATGTCAGCTTTGAAGTCCCCTTATACTCTAGGTAAGATCTATGATGTTTTACATATTTAATTTTTTCAGTATGCTTACAGTTTATATAAAAATACATTGCAAACATGTATTTTAAAAATATTTTATATTTAAACTAGAATAGATGTTATAGTGAATGTTCAGACTTTCAGCTCATTATCTGCTTAAAAGATTTATGCAAAAAGATATGACACGTTTAGCACTGCTGATTACCAATTAAAAAACTTGAATTTTACATAGTCACTTATTTTGTAACCATACATTTGTCATACGATTTTTGAAGATCTCTTTGAAGCTCAGACTTAAAATCCATGGTATGTCTTTTTCAGTTCATGGTTCACCTTTAGTGATTTGGGTTAACTATTATTGGGATCTCCTTCTGGCCAAAAATAACATTTCTTCTTGGTAGAAATTTTCTGTAACTGTTTTTGAAAAGTGAGCTGTGATTTTAAAATGTCATCTTTATAGAAAAAAAATATCTGTCCTACCTCAGGGTATTTTCATCCTTGTGAACAGATCATACACAGAATTTTAGAAACTATCTGACTTAAAACATCATGGTCCATTTTTATATGGTGACACAGACTATGGTCTTACTTAAAGTAAGTTTACATATATCCTTCCCTTGTATACCAGGTCTTTTTTTTTATTTGTAGAATTAAATCTTACCTATGAGTAACAAAATACAAGGCCAAAAGTGGATAGAATTGCTTTTAAAAATCGGGAAGTATGAAAATGCAAAGGAAAATTCAGATCTCTTTAAAATATGAGTAGTATTACTCATATTAAAACTCTTCTAAAAATATCACAGAAAAAAAACGAGTGCATCAATAAGAAATGAAGGAAATGTTAAAGGGCATCTATATTCTGAATCACCAGTGCAGAGAGACTAATCAAATCTTACACTAGCATGGCATTGATAGATATTAAGCACAGGATATCTCATTCCACTGGCACACTGACAAACTACTAATACAAGATCTGAAGAGATCAGGGGATTACCAGCAATGGAGATTGCAATGTAAATAAATGGAATGTCTATTTCTTTGCGTATGGCTCTAGCTTCTATTGTAAAGCTTTGGATTTGTATATATGTTTCTGTCATCTATGCTTTTCATATTTACTTAATGAATACTTTAAAATACAGTATTTCAGTTATCTTTTATTTAATCTAAGTATTTGTTCCTTGTTTCTGTAACCTTCCAGCAGTGTAGCCTTCCTTTTCACTAGTATATAAGAAACTTAAGGAACATTTTTGTGGATCACTTTATCCAAGAACCTAAATAAGTCCTGTTACTCGCTGTCAGTTCCTGTGTACAGAGGTACAGAGGAATGTCTGCCAAATAATAGCTGTTTTACTATGAATAATATTTCATAAATCTAAATGAAATTTATACTCATAGGACTCAGATGCATAGATTAAAGCCATATTATTAGAAATGATAAGCTTTAATAATTTATTTTCCTACATCCTTTATCATGGAAGTTGAAACAAGCCCATTTAAAAATAAAGAAACTGCTTAAGCAATGAATTACCAAACCCTATTAATTACCCTGACTAGGTAAGATCAGAATGATGGTCCACTGTATGATGACATAACAATAAAAGTTTTAATTTAGTATGCTGGACAGGTGTGCACAATTGTATTAATCAGATAGTGTGACAAATTTCCAGGAGCTGCAATGATAGCTAAAAAAATTTCTAATCAATATCAAACACATGTCTACAAGTTTACATATAAAAATGAATTCATGCATAGTAAAAACATCTATCTCCTGTGTGTTACCTGGCCATCACTTCTGACACTTACCTTCCTATCGTAATCTTTGTCACAGTTTCAGCATCTGTGTATCTGTGTGGTGGGGAGCCTTTTTTCCTGTCATGGGCTTAGATATTCATGTTTTATTGTATACTGTGATCCCTAGATTTTGTTTGTTTTACTTGCTTTTGACTTCTGCCTCAATGATTTCTCTCTTCACTTCATTGTGTTACCTCACTTCATTATACTTAATAAATAGTTTTGAGTGTGGGTTAAACAGTACCTAGATATGAAACCCTACAATTAGTACACAGATAATTCTAATTACTATTGTTTAATCTCTTTTCTATAGGCATTAAAATTTAAAATTCTGATAAAAAATAAAAAAGTTGGAACAATTGAGGAAGGTATGCTCAGGAGAAATGTTGACAGTCATGGTGAGACAGGGGAGGTTGATGATTTCGAAAATATGTCTGATGAAGATGAGGCCGATGAAAAAATCCCTCTTTACACAAAGAGTGATTCCTCAAAAAGAAAAAGTGATTACGTACCTCCAACACCATCTCGAAAAAAGGCAAAGGTAACTTTTGTCTCAACTTAATTTGGAAAACACACAGATATATGTTAGCTTTTTTAAAAAAATATGGAATATATTATCTTAAAATAGAAACTAAGTTTAAAAGGTAGGTTTTAAAATTACTTAGAGCAACATACTTTGAAATATTTTTTAGATCAAGGTTTCAGAGTTCTTCTGATTCTTGCAAGGCACTCCAAACTAGCACTTATTTTAGTATCCAACTAAAAATCAATCCTCCTTATTCTCCCAACCTAAACTCCACCCGTGTTTTTCACTTTCTTTCAAGTATTGTACTTGTCTCAGGTGCTCCTTACCACAATGGATCTAAGTTAAAGTTGCCCAACTGCTTTGTTGGTCTCAAGGCCCTCCTGGATCTATCCTCACACTCATAGCAGTTCCTGATGATGAAGGGCAGAGTTAACTATTTCTTCCCACAGTCCACCAGTCTATCATGGAATTTTTAAAGAGTTCCCATTCCTCTATTTTCTTCTGTTCTGGATTTATGCATGAAATTAAATGTAGAGTTCTGGTTGTGCTAAAACATTTTTAAGCACTTAAAAAGGATTTTTTTCTACATTTATAATTTAGAGACTTAACATTAAATACTGTTTCTGAGAGTGTAAAAATTGGATGTAATTTTCTTTTTAATAGTCAAATTGAACTTACTCCTTTTTTTAACCAAATAGTAATTCTCTGCCACAGAAATCTGTGGCTCCACCAGGGTTCAAATTACTTTGTTCAAGTTTTTTCAGCAGACAGGAAACACCCACTTTTGCATGTCACTCTCTGATTATCAGAACGCGGATAGACTGGCAATGCTTCTCAGGGCTTAGTGTTTTTTTCTGAGAGGCACTGTCTCTTCCCCTGTTTCTTTTCTCTAAGTGATTTGAAGTCAAGATCTTTGTTTCTTCTTTCCATCTGATATAGAGAGATGGAAAGAAATATTTGAAAAATATTAGAATGAAAGACATGTTTGAAAAATATTAAAATATGGGAAAATTATGAAGATGGATGTATTCCCCTTTGAACAGGGAAGACCAAATTTCCAGACAATAGGGTCACATGTATTTGTAACATCACATTACGCACCAGAACATACACCACATACATCTTGATCAACAGCAGCAATAAGATGCCTAGACATGTTTCACAGCCAGAAGAAAAAAATGCTTTCCAGGGTCCCACTCTACTGGAGTGGGAGTATTTATTCTGAGGTCCCACTCTATTGCTCTGTTGGAGGGTGGGAGAGCATTTGAAATCACACACAAGTTACCCTAGTGATGCTGTTGTCTTTGGCTGTGTCACTGCCTTACACATCCAGAGAGTTGTATTTTCCAGGAGTTCTGTGCCAGTAGAGTCCTATTGCTCCTCATGGGACATAGCACCAGAATAATTAATGACCTTGACCTTTCTGTAGTTTAAGAGTCATGAGCAAGCAATCCCTATTATTTTGTCAGATGAGAATTTGCCTTCAAAAGCTTTCATGGAATGTAAACACTGTTACTACCATCAGCTCTTTGCTGGCTGCTACCATTGGGTAGCTCTCAAGTTCATACTAAGTAAAATGAAGAGGTCACGTGGTACTTTGGTTTAAGAGATAAGACCCCGGCAAAATTTCAGTTACTTCAGTGTACAGCAGCCTTTGCTTTTGTTTGCTTTGGTAATGGAGCAAGACTAAACAAAGACTTTGGCCAAAGAACTTTCCATCTTAATTAAGAAGAACAGAGTTTTCCTAACTTCAGAGCAATGCTTGGAGGGATATACCTGTGATTGATTTGCTTGGCATGGTAAAATATTCTCCTGTTATTCTACATTTTGTAGCTGAGTTTGTGCTATTGATGTATAGATTCTCTTACTCTTTTTTTTTTCTCCCACTTCTTCCTACCAGTATAACTTTTCTAGTACTTTGTCTATTTAAAAATATAAAGTTGGACATAGATTTTAGATGAGTATATGTAAGAGCCACGAAAAATTATGCTAATTTACATATCAGTCTCAGAAGCATGGAAAAGATGAAGCTGTCCACCAGAACATTGTGCTAGGAAGCACTGGAAGCATCTCTTCATTCGCCCTACAATTGCTATGACGAACACAGAGACAATAACCTTAATTGTCTCTGACTGAATCAAATCTCACTATCAACAGTCATATCTTAAGCTCAAATATTCATTAATCGTGACACATTTTTCCATGCTTTATGTATCCAAAATGATAGTTTCTTCTGATTTAAAAAAATAATAATTAAATATCATTTATTGCGATGTTTTTAATCTTCCTTTATTTTGTATTCTGATTATTAGATGAAGAAGGTAAAAATTGCTGTTCCATTGTCGGACCTTGTGATTTATACTAAATCAGAGAGGTTTGTGAGCTTTAAGCATTCCCTAGCTCATCAGCAGTGCTATGAAAATAATTCAATTGGAGAGGTTCGAGCACGAAAATTTGTAAAACAGTCAGGTAATTTCTTTTGATTGACTGAGATAAAAGTTACAATGTTGCTATGATTCACTGCTTAGGAATGGGAAGGGTTAAAATTTGATTAAAAGCATGTCCAATTTTATCAATATCTTGTCATTTGCACTGCATTTTTATATTTCAATTGGTTTTGTGAGGAAAACTGAAATGGCTTCGTTTTAATTTCATGTGTTTTTATAAGAACAAATATTAATGTAGTATACAAAATGTATGAATACCTTTTGATTTGTTGTTTTCTGCATCAAAAGTTAATAGATTGGAATAGATTTTGCCCCCGCCCTGTGTATGGTCTGTAGTACTCACTGGATTTGGGCATGCAGTACCCTTGGCTTTGATGATAACTGCAGATAAGAGAACCTACACTGATGGAATGAATAAACCCAATAGCAGCCAGTTTGCTCCATCGAACCAGATCTTTCATACCAGCCAAGCTGAATTATTCAAAACTCATTCTGTGTTGTAGCGTCTCCATTTGGTGCAGCCAATACAGTACAGCCTCTGCTGTTTTAATTCCAGCTGTCTGCCAACAGCCTTAAGGGAATGTTAAGAATAGAAGTCACTGACCATGAGAATGAAGTCTGCCACAGGCCCATTCATTGAGGACCAGTCCAGCTGCCATCCACCACTTTGTGGAGGTGGTTCAACGGTTGGTTAGGTGAATGATGCCGAATGGCATCAAACCAGTAGGCTTTTGGCAGCCGTCCATAGTCAGAGTCCTTTCCGGTCCTTCTAACAATCTAGTAAACATAAAAATAGTTTTGCTAAAAAAAGAAAAAAAAAGAGAGAGTGAGGGGAGGATGGAAAGGATCAGAGTGATGACTCTGGAAATAAAAAGCTTTCTGTTTACTTACTAAACAGGAATAGTGTAGATAAAAATAATTTGAAGTTTTCCACATCTCCTTTGTGGGAGAGAACACTGTTAGGAGGAAGAAAATAAACTCAGTTGAATAGTTGATATCTTCTGAAGATTATAAAGGATTATTATCCTTTATTTTAATAAAAGATTACTAAGTGTCTTTTAGATATGTGCTGTTCACCGGTCTTGAGATTATTCAGTCATCTTATTTAAACCTCAAAGCAGCAATCAAGCTAAGATCATTTTGGGATTTTTTTCCTCTTGCACTATTAAAGAATGAGTGGGCTTTTTGATCCATTTCCTGTTTTGTGTGGTTTAATTTTGCATGAGAAGACAATGGGCTTTAGTGTAAAAGTCATATATTTACCTAACAAAGATGTGCAGAAACAGCATATTTCTCTGTAGCAATGATTCTTGGTTACTGGACATTTAACGAAAGTCTACACAATACAGAGAAATACTACCAGATTCAAATATACACAAAATATTAAGGTCTTTAAAGTAGGATTTTAGCCTTATCTCAGAATGGCCCATACACTAACATTAATGTTCACAAAAATATCCTGAAATAGAAATACATTGATATGATGTACTGGTTGTGTTAAAAAATAAAAATGTCTGGATCATATTATTGTATTTTTATTATTACTTATTCAAGTGGAACCTCTTTATTAACAAAGGGCTTCTTACCAAGGTTTTATCATTCTGTTTTTCAGCTAGAGAGTTTGTTTCACATACTTCAAGATTCATTACAAGAATCTACCCCAAAGGAACAAGAGCAACCTCTTCAAATTATAATCCACAAGAGTTCTGGAACGTGGGATGTCAAATGGGTATGTACATTTGCAGAGACTGTTGCATTCCAGGCTTTGCAGAAACTACACCGGATACGAGAATTTTTCCTTCCTGGAGTATTTTTTTTGTGTTATGTAAGTTACAGTTTTTTTCCCTCAGTGGCATCAGTTTCATTTTGTGTTATCTAACCTTCTCCTTCAGTCCACATATCCTAGTAATTTTTCACCCTAGAATCCAGGAATTCTGGTATAGAATAACTGAGAGGAATATTATTTTAATCCATTTACTTTTTTAATTATTTACAATTAGACTCTAACTAATTATAAATATAACTTTCTGTTAAATAGCTGTATCTTACCCCAAATAACCCAATTTATTATAATTCATTAAATTTTTTAAACTACCTTTTTTTTTTTCTGTTGGATAATAAGAAAAACACTAGTAAGAACAATAGAATATTTTTTAGCTTTGAACCTTATTTTGTCTTACTCTTAGCTTTGTGATTAAACAAAGCATGATTTTATCTTATGAAACAGTGTAGCAAAAGCATATATATAAAACTTTCAAGAGCTAAACCAGAATTTTCTTCTTTTTTCATATATTATCTCATTTTTTATTAATATTTCTAAGATATTTATCTGTGACTGTCTGTAAGGGGAGTCTAAATGATAATTTATATTCTATTGCCTGTCTGCTTGGGCTGAAATTGATACGCTACCTATGTTACCTTAGGTTTTGAGGTAAAAGCATGTGTGCTATGCATTAAGCACTGTAGTGCCAAAAAAACCCAACATTGCAATATACCTTTCAAGAAAATGAAAATAGACTACATTCTTTTGCATGCTGTATTAATCAAATACCATAACCTCTGTGCTATTTGTCAGCTGTGGGTTAGGTATAACTAGATAACATTTATGTGAGAAAATGGGAATGGTAAATTCTTATTATTTTCCATTTTTTAAAAATTATTTTCAGCTGAGATCTAGCAGTCTTTATAGTTACCTTGTAGTTAGTAAGGGAATAGAAGCAGATAAAGGTGGGAACTGTTGGAATGCAATTGCATTTGCTTTTTCCTAAGGTTGCCTTATGGCATTGAATTAGAAGAGGTGACAGAAAGATATGTATGTGTGATTTAGGAATTTTACACAGCAATGGAAGCCTCATCTGAAGGTTTTGTGGGTTTTCAATGGTTTTGTGTCAGTAGAGCAGCACAGATGCAGGAGTTGTGGGCACAAAAATTAATATTGGAGCAAGCAATTCCCATATTATGGTATGCTACTAAAAAGATGCACTCAAATGGTCCTGGTCAGCAGAATACCCAGGTACAGCTGGGAGCTGCTGGGGGTCTTCAGTGACTGTATAGATGCAAAGTTTAGATCTTAATTTCCAGTACAAAGCATATTAGATCCCCAAGCAATAAAATAACATTAACTTCTATTTCTGTTCAAGTTAGTTTTTAATTTGAAATTTTTAGAAATAAGCTTGACTTCTGTACTCAGCAGGCTTTGAAAAACCTTCCACCTGTAAGCATTTTCCCTTTTTCAATGGCTTTAGGGGCAATCTTGCCTTCATCTTTTTGTTCTTCAGTTTAAAAGATTCTCAGCTACTTTTCTGTGTCAGTCTGCTACACCTTTGTCAGCCTTAGGTAGAGAACAATGTTTTTTGCATCCACATGTATACTCCGTCTTTGATTCAATACCAAGACCACCTGAGGGAGACTGTGGGGTGAGGAGGGCAGTTTGCCACAGGGTCCCAGTTTTGAGAGGTGAAAGGTGTGGTCTCACCTTATTGTACTACAATACACACTCATACAGAGATGGGCACAGAGATTTCACTTTGCCTGTGGGGCCCTGGAGCTTATGTACACCCTTGCTCCAGGCTTCCTTTTTCTCTTGTTTCCTTTCTCAGCTCCCAAAATATCTTCTTGCAAATTATCCTCTCAGAAATGTCTTTAGCAGTGTGCTGTTTCCAATCAGTCATGCACATAAATGTTATTTATTGCTTAACCTCCTAATGTGTGCCAGCTACTCTCCTACAGTTACAGAACTTAGAAGGAGCATCAAGCCTCATGTTTGACTGAGAGATTGCTGTTCCCACATCTGACCACAAGTGGCAGAGGACATCCCCAAGGACAAATTTCTAACCATTTGCTGTCCCCACCCCTAGATATGCCATGCTGTCAGTGCCACACTGTTGAGGTAGTGTGGGAAACAATGACTAGGGAGATCCCGTGAATCAGTGCTGGCCATTCAGTGAAACAACTCAAATGTACTTAGACCCTCCACACTTCTCTCATTGTTACAAATTCTGCTTCTCATCCTGACTGTTGTATGGAGGTATAGTTTTACAATAAATTTTACAGTAAGATTAAAAAAATTACTCATTAGTATAAATTATGTTTGTGTCTGTGTCACTATAAATATTTATTTAGAGTACAGATTTGAACTTGGGCTAGGCTATTGCTGGAAGTATCTTGCCATTACCACATCTTTTGAAATTGGTTTGACTATATTCTGTTTTTGTGGTTGATTCTCACTTGGCTTGTTGTCTTGCTATTGCTGGACTATTTACCTGGGGTGGTGCACTTTCTATATACTATCTAGATAGCTATTAAAACCTAGTAAGTTTGCTTCCTGCTTAGAGGAAACGCTGGCCAGAAATCCTTAATTTAAAATGCAATTAATCTCTCAGGTTTATCATACTGTTTATTAGTTTTCTTTCTAGACTGTAAATCTCCACACTGATCTCTGCAAAGAATATCCATTTGTTAGATCTCAAACAGGGCTAAAGTCTTTCAAAATTACTACAGTGCCTGTTGACTCAGAGTATACTTTAAAGAAAAGTCATTCTAAACACTAGTGTACAAAACATATGATTTTTGCTGTATAGGGGCTCAAAGCCCTATACAGCCTATATATTCCTGGAAGAATTAAAAATATGCAGGAAGTAGTTAGATCTGCCCTCTTGGTCACATCATTGGCATCTTTATTTAAAGAAACATTTTTCTCATGGGAATAGGCTGATTAGAAGCAATTCTCCACATATATTATTTCCAAGCCATGTCAGATCTATTCTTGATTCTCTAATCTGTTTTAGATAATTGTTTGACAGAAATATGACTCCCAAAGCTCCATTCAGTGAATATTCTGCTGATGACCTTCCACTGGTTTAACACAGATTTTTAAGTATTTGTGTCTGTCCTGTGTCCATATAGCCCACATTCCCTGTCTCACTACTATTGCACTCCGCATCCCATGCACAGAAGTAGTCTCTCCAAATCACTTCTGCTGTTTTTCTAAAACTGTTCATGGGACCTTCAGATTTCTTCTGTGTCACCTATTCCCCTTCCCCAGCTTCTTTAAGCTTCCCCACACCTTCTATCTTACCCTTCTCACTTACTTTTAAGGTCCTCTAACATCCATAAGTGTTCAACTGGGGCAAAGAAAATAAATTTGGTTTTCTTCAGACCTACATATCATACTGCCTGCCAGGACCCTGCATCATGTAAATGGGGAGTGTTGAGTTATTCCTTCACTTCCCTTAGTGATAGGCCCAAAACAGTGCTCTCTTCTGTACCTTGCCAGCAATTTTCTCTAAATCGGTTCGAACGTATTAACTCAGAGCAGCCTGGCACTCAGCTAAAGCAGGATGAAATGGTCCAACAGGCTCAAGATTTGTTGGGGCTGAGGATGAGAATTATGTAACTGTGCAAACCTAATTTCCGGAGGAAGGCAAGTTAAAAACCACAGTAAAATGCACAGAGTTTCTACAAAATTGCTTTTGGATATCACTGTGTGCTCAGTGTCCATTCTCTGAAAACTGAGACTTCTAAGAACAGGATAGGTTTTGTGAACAAAGAGGTCTTATGGAGAAAAATACCTACAATAACTTTTTATAGTCTGGGAAAATTAGTATGTCTCCTGTATACAGTTGCAGTGTGGCACTGGAAAGAACTGGTTTGGCACAACCATATCTCCTCTTTATTTAGTAAATAAAAAGGAAAGTAAAAATTTATGCAGGAGAAGAAAATTCAGGACAGTTATTTAAATAAACAGATATCAGTTGTGTTATATTGACTGAGAAAAACAGAGAAAAAAAAAAAACAAATCAAAAGAAAACCTCAGTGAAAACAAAAATAGCCTTAAACATTTTTCTGAATATACCCTTTGCATGCAGTAGAAAACATTGTTGATGTATCAAAACAATCTATAGGAATGACCAAAACTTGCCATAAATTATATGAGAAAGCCATGGCATGGCATTTAGAGAATTTTGTTTTTAAAGACTCTATGTATAGAGCATATGTTTTCTGGAGCACACATAAAAACGTACATGTTGTTGTTCCACTACTTGTATCATGGATATTTTCCTCATCATATGTTTTGTTTTGGCCTGTGATATTGAAATATAGCTTGTTAATTTTACCGCATCTTGTGTGCAATAATAAGACAGAAAATAATTCATAAAAAGATGAGTGATAAAGAGTTCTCTAACTATTTCTGTTTTTAACATCTGAAGCTACCCAGGAAAAAGAAACCTGCTTTTTCATCTCTTGGTATGCTTCCCCCGTGCAACTTAAAATGACCATCTAACCTTGCTTTGGTTCTAAGTGAGTGAAAACTTACAGAAGAGACAGACTTTGGAAAACCTCATAAAGAAATCAGAGGGCACATTATCGCTAATTAACTTTGCAATTTGCAGCTGTTGTATGTTTTCTGTGAAACTGTATTTTCCTTTCTTGATAGAAAAATGGCAAAACTAGAGAAAACAGGACTTATTTTTCTAAATAAACAGATTATGTTTGATCATGGGATCGTGGGATCTCACAGTCTTGCTGAACACTACATTTTTGAATATGTGATGGAGTGTCAAATTTAGTAAAGGAATTTAGGAAATAATGAAATTGAATTTAAGGAAAAACACAGTCTCTTAGTAAAAGATGATCGAATACTACTTTTCCTTGCAGATTTAATTCGTTTTTCAGGATGATAATTTTATATGATTTTTTTTTTCATTGGAATTTTTTTTATAAGAGCAAAACTGTAAAGCAGGCGTTTTCTATAATGGCTTTTTTCAACAGCTAATGAAACGTCTGAAACAAACTGAGAATATTCATTACATCATAGCTTTGAATTGTTGTTGCTTGGATTTCTAATGAAATTTGTGAAGTGACATGTTTTAATATTTTTAGTTTTATGGCCAGTTAGGTTATTAGAATACCTCAAAGCTCTTTGTGGCACACATTATTGCAGTTAGATACTAAGTAAGCACTCCTAATCTAGCATTGTGATCCTTAAAACCTTGCAGATGACTTAACTCTAAACATTGCCTGTGACATGGAAAAGACAGATACATCACAACCTTTCAACTTTATTAATTCTTCATCTTTTTAGATGCATAACAGTAAGTCTCCAGCCATTGAACACAGCTTCAGCTATCTTTCCAAAATGGGCTCCAGATTTTGTCCCAAACTAAAGCACCTCTTCTGCTCAAAGGCAGGAGATGAGTCTGACACATCATACGCTTTATGGCAAAAACATGCCCAGGCTGTTCTGTACACCTTCCAGTCTAGAGCTCATTCTTTGTTTGGGCTTGCTGTGGACTTGTCCCACAACTGACTCATGGAGAATATTCTGTAAGAAAGCAAAGATTTTCTGATAGCTCCCAAGCCAAGCAATGCCCTGGAAGAATGAAATGAGAAGGCATAGAAAAGTCTCTCTTGGTTGCCCACTCCCTCTAGTTGAGGTTTCAAGGACAGGACTAGTCATCTTAGGCCAGATGCAGAAAAGGCAGGGGGATCAATACCTATATTATTACTTTCTTCCTAATATGGTTTTAACAGTCCAAAAATTCATCTTTAGGAAATGAAGACTAGATATTGTACAACTGACATAAATCTTACTATGTACTGTTGAAGAGTATGTTGTGGAAAGATAACATGAAGATGCCAAACAAAGAAGTGTGTTTATTACAAACAAAGTCATGTAGTTGGAAAAAAATCTGCAGCTGTAATAGGCGATATGGACATCATGGTTTATCAAACCCCAAAAAGGGGTTGCTTCTCCTGTTACTGTTTGCTCCCAAAAGTCCCCAGTCCAGTGGGACAGCTATTACAATTACAGACTCCAGGGATGTGATCAATCTCATATTTAAAATATGGATTCATTTTTGCTTATGTTGCCCCTTAAATTTCATTGATTAGATCCTCACTAGCTGTAATGGGGCAGCTATCTCGTGTGTAGACACCTACAAGTTAGGTGAGACAATGTCACCCGGGTATATCGAGCTATCTAATTACACTCACCTTATCTTTGGAATGGCTCCAAGGGCTGGGAGGTGTGTTGAATAAAGGTTTCATGTTTCTCTTGCAAGACTGTCTCTGACTGCCAGGTATATGACAAAGGTCTTGGGCTATGCTGGAGCCCGCTTCTTTTGAGGCAGTTTTTTTCGGTGTGCGTAAGAGATACTGGAATTTCACTTAAAAGCAAAGAAGCACAGAAATTTCATTTTGTCAGCATTTTGTTGAAAGTCGTAGTGAAAATAATTTCCTCAGTTATCTTCACAAAATCCACAACTGCATACAAATAATAGAGTATTAAATAATTTATCTGAAATCTAGTTATTTTAAAAGAATAACAAAAAAATTGCATGGACACAATTGTCTCTGAACTCCTTACTGATTTTGTTCTAAATCCTGTGTTTGAGACTCATCCTAAAACAGGAAAGGGAAGCTGATGATGCACACAGTTCTGCCAAGAAGCACGAGGCAAACAAATTTTAAACATTACTTCGGAAAAGTATCTCTTTCAGGTTTGAAATAAGTGAAATGACAACTGAGAGATCCTCAGACTTACACTAAAGTGTAACTTTCAGACTCACACACTCATTAAATAGCAAAAATAAATTTACATTTTTGTTTTGATAGTTTGTCAGAAATGCTTTAGGCACTTTTCCCATGAGAACCCCACAAGAGAGGATCAAGCTGCAGAAATACTTGGACAATGGATGATTTTTAATCACCTGACATATTTTTTCCAGTAGAGTTACTTATAATTAAGTAGTAACAATGCCAGCAATTATGACAATTGGAATGACCGAATTCTTAACATTTCTAATGACAGTACCTTTAGAGCAACAGTACTGAATTGGCCCAAAGACAACAAGGACAGTCTGACTGCACATGCTAGTGTGATGTGTCAGACAGTTATGCATGTTACTCAGTTCTCAGAAGAGTAGTCCTCTTACTAAAGCAGAATACATCGTGTTATGAGTCATTCATAAATTAAGTTTCTGTATAATAAGAACATCCATTTCAAAATGCGTCAGTGACAAGCAAAGCCAGAAATGATAATTAAGCTTGATAATTTGGAGTCTGAATAGCTAAAGGCCCATTTTATTCTTGTAAGGAGAAGAATAAAATGCATACAGTTTGATCAAAATTTTTGGTCAGAAAAAGAGGTGAGAGGCAGTTTGTATGCCAAAATTTGTACTAACCAGTTAAGTCTGCAGTGTGGTGTAAGAGAACCTGGTAGATGTAGGTCCTTGTTCATAAAGGTTGGGTGGGATCTCACCTATTCGCTGGCTTGGCAAGAGGGCTAAAGTTGCATAAAGATTTAAAAAACTCATAAAACCCAAGGCAACAGGGATGCTGAGGACACTTAAAGACTTCTGACCACTTGATGATAGAGCACATGATCTTCTTTACTTCTGTTGTTAGTGAGAAGGGTTTACAAGCTACTGAGCACACACTATATTTCTTTTATGCAAACTCTATCAGACTACATACTAGATTGAACAACATTTTCAGTATACTAAAAGGGAAATATTATTTGCACTTAAGAATTTTGTGATACTTAACGTTTGCACCAAGCCTGGAAATTAGTATTATATTTATAATTCAGATGATGAAGTTATTATCATATTTTAGTTTGATAGAATTTATTTACTACTGATAAGAGACCCTCCTCCTGTGTGTGCTACTTATGTTAAATAAATACTCGTTTCCTGGTATATGTAACAGGTGACAATTTGCCATCATGTTACAGTTTATCCTTCCTTCAGATTTCTTCAGTTTGTTTCAACACAGTCTGATGACTGAATATCCTTCCTTTGCATCCACATTTAAGTCAACTCATATTCAGTTATCATGCCCATGCCCTTTATTCAGGCCGTGGATTAAATTTTTTAAAAGCCACCTACATAACTTTCAAAAAATGTGAAAAATCTGAATATAATGAATATTTCACAATACAATGTGAAATATTCTGAAAATAGTTCTGTAAATTTGGGCAGTGATGGATTGGGTGCAGCTGTGACCTGCATGGAAGAAGAAAGGATAGGCAGTCAGTGCCCAGCTGGGAGTGCTAAGGTAGAATGAATGCAGTCTCTTCAAAACCAATCACATATATAGTCTGATAACTGATGACAAAATATGCCAGATCATTAGGATGTCATCCTGTTTCTGTAGTGTTTCCCAGTCTGTGTGGAATTCAGTTCAAATTTGGATATCTAAGGCACAGAAGATGCATTGTATTTATTATGAGAGGCCCGTTTTAAGAAGAGAGACAACTGGAAAGAGCTCAGAGGATGGCAACAAGACTGATCAAAGGGTTGGAAGTGTGGTCTATTATATCTCTTTGGACTCAAATGAGTGAAGTAAATCATGAAGATAGGAACATTGGCACTGAGTACTTTTTGCATATGACATTTCTGAAGATTGCGTAAAATTCAGACATTTTGAGATGGATTTTAAATGGCATAAAATGCAACTAAGTAACTCATTTTAAGGAAAATCAGTAACAAATGTGTGCTTATGCATTTTAAAATCTTCTCTTTTAAATGTAGAAAAGATATTAACCTTAGAGTCGTACTATAGCTGATAGAACCAGGAAGCAAAAAATAAAAAATAAAAACTGACAATTAAAAAGTCCCAATAGGAACGTTAATTGAGAGGCATCATCACAGACAAAAGACATGTAGTTTTCCTCAATTGCCTTCAGATCATAGTAACTTAGAAATCTAAGACCCCCAGTGCTCACTTATGTTTTCAAAAGCTTTTGCCTACAGTCTAAAAAACAGTTATGTCTTGGACGGTAGTGCTTATGGAAGGTGCTGTAGAATCTATGTATAAATACTTAGACTGTGGTTAGTCCTGAAATTAGCTGTGGGACTGACTTCAGTTAACTGCTTGTGATACAGAGGTTTGGGATGAAATCTACCCTTTGTATTACACTGCATTACGCATAGTTTCATCTTTTTGGAGATAGTTTATTTACTATCTTGCATTTGCTATATGAAATTATTTACATTTGGGGCCAACAGAGACAGCCATGTCAGCTTTGGTACTTTGCAAGAAGACTTAAATATTAAATATTCCGATCTGAAGAAGATTTGGGCTCATGGTTCCAGGAAGACTTGGTTCTGTTTTGGATGCAGGAATTCCTTTGCTCAGGTTATCCTCCAAGCCACGTTTTACTCTGCTGTTTTGATTTTTAGGCCAATATTGAAAGGCTTTTGGTGCTTGATTGAAGGACCAAGGAGAAAGTTTAAATTACACAGTGCTAAACTTCAGGTGCCTGCATTTCCCCATGAAACCATACATTAAGACTATGTACTGCTCAGATGGTTTCAAAATAAGCATATTTGGGCTTTTTTTTCCAAAAGAAACCATCACTTTAAAGCTCCTTCATACATACATTAAATTTCTACTGTTTCCTAAAACAACAGTAGAAAGCATGTTATCACAGTTCTGTTCTTGAATTCAGCCAAAGTAAGATGAAACATTGGGTAGAAATTTTGTTTCCCTTGAAGAAAGATGTTGCTAAGACCACACTGCTAGACAATGGAAAACAGGTTTTAATGGACAAACTTTGCCATTTCTCAAAAAGTGTAAGGGTTATAACTGCATGTGATTAAAAAGAAAAAATGTGCATCAACAGTACACCAGAAAGTGTTGTCCTAGGAGACCCCAAGCAGCTTTGAATCTTGCAAACAGTTGCAGTAGAAGTACGCACCTCAGAGAATATAATACAAAATTTCACATTCACTTACCTTAATAGGGTTACAACTTGCAATACTGAGAAATCAGTAGGTAAATTAAAGCTACTGTTCAGTGTGTTTTTAACTTTTTCTAAGGTAAAATTAAGTAAAAATATAGTGTTGACATTTGAAGATATCAACCCATAATAACATTGCTCTTCACTTCCGTTGCAAAAGCAATTTTCCTAATATAATAAAATGTAAAGTATTCTCCTTTGCTTACTTCTGTTGTTAAATCAGATTTTCCTGCTTAGTAGCCTATGAAGCTTGGCAAATTTAGCATCAGTCTCATTATGTGCAATCATGTAATTTGTTTCATCATGTGGAAGCTGCTATTTGAAGCTATGGCTGTTCAATTTGCCTAATTTCAGTTGCACTTTTAAAACCACTTATTCGGAAACTATGGCCCAGGAATTACCTATGTACTGAGAGATCTTGGGTTATCTGTAGGTCATGTCAGGACTTAGAATTCAAGGGGTCTCAGGATTGCAGCTCTGTAGCTTGAACCAATGTATTAAAATAACAATAAGGGTCACACAGCACCACATTTGGGTCTGCTTCTGGATGATGTGTTGAGTCACAAAAACCAAACTGTGAACCATTGCGAAAACTATACCAAGAAAATACTTACCTTCTCAAAAACAGGCATACAATGGACAACAGGTGTACAATGGACAATGTGAATATTTTAAAAGTTTAATTTCTTTAAAGTTTTTGAAGATTTTAATTTTCTTTTTAATTTGAAGTCTTGTTTTTTTTTAAAAAAAAAAAAAACTTTCAAAGGTAGAATAAGCTTCAAGTTCCTTTCCATATTGACACACAACCTATTCCTGCATCTACATTAGCACTTAGTTCAAAGCAGGAGTGCATGTTGTGTTTTGTTGTTGGTAGTTTTGGTTTTTTGATTGTTTGGTGTTTTTCTTAGGCAAGGCTCCTAATTGTTCCTACTTACCACATGTTGGTTCATATTTCAGAGCAATCTTAGCTAGCACAGATGGGATTCCTTTCAGGCAAAATAGAGGATGCACTCTGGGAGCACTTGATGTATTCCAGCTATTAATTGGTGTTGAGGTAATTTGATCAGGCTAGGGCTTTTCTGAAGTAACCCCACTGAAAATGTGTAGTGCAAATATTAGGTCCGTAGTACCAGCTGCTTCCCTCTACAGATCTGTTCCTATTTGTGTCATTTATTGCAGAATTTTTTTAAAGGGTCATCAAAGCAGTGAAAAAACAAATAATTTTTGCAGTGAAACAGATCCACATTTCTTTCATTTTCAACACGAGAGAAGGATTTCTGAATTCTGCCAAATGTTCATTCAAGACATTTATATTCTCATAGAAACATGTAATAAGGTCCTCTTCCTGAATTATTATGAGTCATCACCTGTACTGTTTAAAGTCTTCATTTTTTTCCCTGCCAAGCTATCAAGTAAATTATTTTTTTATAATTTTCTATTTAACACATGTCATGTTATCATTTCACTGATTTGACTTTTGCATTTTCTATTTTGAATATGATGGGAAGCTCCAGCGTACTGGAATAGGGGAAAATTTCATTAAACAGGCCTATTTCAATGCTGGCTTTATCTCATGAATTACAATATCCTGTTGATGAGAAGTATGTTATTTTATTATTGCTGCTGCAGCAAACAAAAATATTTTGAGCTGACAAGGAAAGGAAAATCTATCAAGTGTATACTGACAATAAACACCAGTACTGGAGGATTAAGCTTGAAGAGCTTGTGCTCACAAAAATTTAAGAACACTTCAAAATTGCCTCTACTTCTATAAACTTGTATGTATTTGCACTGAACATTGTAACTCTAAACTAAAGCTTTTTGATCTGGGTGACATGCTTTTGTGACAAATTCTGGTAAACTTAACTAAGTTAAGGTTAATCCTATGTTTTTGTCTTCTTCACCAACTCTTTGTAAACATCTTCAGGGTGCAGGGTCTTGCCACTGTAAAGAAACTTGTATCTGAATTCAGCCCTTATGGAAAAAAAAAGATCTCTCATTTAATATTATCCAAGGCCTAATTTAGAAAGAAAAGGGAAAACACATAGCACGTTGCAGTGTACAAAAGTTCTACTGGGTAATGATTAAAATGTGTTGCAGTTCTAAACAGTGCACTTCTTTTGTGCATGAATTATTCATTATTGTATACTGACAAATGTAAAAGAAATAACAGGATCTTACATATGAGTTGAAAGACATGCATATTTTAATGTCTTTTTGTTTTGTTTTTACTATTATCGTCAGAGAGTTGTTTTATAAAATGATATCAACTCTAATTCACTAAAATCAATATTTATTTATTTTTATAGTGGCATTAAACTTCCAGACACCGGGAGTGCAAATGGAATTGCAAGACGGAAAATTCCTAGACAATGGTGGTTGTGGCTATATTCTGAAACCAGAATTCTTGAGAAATCGCAATTCAACATTTACCCCATACGATGTGGGAAGATACAGTAAACCAATGTCTCTGTCAATAAAGGTAAGCTTTGTTAACTAATTTTTTTTTTCTACAAAATGTGAGAACAAAAGCTATGCTGTTCAGACCTGTTTGTTATCTGTTATTGGTTTCTCATTTTATCCCTATTCCTGGTTGTTGGAAAGTTTAATATTGTTTTTTAATAACATGTTAAAACTCTCATATAGTGTCTACTGCTGCTTGGATGATTTCCATCTGTAGTTCACTTATGTTTGCTAAAAACATGTAGGCGTTCAGAAGCTACAAGAGCTTGTAAAAATTGACGATTTTTCACAGAGTTGTATACAGAAATATAAATCTATCTTGCATTGTTTCATAGTGTAGCTGATAAAGGGACTTGCCAGTTACAGCTGGGGAGACTGGAAACTTAGAAATCGAATGTGCATTTTTGGTGTTATTTTCTTTAAGTATTAGTAATACTACATGTATTATTATAATGCTATTTGACAAATGGAAATGTTTAAAGATATGATAGGAAGCTTTACGCTTCTTTCAAGTTTCATTATCTTCCTGGGCATACATAAAAGACTATTTGCCAACCTAAAATGTAGTAAGTGTAAAAAGGAGGATGAATCAATTAACATTTGAAATATTTCTACTTCTCCCAAATTAAAATCTGATTTACTTCTTAAAAATACTAGAAAGACATGTCATTTAAAGCTAATGGGTCAGAAAAATCCTCTTTTGAGATCAAGTAGATGTTTTATAATTGTTCACTAGTTAGAAAACTACCTTTTCCCAATGAAAAAGTGCTATTTCTGATTACACAGTACACTACTTGCATAAATGTTATTTAATTAGCATAAAATTAGGGTGTAATTGCTACTTTGTTTCTTTCAGAAAAATAAATAGTAGAGATAAAACATCAGCTAATAACAGTTATAAAATACTTACATAATGTGTACACCTAATCAAGAATATTTTAGTGTCCTAACAGTGAGCATACCAATTATGAATAGACATTACTGGATGATTTCAAGCACCCATGCACATACATGAGTTATTTTAGCCCTTATTTGTTTAAAGCTGGAGTTAATTAAGATGAGGAAAAATACCCAACTGTAATGCAGGAGACAGACAAAATCATTGAAAGGGAAAGGAAATGTCTGAGTTAGGAAGAAGCTGGAAAAGAGCAGGGCAGCTTTTTAGATTGGGGACATAGACGGAGACAACAGGCTGGGTGTTGCGGGATACAAAGCAGCAATGGCACCACACCAGCTGAGGGACTCTAAGGAAGCAGAGAGGCCCATTCATAGAGTCAGGAGCAAAAAGTGAAATGGTAGTTGAAGACCAAAAGAGTTAGGAGCAGGACTCGAAAAACAGTTTCTGCTAAAAAAGAGTTACTAACTTGATGAATGGAGGCATTACTTAACAGATGGCGAAGATATAAAACATCTAGGGGTCAAATCTCTCAGACTGACTGTGAATGAATGAGTGAATGGATGAATAAACGAAAAGAACATAAGTGAACAAAAAATCACACAGGGACTGATTTTATTGAGTTCAATACTCTTCTTAACCTGATGGGCCACAATTCCCATCAGCAAGAAGCATATAGCTTTTGCAGCAGAAATACAAATATTCAAGGTATTTCATATGGAAACTTATGAGCCTACAATGTTATTGACTACTCTCTCTCTCTGTCTGCTTCAGCTTGGGTCTCAAAAATTTATTTGATTTATGTATTTGGCTCATTGTGTGCTGAAAACAGCTCGCTCTTTTTCTACCCTGTGGAGGACTTAGACTGGGTTTAACAACGGCATCAGAGTGGGAAGCAGGACTTTGCCAACGTGGCTGAATTTTTACCACGACATTCAGGGCATGTCAAAGAATGTCCTTTGGTTCTAAGTCTGCAGTCCATAAGTGCATGCATTTTAAAAAGCTTTCTAGTGAAGGTAGTAGATATTTTCTAGGAAGGAAGGGGACAGCATGCGGGTTTGCTAAGCTACTGCTCTTCAACATTTCAGGCTAGAACTTTTTTTGGGGCAATGTGTTACAGAAAATAAGTAAAAGGTATTTTTACATAAGTAAAAGGTATTTGTGGAGTTTGAGTTTTGGTGGTTGACAGGAGAATAAGAATCTGTATCATGAGTTTTGATGCTTAGTCCTGAGATCTGGATCACAAGAATCATATCTTTCACCTGGGCTTAGAGGCTTGTATATCTCTTTTGATACATTCCATACACTGATTTCTAAAAAACAGATTACTGTACAGATGGCTATTCTCTAGGTGTCCTGAAACATAGATAGAAAGCAGACAAAGTTGTGACTTTCATAAATCTCTTCTTAGGCTGGGTGCTAGATTACAGAACATTCTGAGGCAAAATTTCCAGGTAGCTAACTCAATTAGGGAGAAAAAACATCAGGGAGCCTACTAAATGCAGAGTTTTCATGTGTTACTATGAAAGAGAAGGAACACAGGTGAGTCACTCTGCTACATACCATGTAACACAGTGCTGTCACTAGACATAGTATTAATAGGAATTCATGAGCTTGACCTCAGAAAATGCAAAAATCATGAGACTTATTCCTCCAACATCATTATTTTGTATGGAAACCAAATATAATTTTTATGGCTAGTTATTGGATTTTTAAAAAAGCCTAGATCTGAAAAATATTATTTAAAGCATGATTTCAGCTTTTTTTTTCTTTTTTTACGATGGTGGTAGTGAAACACTGGAACAGGTTGCCCAGAGAGGTAGTAGATGTGCCATCCCTGGAAACATTTAAGGTCAGGCTGGATAGGGCTTTGAGCAACCTGATCTAGTTGAAGATGTCCCTGCTCACTGCAGGGGGGTTGGGTTAGATGAGATTTAATGGTCCCTTCTAACGCAAATCATACTTTGATTCTAGGATTCTAGGATTCTATGAAAATAGTCAAGAATTAAATTAAATGGGAATCACCATATTCTTAATTTAATTGTGTTTAATATGTATTTTTATAACACTTTATGGATGGTATATGCTTCTTAGAGTAGTTTCTCAGGGAACAGTTTTTGCTACTATGGCTACTATATGGTTACTATGTAAAGTTCATTCTTACAGTTATTTCAAGACATTCCAACTTTAATTTTTCAGCTCATCAGTGGTCATCAATTACCACCCAGCACCCTGTCAAAGACTAACAAAGCTGACCCTTTAGTGCAGATAGAAATTTACGGTGTGCCAGAAGATCAAGTGAAAAAAAAATCTAGTGTTATAAAAAGCAATGGTGAGTATCAGTCTTATTCTGTTGACTGTGAACAAAGCACAATAATATTTAATAAGGAATTACCATGCCAAAAAACTGTTGTGTATATACAGCAATTATTTCTCTGTAGGATCTCCTGGCACAAAATCTGTAGCAGAAGTTCATGCTAGGTGTCATTTTTGCAGACAAGTAGGTTAAGAAAGCACAAACTTTCTTAGTAGCACTCTCCTGAAGGAAGATGAATTGCATTGTCTTTATTCACTGTTGCGGACTCACCCTGGACAGCAGCTCAGTCCTATACAGCCACTTGCTCAGAGTCCCCAGTGGGATGGAGGAGAGAGTTGGAAGGGAAAAGCGAGAAAACTCTTGGGTTGAGATAAAGACGGTTTAATAGGTAAAGCAAAAGCTGTGTGTACAAGCAAAGCAAAATACAGGTTATATGAAGAAAATCAAACCTATCCCAGCCCAAACCAGTACATTAATTGGTAAATTTAAAAGCATTTTTTTCTGAAGAAATTTCTGTGACTTCATCACTTAGCTCATATGAAGCTTCTAGTAGGATTAGTCCCTTAATTTCTTGACAGGTGAAGTGCACACTCTTTGTATTTGTCTTCAAGCATTCCCTTACCTTTATCATATAGATCTTGATGTTTCCGGCTAAAGACTACCCGTAATCTCCCTTCTTCTATACCTCTGTCTTCTGTTTTTCCTTTTTCCTTTCTGTAGATGGCTGGTGTTTTAAACCAGCAGCTAAATTAGCTTTCTCTCTGCATGAACATTGCTCAAGACAAAGCACCTCCCTCCTGCTCCACATCCTCTTTTTGGTTTTTTCAGTCAAGTGATCGCTTTACTGCCTTTGTTTAGCTCTTGCCTTATTTCCAGCACTCTAAAAGGAAAAACTTTGGCAAAAACATGAAACTGGTACAGCTATAGGAAAATTTAAGTTGAGCAGAGGTCCTTAACCTGTCTTTTACTGTCCCATTTTGCTGTCTTCTAAAGGACAACACCAACTTTCTTCAGCTTTTGATTTACAGTGTTATGTAGCTAATGTGTGACAAATCCTTAGAAGGGGCTGGGCTGCATATTGTAGGCAAGTCCCAAACTCCCTATGTTCATTCTGAGAACTTAGCTCTGATGATTTTTAACCATAATCTATACAAAAAATGTGACCTATATATCACTGTAGTCAGTGGGAGTCCATCATTTATTTACATGGACAGAAATTTAGGGAAAAAGAACAAATCTTTACCAGTTCAGACTAGTGATAGCAGACACAATAACTCAGATATAAAGTAGAATAAACTAAATAGTATTTTGATACTGTGTGTTTTCTCTTTTCATTAGCTTTGAGCCCTAGATGGGATGAAACTTTCTCTTTTAATGTGCAAGTTCCAGAACTGGCATTGATACGCTTCTGTGTGCAGGATGAGATATCTCTGGTTACAAATGAATTCCTTGGTCAATACACTTTACCACTGCTGAGCCTGAGAAAAGGTAATATTTTTATGTGAGCCACCTATAACAGCTCAAAAAAATCTACAACACTGAAGGCTTTTGTCATTACTATAGTAATGATAAAGTACAGCATTATGTTTATTTCCTAAAAGAGAATTGTATAACCATAGGTAAAAATTGCACTGTTTTTTCAAAGTCTTTTAGACTCTGAATGCAAATTCACAGTGTAGAAATCAAAATAATATTAATTTTACAGTATTTTTTTTTTGTGCGGCAGTATTCTGTTCTAGATAGAAACTGCTCAGATGATATTTGGATTCATTATAAAAACAGGGAGATTACTCAGAACTACTATAAAGGCAACAGTTCCACACAATTTCTACACAGACAGGCTCAAAACACAATACAAGACAAATTAAAACAAAACAAAAAAGAAAACTAAAAAACCTTAGGTAAACTACCTGCAACTTTTCAGAGTGGAGAGCGAAGAATATAAATTAAGAAAAATATTTATGGTATTTTTCTTTGTAGTGTTGCTTTTATTGTACTGGTAGAACTTAAAAAATCTTATGTGATTAATATGCTGCACATAAAAAGCAGACACAGAAGTCGGCAGGCCAAGGAGAAAGGCTTATGTAAATAGCTGTTTACTATATTGAATTTCCAAAGCTATTTCTGACAAAACAAACAGCCATCTTTTATTAGTGAATGAAGATGTGAAGGCAAAACATTGGCCCTGGCAATGGGCACTGTGCCTTTTTTATTAAGCTTAACAGGATTTTTAATGGCTTTTTCTTTCCAGGTTCTGAAGTCATAAAGCTGTTTCTGATTCTTAGTTGAGGTTGAGGAGTTACACAAGAACAAAGACATTGCTCTTAAATCACACTTACTTTTCTCCAACATAAATTTTTACACTGATCCCCTTTTACTTTCCTTTTATTTTTATATATTTTTATATATTTCAGAATAATGAAAAAAAACCCCTGCCAAGTCACGATGTGTGAGGCAGATTTAAATAGCAGACACTGAACCTTACATTTGCTTGTAAAACCATCAGTTTGGGCTTCTTTTTTATATATATATATAAAAAATTTTTCAGCATGTCTCTAATGTGTCTATTTGATCAATTTTGGTCACAAATGGGGGATTCATATTTTGGAAAAGTAAGAGCAAATTCTAATGGAAAGATTTTAAGTGAAGCAATTAAAAATGCTAGGAAATAAGTGTAGGTACAAAAACTATAAACAGTGCCAAACAAATTGCCCCAACCTCCATTTAGCACAATGTAAAAAAAAAGATGCCATCAAGATGCCTAGAGGCATAAATAAAATGCTTCTAAGAGATGAACCGACAGATAATTTCTAAATTTATTGCAATGCTTAACATTGAGACCTCTGAATTCCAGAGCTGGAACATGGCTTTGCTTTAGGTATCTAAGCTCCCTAAATAGTGTAAGGGGAAACTAAAATGTCTTACAGAGGGAGTCACAAGAGTCTAGATTTCTTAGGGCATAACTGACTAAACCATACTAAAGAGCAAGTTAGGATTTAAATCTTGCTCTTCACAGCTCTGATTACTTTAATCTGCACTGTAGGACTGTCCCTCCTTCACTAGGATGCATATCCCTGAGGTGTTCCCTGAGGGCAAGTTGCTTCCAAAACCTGAGCAGTTCTTAAATATTTTTTTTCTTTGAGAGGCAGTGAGACAAAGTTGTGCTACTGCCACCCTCCCCTGCCTTTTCTCTTGAAAGTATTTAATGTATATAATCTCTTCATTCCTTTACCCAGCAGCAGCCTCCCAATTGACCTCTAGATTACATTGGGGAAGAATGTTTGCTGTTCACCTGTAGCAGTGTTTGGGTTTTTTATGCAGTGATTAAGCAGGTATATCCAGAGGGACTGAAGGTGAGAATAATTCTCTAGTTGGGTGGTTAAAGGTGAGAGGAAGGGGGTCCTGGGTTACAGTCCCTGTTCCAATGAGTCTGCCATCCTGCCCTAATACAGGGCAGGAATTCAATAATTACTTCTATTATCACTGGACCAATGCATAGTTAATTATTTCATACAAACTGGAAGAATGTCAATAAGAAAGAAGTTTTAGTTCTCTCAGGACACTTTGTAGAATATTCTGTCGGCAGGGGCTAGAACACAGTCTTAAAAATGAGTCTTAGTCCTTGAAGTTTATCTTTGGATAGGAAATACAGTCTTCCACGTACTGTGTGCAGGCTCTAAAAGTTGATCTCAAATGCATATTGCCTGGACCCAGCTTTAATATCTGCTGCTCAGAAGCTGAACCTTAGATGCCAGCTGAACTTCCATGTTGTATAAAAGAATCAAGAAAATCCAAATCCAAATAAATGAGGGTCTCAAAAACTACGCACACATCCAGACACACCTAAAAGGTGACTTTGAAAACTGCAGTTCTGAACATAGATACTTATTCATAATAGATACTTAAATAACTGCTGTTATATATACATAGATAAAGCACAGATCATTTTTTTTAATCGGAAGTGACATTTTTTATTATTATGAAATGGACATTTACAGTCATATAAAGCAATACAGGTTTGGGATTTTGGAGAGGGGATTGTTTTATTTTCTGAGCAGGTAAGTTAATTAAGTTTGAAGTTGAACTATAGCTTCTCTAAATGCTCACGAGATGAACACGTAGATTCTAAGGCATGCCTTATCTCTGGTACTGGGAATCACTCTCTTATGTAAAGGATTATCCTTAACAGACTTAAGATGTCATGGTAGAAGATCTTACATTACACTTTTTTCTGTCTCAGTTGGACAGTGCATTTCTGCTGCAACACTATTCTTCTCTAAGGCACTATCACTATGGATTCACAAGTTATTTAATTTGCTAGGAGAACAATGTGGGCAGCATATAACATCTTTGGTTGTTAATATGTATGCTTTCCCCATGTTTAAATACCACTGGTTTAAAAGTCTTCAGTTTGAAGAACTAAAGAATGCCACATCTTGAAAAGATGCTGGAGTTTCACTCTGTGTCCAAAAATGTCCAAGAATTGAAATACTGTAAATGTGGAGGAGAAAACCAGCAGAAATGGGATTTGGGTTCTGTACCATTACAGGTTTTTTTAGAGTTATTTAGAGAATCATAAACTGTGCCTTATTTGCATAGTAGACAATAAAAACACTCCGTCTTCAGATTTTTCCATTTGTGGTTCATACACTAATTGAGTGTCATTTCATTTACAGGTTACCGTAAGGTTCCTCTGTTGTCTAGAGACGGTGGCAATCTCGAACCTGCATCACTGTTTGTTCATGTCTGGTACTATCAATGATGTTCTGTAGCAGCGATTGTTCTGGAAGACCACACCCCATTCAATAAAGCAACATCACTAGGCTTGCAACAACACAGTGGTCTGATTTCCAGAGTGGCATGTTCTCAATGGTTTTACTAAGCTAATGGAACTTATTGTGTGAATAAATGGTAACCTGAATAAGTAATAGTTACTGATGTTAGCCCTACCACAGTCTAGAACTAATTCATAAAGACTGAACTTTTTTTTACATTTTAAGAATTCAGATAATAATTTCATTTGTAGGCAATGTCAAAATTATGAATAATTACTGTGTGAGAATAATAGTCTAATATTTATGATTTGAGTCTGCAAAATTACGAGCATGTTATACTGAAATTTTTATTTGTATTGAACAAAATCTCTTACCATTGTATCTTTCTAAAGGAACAGGAAAAAATACACGTACAATATGCCCTTTAGATTTATAATAGCAGCAGCTTCTGATTGGGCTATATCTCTTCGATATCCACTGTAATTCTGCAACTTGGAAAAAAGAGTTTTGAGAAAAAGACATATCTTAAAATGGTGAAAACTCAGATGCTAATTAATATCAGTACCTTTTCTTAGGTTAGTCTTGAACCTCCTGCTGCTAAAGACAGACAAATAATTCATGAACTGATTTGTAAAGGGTTGTGTTCCTCACAGCAGCGGGGAGCTCAGGATGCATCTTACTGTGAACCCAAGAAACAGGAAGCACAATGCTTTGAGGTGGGCTTGAAGTATTTCAGAAAAGGCAAGTGCTGATTGTGTGGTTTAAGATCTCTGAGAACTGCCTTAGCTAGCCTGACATAGCTATCAGTGTAGATTGTGCCCATAAGACACAATTTTTCTATCTTCCTTACAAAACTGAAGTTGTTGAGCTTCCACAGGACTGTATCTACCATTTCATTGCAGATTTGTTACTCAAACATGCCTTTTTAAAAATTATATTGATAGTTTTATTTCTTTAATACCAAGTGGTATTAAAGAATGCTTATGTTTGCAGACAGTTCTGATAATATTATATTTTAATGTTCTTTTTTTTTAACACCATTTTAATGGTATTTTATTTAAAGTTGCTCTAGTATGGAAGATCAGGGCATGCAGTAAACAGCGATTAGAAAATGTCACAGGAAATAACGCTATTAGAAAATTTAATTATAGTTATAATAAGGAAACCAAGGCAGTAGACTAAGAAGAATCTAAAATCAATATTGAACTGTAATGTCAGGTAATTTGATAACATTGTAAGCTGGCCACAATGTTTTTTCTGTGCTTAAGTGACGAGTCACTTGATCCTTTACCCATGAGAACCTATAATCTAAAATGTTAGACTTACTGATCTTTGTAGTGATCATATCTGTATGTTAGCCAACATCCTTTTCATGTGGTAAATATTCTACAGCTTTTTTCAGCTCTGAAGAATATTAATAATATTCAAGCAGAGTTCCCCTCACCTCCCCTTACTGAGGAGGAGTTTAATTTCCCCAGGCAATCTGGTGTATCTGTTCTCAGATAAAAACCGACCAAGCAATATAGTCAATTGGTTTGAAGCTGAGAAAAACCCGAACTTATTTAGTTTCCTAAATAACACTCCTAGTCCCACTTCAGGAGCTTTATACAACATTACCTTCTGAAGTCTGATTTGTGAGTGTCTTTTGGGAAAAGAAGGCAATTATCTTCAGCTTCTGGCATTACTATCCCTCTGTTGACCACTTCTCCACTTGGCAGGACAAATCTCAGACCCACTCAGTGTACGGTAACTTAAAATTTTCCAGTAGATCAGGTCACAAATCAACATGTCTCCTGTGCCTCAAAAATGTGCCCTTGGTCCTAGGAAGGTACACATACACGATCAGCTATGTGCGTTTGAGAGGCTGGCAATAACGGACAGTTAATTATGGCTGCTGACATGCTAAATGTTTAAAGATGTGCTTAAGTGCTTCCTCAATTTAGGTAAAAATGCTTTGAAGAATAGAGCCCATAATTAGCCTCAGTGAACTCAAAGGAACCACTCACGTTCATTGTTTAATATGTATATATACATTTTATAGCCCTGAGGTCAAGACATGTATTGACTTGATTCCATTATGCAGCATAAGAATGCCATGTGGTAAGACTAGTGAACAAAGATCCCTTACAGCGTGATCTTAAATAAATACCACACTGAAATCTCATATTCAATACGTTTTATTTATTTGTGAATATTAGCTTCTCCCTCCTCCTTTCTTCTCACAAGTGACGAGTTATATATGCTTCTTGGATGTCAGAATAAAAGCAACAATGACATATCTTATTGACAAATTAATATCCTGGATTGAAAGTTACATTATATCAAGTTAAAAAAACACCAACATATACTGCACAAAATGTGCAAACTGCAAATCTATTAAGGTTTTTTTCTTTTTTTTTTTAGAAGTGTTCATTGTATAAGATTTAACATGAATTTTGCTAGGCATCTGAAATGTATTGGCACCCTGGGAATCACCCCATGGTTCTCTGGTGAAACCATCATATGCAGCGGGGTCATAGCAGATGCTGATAAATTACACCATTATCAGCATTCTTTCAACACAGTCAGTGGAATTAATGGGCAAAGAATTAGGCCCCACATTTTGATGTGTACAGAATTTAGTATTTTCACAGTACTATTTAATACAAACAAACGAAAAACCTTTATTGCTGTCATAAGAATTTCCTGCATGCTGCTACAAGTTCTTAGCAAGTGATTTCTTAAACTCACACTGACAGGAATCAGTTGCAGGAAGATGGTAGCAATTTTAAGACAATAGCCTTATGATTAGAAATGTTAAGGTATGTGATCAGCAGATGACTGCATATTCCCAACGGCAACTAAGACAAAATGTACAGTGGGAAATAAGATAAAGAAACATTGGTGGATAAATAACTGAATTATCCTAGACAACATTTAAATTACACTGTTTCCCAGTGGATACCACTTTTCTTCATTTAACTGGACACTGCTCAGTTGAATGTTAACAGCTCCCACGAATGTTCCTTTGCTTTTTACAACAAGCTTCAGTATACGGCCCTTGAGCTCTGTGACTTCGTCATACACAACCTGAAACAATATATAGTGAAAAAGAAAAAAAAAACATACTAATCTGTGAATCTATTTGACAGGCAAAACACTTCAATACAACATTCAGGATGATGATTACAACTTTGTAATAACTGCTTTATACTGCCCTCCACAATTATAAACTACTAACCTGAGCTAAATTCACTCAGCTTAGTGAATTTACCTTAGAAATATATTTGACCTTATGTAGTTAATATAAAAGAGATTCTGCCAGCTTAGGCTTTTGAAATTTGGTTACTAAGCATTTGTAAATAAATTCAAAACCTGTGTTGCAATGCTTGAGAAAAAAATAGGTATACATAATTTTCCCTGTGAAAATAGAAACTACCTTAAGCAGAGTTTTGAACTCAAATGTAAAGAAATATCAGATCCTCCATGAAGTTCATCAGGAAATTATAACAGGGTTCGTATTCTGGAGGAGAGATTCAGATAGTGGGTACTCATCAGGGACAGCAGAAAGAAAACATAAGATAGGTAATTCTGTAAAAGTGCAGATTATTATAATTTTTAAATATCTTTCCATAGTAGATACTTTGATAAATGGTATTCCTTTTCTGCAAAAATCAGAAAAAAAAATAACAGGGAAACAGTTTTGATTGAATATTTTTTTAACCTATGTATACTGTATTTGTTACATGTTGCTTAGTAGTGCCCTAAAGCAACTTCATGTTGTGTTGATATGTCTCATAAAGGTGTATCACATCAATGCACACTACCTCAGAATTTTTTCTCCGTATTGTACTTGTGATTAAATCTTGTACTACATACCAGAATTAAAAAAGAACAAGCCAAAGCAATAAAAAAGTCTTCCATAAAGTTTCATAACTGTTCTAGATCCAACAAACCCACATCAAAAAAGAGATAATAATTTTCCTTTGAAAATTGTCTGCATAAATGTTACTATTTCAATGCAAATAACTTTATGCGTGATTCTGGATCCTAACTGTATCCAAATGTGCCCATTATAAAAATACTTGCATTTTTTAATGGAATCATCAAATATTGAATACGATGTAAGGCTAAGCCCACTCAGTAGAAGTTGTAGATGTGGAACATCTATGAGATTGGATCCAATTTAGCAAGTGGAACTTCCTAAATTTGGATGTTTCTGTCACTCAAGAAGTGTTGTTAATAATTCTCAAATTAAATAAGACAGTTTGCTTAGCATCTCTTTATAAAATTATTAAGTTTTAAAAATATTTTTGAAATTACCTTAATACTATGAGAACACACTGAGGTTAATTACGAAATGTTAATGATGTATAAGAAGAATGAGCTGCATTCAGAACAGATTCCTACGTCTCTGCATTAATCAAAAACTGCTGAGTGAACTGCATGTGGGTTGATAAAATGTGAAAGAATGCTCTCAGCTAGTTTCAGGCCTGAAAGGTAGACTTTGTTATGAGAAGTACATTTAATCTAAAATTTGTATGGCTGTAAATGTTTTTGCTGTTTTATTTGCAATGGAAAATGCTTTAAATTTTAATCTCTCTGTGCAGTTTAAAAAGTAAATGTAGTGACACACTGTCACTTCATGAGAATGGGAAAGTGAAACTGCCTAAAAGGAATTTTAGGTTTGCCAAGCAACCTGCTTGGATTTACTGTGCAATCTGAATGCAGCCTACGCAATGCTGAGGAAAAGTCAGTCCAAGCCCCCTCTAGCTTGGATCTCTGCAGGTTGGACTGCTGAGTCCTCTCTATACCTCCAAGTATAAGAAGCAGAAATGGCCATGGGAGACATCCTTCAGACAGGGATGGAGTTTATAAAGGTTCAGCCTCATCAATGTTCCTCGTGCTGAGTGGCAACAGGAAGGTGGTTCTGAACTTTACGGGTGGACCCAGGAAGTACAAAATTTTTGGTTCTCCCAGGCAACCCTAGCTGGCCTCAGTTGCCCCTGTGGGACCACAGAGTGATTCTGTCTGCACTGCAAGCTGCAGAGGTGTTGCAGTGAGCGCCGAACAGACAGGGCATCAGGCTACTCTGGCAGCAAACACCAACGGACAGGACACCAAGCTCTCTGGTGTAGGGGGACACTCGGTGCTGTGGGAATGAATGGCCACTGCCACAGGTTGTGGGGGAAAGAAAAACTGTCCCCCCTCATGCTTTTTAACTGTCTTTTATTAAAAGGGTCTTACCAGGGAGCAACATTTCCTTTTCCATTTAGAAACCTTTGGAAACCATAGTTTGGAACAATTGTCATGAAAGTTGTGCCTGGTGCTTTTTCAGTTTTGATGTTTACTGTGCCCATTTTACCAAATTGTATGTGAATTAAAAATTCCAGCTTCTTTGTCTCCCAATGGCAGCTCCCCAACACAACCAAAGTGAAATGATGAAGAAGATCAGAACAGCAATGAGAGGTACAGTAAGTGATAATATAATTTAGAAAATTTAGAAAAAATATATGATTTGATTACTGAAGTGATACTAATGTTACCATAGAAAGGTGCCTTGTTTCTTTACCAATATATTAGAGATATTATCTTCAGCTGTTGCTTTAAATCACCAAAAAGTGTACATGTAAGCTGTAAGAGCTAAGAAATCTGCAGTACAGTGGATCACAACTGGCATGAACTGGGGTAATGAACAGCCTTCAATTTTTGAACAAAAAGATGTTTTTAGTTTCGAGCAATGTCAGACCTTACAGTGCAGGGTGGGTGGTTTTCAAATGACCCCAATAAACTGTTTCTAAAATGGTATTGCAAATTCAGCTGGAGCAAGGTATCGATCATCAGGATGTAGGGACAGAAGAAAGGCCTGGAGATAGCTGAATGTATGTGAATAAAACAAATGCCACCTGCCAGAATTCCATAATCAGAATAGTTAAATCCCGATATGACTATGAAGTAAGAATATTTGCCTCCCATTTATACAACTAGATCAAATGGATGTGAGTTACACATGGCCATGCTGCAAATCAGTGGGACAGTTAGGGCTGGAATTCAAGTATTCCTGGCCCCAAAAAGAGAAGCACTATTGACCTACAGGGGTCTAATGACATTTTAATCGCAAATGTGGGACAGTTGCTTCTCCTTAGGTAGCCATGGCACAGTTCCTAGATTTGCTCTTAATTGTCCAAATTAGATTTGACATATGGTGCTGGAGGGAGCGGCCGTGGCTCCCTGTGCATCTCCCCTCCTTCCCCCTCCGTCAGGCTAGCTTATGCTGTTCTGGTTGTTGCAGGCCAGCATCCCTTCTGCTCTGAGGGCAACCGCAGCAACACTCACAGCCTGACACAGCCCAGGTATATTTGCTCACATTTGGCCACACCCCAAGGGCAGGACGGGGAGTGTTTCCTCTCATTCTGGCTTTATTGAGGCAATGCTCACTCTGTTTTGTCTTGGAGGTTTGCTCATTTCATTGGTGCGCATACACACAGGCATTCAAGAGACAAACTAAGGACAACTGAGACCTTGAAGCATGTCTCATGACCCGTGATGCACATATGAGCAAGACCCCACTGTAGCTGGTTCTGATCATGACTTTTCTTAGCAAGAGTTTAAACTTAAATAATTCAGATTTATTTTCAATTTTTTTACTTTCTTAGTTTTCACTAACTACTCTGGAACCTCCCAAATAACTCTTATTTATTCCTACGAATGGTCTATAAGCAGGTATGGTTTGGTTTTGGTTTTTTTTTTACACTGCATTCCATTTTCCTGTATTCTTTCTCCTCTTCTTCTCAACCATCATTTTTTAATGCAATGTCATACCAGTGTGAATGCAACAAATTCCAAAACCCAAATAAAGGAACAAGAGAAGAAAAGGAGTGCTTGTTAAAAGCAACTCCGAAACATTTGGCATAGTTCATTCTATTGTTAGTCCTCCTGGACTTTCACACACATGAGTAAGAATCAAAAATGAAATGCACTTTTGCAAGGCTGATAATTTGCTGTAGGCAGTCATAAGCAATAAAAGTACAAAACTAAACCCAAAAATACCCATGAGAAGTACATTTCAGAATTTTCTTAGACTCAAACACAGAGAGAAATTAATATACAGCTTCCTTCCAGCTATTTAGCTTTAATAAAAACTTATGAACTCATAAAAAAGGCTAGTACATTTCTGTACACAGAGTTTTGGACAGCACCTAACTTAACAGACAGCTGACGTATTTTTAGTAGTTTTTCTTCCCTGGAGTGGCTTCTCCATCAGTCTCCCAGCCTTGGACAGAGAATGTATACAGAATGATATCACATTTGGAAGAACAGAGCTGCTAACAGCACAAGCATCGGGTTTGAAATGTCCAAGTTCAATGGAACCATATGTCCCCACTGTGATTAGCAGTTCCTGGTGAAAAAGACTGAGCATCTGTGAAGAAGGTTGTAAGTCTTGAGTAAAGGTTATCAAAGTTTTAATGGAATTTATCTTAACAGCAGTGGGATGCTCCTTACCTACAATTAATTCTCCTCCCAGTGACTACTGTCTGACTGCAGACAGGATTTTGGATTTTCCTGCATCCAACTTGATCTAACAATGTTTGGAAAGATACCTGTCTTCAGTGTTGCTGGCTGGTTCTTGCCTGTAATCCATTTTGGATATTTTACAATGAATGTTATTATATAATCATATTGTACTTATTTACATTAAATATCCTTCAAATGTAGCAGAATTTCTTTAGTTTCATTCCACCATTCCTTTGATTGAAAAAAAAAAAGAACATAACAAAAAAATAAGCCTAGTTTGTTGTTATTCCACTGCAGTACCATTGGGAGGGAACTCTCTCTCAGCTGTTAGAAGCAATACTACTCGAGGATCCTACTTACAGAAGCACTGGAAGTCTTCAGTGTAAGTAGGCAACTTTTGTAATCAAATAGATGTGGGAAAAGAAAAAGAAAAATAATAAAACTCCAGGACTGGGAAACTAGGAGATAAGGGCTCTTAGTTTCAGCTGACTAGCTTAAGCTTCATCATATCTTATCTACGAAACAAGGTGGAGCAGTAATATTTTCCATGCCTTCTACTTTAAAGCCTGCTCAAAAGTGCATTTGTAAATTGCTTTGAGATCTTTAGGAGATTTGTTATATGTAATAATGACAATCTCCAATTCCACCTACTGTTTGAATCTCATTTGCCCTTACAAAAGAATATAGTTTATGCCACTTCCCATTCTGTTGTAAATGTTTCTCCATACCAATGTTTCTTTTCACCCCAGAGGCACAGGCACTTCAGTGGTGTGTGAAATAGTTATATATGGCTGTGAACTGCTGGCATTTTGACATAAAAACAACTGGGCTATTTATTACTGTGTTATCATTTGGGATAGTGACAACCCATTTGGTTGTGTGTTTTCAAATGTGAATTTGAATAACAGTATCCATTCAATTAGTACCTTTTCTGTTACTGTACAGATCTGCATTCAAAACAGCCTAGGTTTTGGTGCAATGATGCTTGGTCTCATTTAGCTAAAATGTAACTGTGGTTATGGTGCAAGACAGAGCAGTGTGAATAATCCAACTGCTTTGCTGAAGAGAGAGACGTAAAGAGACTGTTTCACTTCTGAGAAAGATGCAAAGAAAAAGATCAGCCCCATTTGTGGTTCAGCTTATGATACGTTCCTTCTTTTTGATCATACCCATTGCAACAGCTCTAAATGCTGTATTGTTATTTTATTTCAAGAGTGGGCAAAGAAAATCAAACAAGTAAGAAATGGCAGAAGAAATAGAATGGTACTCACAATTTCATTGTAAGTAGGGTCAGAGCTTTTTGGAGCTGTTCTTGTTTTCCTTCGACTGACCTCATAAGGATCCGGCAGAAGATAAAATTCAGCATGTGCACTTGGGGCAGAGCCATCTGGGAGGCACTGAAAAACAAAATGGTCATAAATATGAATGCCCCTGTTCTAGCAACAAAAACAAATAAAAAGTACCAAATGATATCTGGACTTTAAGCAGACACCGAAACGTGTCACATTCTCAGTATTCTCTTGGCTAAATTGGACTGCTAGTTCAGTAAACAACAGGAAATCTTGGAATGCAGCTTAATATAGAATCAGGAAAATAGAAATGAAATAATACAAGAACAAGCTGAAATTGCCTATCTTTAATATTTTATGTTCTGATGGAAAAACTCTGGAGCCTCAATCTACTTTAACTCAGCTTAATCTGATACAAAGTCTACCCCTTCCATTTTCCAGAGCAATGCATAGAAACTGGATTCTAGCCAGTAAGCTCCTATTGATTTTTACCTCTAAGTAGCAGTGCTGATGCTGGGGAGAACTGATTGTTTCTAAGGGCGTTTCACAAAGCATATTACTATAGAAGAGCCAAAAGCATTTCCTGCAGCAATATGGGCAGAACAGGATTTTTATTACAACAGTCTTTCCGATCTCTCCCATCACACAGCTGCAAACTCTCTTTAATTTTCCAGTTCAGATTACTTAACGATATTCCAGATATTCCATCTTGTGGTAGCTATTCGAGATCACAGCCAATCTATTAACCAGGCTCAATCACAAGCTAATGCTGGTGGGTGGAGAGTTTTTTTGATTAGTTCTTAACAGCTGCAAGGTTATTCCTAAAGCAACATTGTAGTTACTCAGAAAACACATTAGTAGTATGAGAAGTTTTAAAAGAACACACAAGAAAAATAATTGTGAAAAACTGTGGAACAGGTATCTTGCCATTATGTCACTTAGTACTTAGCTAACAATTAAGCAGAAACTCTTGTGTTGGTAACTCAGTATACAATCAGAAAGCACAAAATGGGGCATGTCAAAATATCAGTAATTTTAATTGTGTTCTCAGCATTTTAGGCAGCAAGTTTACCTGACAGCTCATAGGCAATGCAGTGACAGAATGCAAATAAAAATGCAGGCAAAAAGAAGAGATCTGAAAATGTCTGGAACCAATGAACCCAGAGCATTACACAGGCAGTTCCATTTATATTTCCCATTGTAATTTTACCTGGCTCAGAATAACATAATTTCTCAGATTTTGATTATTCACAGTATGTGTCTAGAAATATGGGGCTTTCTACAGACATTATCAACAACATATCCTTGTGACAGGAGAAACTGCTGGTGTCCTAGCAATAAACAACTTCTCTATTGGGAAGAAAAACAGTGCTTGGGTGTGTGAGCACCCAGTTCTTGCAAAACAAATCCCTGTTTTTGTTATCTGAAGTGATCCTTCAAGGCAAATGATGTGGTCAACTGCAAAGTTTATTATTGCTATCGTTAACACTATACAGCATGAAAGGATGCACTACTCAAATAATTACGTATTGTCAGCACTCTGTTAACAATTAATGTTACTATTGCTAAGCTCCCTGAAGTACCTCTTATTTAAAATATACATGGGATTTAGATATATTGGATTCAACGCCACCCCAAAATATGCTATTAAATGGCAGTGAAACTGAAAAGGTTTTTTCCTAGGACTGAGTACCATATTGTTAATGCAGGATTTATAATTCACACTATCAACTTGAAATCCCATTTCTATTGATCTAGGACTACACTAAAACTTCAATCAAGGATTACAAATAACAGTAAATTGAACAGTCTCTTAAAAATCAGGAAGCAGAAAGAAATGTAGCCCTAAATACCAGTCCAAGCAACCAGGATCCTAACTGTAATCAAGCTCTTTCCTTCTCAATGAATAGATAAGCATCACTTTAACGTGAAGGTCAACACATTTTAGTTGTTTGAGTCAAAAAAAGGGAATATGGCTAAAAAAAAGGGAGGGGGGGGGAATGGAGGGACTACGTGTCATTCTTGAAGAAGACCTAATCAGCTCAACGGCTGAGGCCCAGCAAAGCACAATGATCTTCACTATCTTAAGTATGGAAATACAGTACAAGGAGAGTCCTGTAAAATGCCAGGTTTTATAAATCATCCCAGCAGCGTACTGCATAACCAGGGACCGTGTCAGAGCTAATTTTGAAAGCTGAGGTCAGCAGCAGCTGCAAAGGGCTCTGGGTTGAGGAGCCTGGATGGTAGGTAGCGGGCTACAAAGGTAACAGGGAGGATGGCTGCATCCGTCCAGTTCTGCTCACCTTTGAGCTGCCCAGACAGGACATGGTGCAGTCACAAGTGCCATGCCCCACTGCAGACCTCAAGACAAAAAAGGCACAGCTCACAGCAGCATCCTTTGCATTTGAAACAGGCTCAGTCTGACATTCACCTGCCAGGGAAAGAATCCAAGCTGATTGCCCTGTGATTGTTTAATGGGACTGGGGCATCCAGTAGTGCATGTGATGAATTGAAAAAAAAAGTCAGACAAAATTGTCACTACTGCCTTTGATTTGCTCCTTGTACTCTGCTAACAATGCTGGCACATTATCTAGCCTTCAGCCAACTAACCCTCCTCCATCAGCTGACTCCTCCCAAAATCTAATCTAAATCACTTTGCAGTAGTGCTGTGGTCACATGAAACACAGACAGAAAACTACTTCCTTGCTGTCCCTCTGAGTTTAACTAAACATATGTTGAAGTAGGCGAGTGGGAGGAGAGGCTCAAGAGAGAAAACAGAAAAAAAAAAAAGAAGATTTTAGCTATGCAGAGAAGAAAACTGAACACAGAGCAGTTGCTCTGGGATCTTTCAGAACTAAAACAAAGCCATTTTTCATGAATAGTAGCAATCAGCAGCCAGACTGTTAGAGGTAATTTAAACTGAACCAACCTGAATTCCAACAAGAGATCTTAGTTCTGGCTGCTGGATGGTGTGGGGTTCCCCCCCCCCCCGCTTTACAGATAACATTTTCCCACTTCATTTTCCCTTGCAGAGGAAAGGCGAACAGGCCACTCCAAATTCTACAATTGTCCCAATTCTCCATCTCCAGTGTCACTGTTGTGCCATTAAGCAATCAAAAAGCTTCAGCGGAGCACTCTTCAAACCAGATCACATCTTCCACTTCTCAACCTCCCTACCCTACCTCCCGATACAACACAAAACATCTAACAAGGGTCTCTAACTGTTAAAAAGGCTCTGTCCCACTACATACTCATCATTAAAAACTAGTTTAAGAGATGGTATAAATCAGCCATGGCTTTACAAGAGAATGTGAGTGGCTCGTATGATGAGTTTGTCCTGGCTTCTCTTTTGGTTGGCACAGTAGTTGAATCTTTTCTCATGAAGAGCCTGCTTCACTGAAGGATTTATTGAGACAAGACTTGCAATGGCCATGGAAGAAGCTGTGCTTTTGCTAGACACTTCCTACCAGGGACAAAGAGGGATCTTGGCAGTTTGAGAATCACAGTGCGAAAACAAGAGTGGGATTAGCACAGAGGACGTATCTGTTAAAATCTAACATAGGTGAAATTTGAAGTAAGCTGTTTTATTAAGATAACTGTAATGGCAGGCAAAAATCACAGGCTTTTGGGCAAACTAGTCCTTTCTCAGGTCACATATGGGTTGGGCATTTTTTTGAATAGAGAATAGAGGAAATATCAGATTTTTCCTTCTTCTTTCTAAAGATGACCTCTTCCGTCATAATACAGTGTCACATTTAGTAAGTAAAAACCCCTGGATTATCCTTTCACTTTTAACTCAGACTGCATTGGCAGATGTATAAACTTAGGTAAACACAAAGAATATCTGACCTAAATGCCAGTCTCATTTGTGCCAAAGAATATCTGTCCCGCTGAGTCCATTATAAACACAGAGTAAGATTTCTAGCAGACTTAGGAGTAGTTCTGAAATCCTGCAAGCCCCCCATTGTTATTATTAATGGATCAAAAATCACCGACTTCTGTCCACAGTCCAGGCTAGAAGGAAAATCAAAGGATACCTTGGGAATGCCATTTTGCATTTTATCTACTCTCCAAAACCTTTGTAGCTGGAATGCACTTGTGCTCAAGCAAACAGAAAAACCCAAAATGTTTCTATTGAATTCTGTTTATGTTTAATTCTGTAGTCCTTTCATTAAACCAAAAATAAAGGAAGTTTACTTCCTTTAAAAGAAGTTACTCCCAATTTAAATTATTGTCTTAAATCTTTGATTGTGTATGCTTGTAAATAAATTCAGGCCATAAAGATCCACAAATCTGGAAAGGTGTAAAACCAAGTTCCCAATAGAAATGTCATAGCTCTCCTTGCTATGGACAAAAAGAGCCCCAGTGATTTTGATCTGCCAGGTAAAAAAAAAAAATTGAGTTGAATTTAGAAACTGACTCCTTGTGCTTTCTTCAAACACAAACAAGCCACGACTGGACAATTTTCTCAGAGAACGACCTGCCTGCTTGACCCTGATAATGACTGATGTTTTTAAGGAACTCAGTTACAACTGCCTGTACATATGTTTAAAAAAGAGGTTTGTTTTTGAAATGTTATTTTTTTCTGAAGTCAGGCAAAATGCGATGAAAGTATTTAAGAATGAGGGGGAGTGAGAGAGAGGAAATAATGCTCTGGATTTACTTCTCTCCACGTCTGTAATTTAATCCTGAAAAACTAATACAGACATGTATCTGTTATAGCTGTATTCCATTTTTCACTCCAATTTTCCAAAACCCGAAAAAGTATTGATATTTACACAGAGAAACCCACACAGATAGGTTTTGTCCCATGTAATTTAGTTTTAAATACTAGCTGTAGCTGGGAAATAATAGATGAAATTAAATTAATTTTTCCACAAGAATTACATTATCCTAATGACTCTTCTCCCTTGATCATTACTAACCATCCACAACTCTCCTTAAGGATGGATTCTTTATTAGCATTAAGAAAAACTTAACTGCTTAAAAATTTGCCATATATTAAACTATGCAATTTAGCATCCAATATAATATTGGACCTTATTAAACTATGCAATTTAGCATCCAATATAATATTGGACCTTACTCATATGAATTCTAAGGAAAGTCTCATGATTTTTAAAAAACGCACTTTAAGGGTATTTATTGTAAAGCTTTTTAAAACTAACCTCTTCCTAAGCAACATCAGATTTTCTTTTTAGGAGGTTCTTGCCCCAAATTTAAATAATGTAATCAGTTTCTCCTACTGCTATGCATATATTTTTCCACCTTTTGTCCTAGAGTGAAACAGATTGATGGCTCCTGAACATTTGATAGTTCCAGCTGCTGTTCTCTTTTTGCCATTTTTCATTCTCAGCCATCTTGACAAAAAAAAGAAAAATTATCAAAGGTAACTTGCATAAACCAATGCCACCTTTCCTCCTCTATATATAATCTCCTTTCTTCCCCTAAAATTAATTTCCTGGACATTTTCAAATATCAGTTGTTTTCTTCTGCCTCTTCAGTGAAGAAAAGAAATCCAGGCTTTAGAAAGGTTCCCATTTCAGCTACTGCTCCCAAATTAAAAAAAAAAAAAATCCACTTTGTCCACTAGCTCTAACTCTCAGTTTTCCTATCCTTTACCTTCATCTTGTGTTTTTCTCTCTTATGCACTGCCATGAGAATTTATCTTCTAGTGAAGAAAGGACTACAAAATATTCCTTAAAGTTTAATGTTGAGATATCCTTACATCTTTAAAAATTATATCACTATGGCAAATGGTTAGAAAAAAAACCTTCATAGCTACAAAGCAAAATGTTTATAAAATGTACAGTAAATGTAGCCATGAGGCAAATTTGATTATTATCTGATAAAGGAGGATTAGAAAAAATTTCACAGAAGAAATCAGCCTTGCACCCCTGTAACCTGTGAAGTTACTACCCAATTCTTGACTAAATTAAAACTTGTAAGAAATGTGAAAAAGCTGTCACTGCTGTTACATTGCCTTTCACTTCTCTGCGTCCTCGTGTAACTTAGCAGGGAAAAGCTAAACCCTGTCTTTGTAAGCTGCAGCTTAATTAACAAATACAGCTGCTGCCCTAGAGAAAGACATCCTTTGGGCTAATTCTAAATTTTAAGAGCTGAGAAAATAATCAGCACTAAGACAATGATATTACAATGCAAGAAGTTCTTTCAAAAACAGATTAATAAGATGCATAAACCTGCAGGACAAACAAGATTGCTGTGTGAATGGGTGGTTCATAAATCCCAAAGTGGTACTGAAGACCATTCCTTGTTTTTTCCTTTGAGCTTCGCATATCCCAAAGCACTGAACACCTCTTTTCTGCTCTGCTACTATGCTTCCCGTTTTCCTGCCACAAAATATTTTCAACTTACTTCAAAGAAAAATCAAAATAAAATAACATTTGTAGTAATTAAATAATAACTACAAAAGAAGATAATTCACTGTATTGCTGTGGTGCAGCCTACACGATCTGCTATTGGCAAGACAAAACAGAAAAGCAACCAGCCAAAAGTGATTATACAAATACGATATTTTTTCCCAAACAAATGCCTTTTTTTCATGTAAAAATCTGAAAACATTTAACTACTTCTCTGCAAGATAAGTTTTATAGTATTATATCTGCTGATCCAAATTTTTCCCCCTCTTTTCTGTGAGCAACTTCATTCCTATTCCTGACTTCTTTCCTATCTTATGCGTGCATCCGAGTATGTACATAAACAGAGAAGACACACTGTGACAGAGGTCAATGGCACACAGGTCAATGGCAAAGCAACAGAAAAGGAAATTAAGTTTATCTCAATTTAATGCAGGGAAACAAAAAGATATGTCATTTCAGGGCAACATATATTTTGTTTCAGGCAAGTTCTGGAAAACATTTTTTGAGCAGGCATTTTGTGCCTTTCAGAAATCTGGTAGCATCAGTAGGGTCAGTGGAGCAAACCTCCAGGTGTCCTTGTCATTTACTATGATAAAAATGCAGACGTGTTCTGTCCAGCGTATTTTAATCTCCAGATACAGCTTATTCACTTTGTGCAGTCCAATACCTTCAACATTCACACCAACCTGCCTGTTCTGCACACAGCTTGTCAGTGCACCAAATGGGAAAACAGTGCCTAACGTGGGTGCTGTTAATTCAAGGAAAAAACAATGCTTTTGTCACTGTAATTTATTCCAGCCCTTTCTCTCCCAAGTGAAATAAGGCTTTTTTGGAAAAAAAAAACAACCTGCAGGTTTACTGGTTTAGCTTTGTTTATAGTAGAGTAGCAAAAACTTGTGCAGTCAACTTGTTAATAAAATGCTGCTACTTCTTGCCACCTCTGATGACAAAAGGTATGTATGGAGTCGGAAATACGACATAGGCTTTATGGGAAACTGGCATCATTCTGAAGTAATCGTTGGAGGTCAAGGGAGATACTTCATGGTATTCAAAATAGCCATGATCAGGCAACTGAATTCCATCACATCATATATGTATGCATCTTAGTTTCAAACTGAATCCCACACCAATTAGGCCAAGGCACACAGAGAGTTGGGATTTTTTAAATAAACAAGCATTATTTGTTAAATATTTAACAAAACCAGTTATTTTTTTTTGTGTGTGTGTTTTTTGTTTTTTTTTTTTTTTTTTTTGTAAGGAGAAAGTCAGTTCTGGATCCCAAGTTTCAGGTCTTCCTAAGAACTATGTAAAATGTTTCTGATCTGCTTCAGTTATTTGAAAGGAAAACCCATCTAACTCTGATTAAATGAAGTGAATAAAATGAAAGCTAGGCTGTGATACCCAGAACATCATAAAGGTTTTGCTTACAAGCCCTTATTTCTATAAGGCTCTGAAACCAGAACTGAACACTTTCAGATCTGATGCCCTGTTTAAAAACAATAATCTGTGGTCTTGATGATCCAGAGAAAGTTGTGTATTAGGACAGACACAATCCCAAACTAAATGGGGAAGAGTGTACAACCATGTGTCTATAACTGTCAGGTAAAACAGTCTCTTGCCTTTTACTGACCATTGGCAGTAGCAGAAAAGGAGGGCTAGAATTGATCTCCAGCAAGTAATGACAGAGCTTTGTGTGCTTCTGAATTAAAAAAAAAAAAAGAACAAGAAGTCTTGCGTCCCTACCCAGCTCACTCAAAGTTTAAGTCTAGCTCCTGAGCTCTGACACCCCTCTAACACTTCACCAACGCTCAGGGCTAGATTACTGGGTGCTGCACATAGCACCGTGTGGGTATAAAAAAGTTACCAAGGCTGCAAAAATAATGTAAAAGAAGGTGATCATATAACCAGAAGTGTAACTATATTAAATGTACAACTCCTGGTAGAAGATTTGAGCAAGAATCACATGGAAGCTTTTTATATGATGCATACAATTTTTGCTCCTTAATTACCTCTTGTTACTTCTACTTATGTTCTTGATCAATGTCCTAAACAATTCCTCTTGAACCTTGCTGACTTCTCCCTTAAATATTTGCACAATTGACTTGTGTCCTTGTTAGTCTGTTTTTAACGAGTTTAAGTTTTAGTAACAATAAATCACTCCTGAAGAATCAATCACTCCCAAGTAACCCTAGTGAGAACTGTTCTTTGAACTTGTATTCATTTAAAAAAAATGTCCTGAGAGAAATATTTTATTATCAAAGCCTTATAAAGGTGAACTACTTACTTTCTGCACCACGACACCAAGATATGGCCTTTCTCATTGGCATCTCTCATAGCAACCTCATGTCTCACCATTTCCTTGTTTTATCTTCACATTACTGTGGGATATAGATCTATACCTCCCCAAGGAAATATTTTTCATTTGTCCATGCTGGTTGTAGGGTTCTGGAAATTACTTTTATTCTCTTGATCTTGTTCTGTCTCCACTATTATTTTGAATGTTTTCTTCATTTGCAACCAGTGGCAAATTTAATTTATGTTCACCTTCATCTCCCAGATCACTCACATTATTAAACAGAACTCACTGTTTGTTGTGTTTTTTTTCTCATTCACTACAAATCAGCTACATAAGAAATTACTTAAAAATTAGCAGCTAGAATTTAAAGCTGAGGCAGTACTGTGACTGTGACAGATTAAAGGGCTTAACAAGAAATAATAACACAACTTTCTGTCTAACATATTTGTCAAACACCTTTCATAACAAATATGTTGTAATCCAATAGTAATCCCTGTGCCACAAGAACAGACCTCATCTCTCCCCATTTTAAACTACCGCTGAGTTTTTGTTTATACCATTTGTTTATAGGTGTTCAGCTCACTTTCAGTCCAAAAGGGAACATAGTTTATCTAAGCTAATTTCCATTATTTTTTATAGTAAAAGCATTTTCTATGAATATAAAATTAAATCCAAATGTGTTATAAGCTAGAGTTAGTACAAGAGCTTTCTTTCCATGGCTTTTTATTCATTTTTTCTGTGCCAGTGTGGGGAGAATCCACCTGAATGTGTTGCTTCCCTCCACCAGCCAAGCTGCTCATTTCATTCTGTCATTGATACTTTCTGAATAATATTTATTCATCTCAAAGAGATTTTTTTCCACTTGTTTTACATCCCTGGATGACTGGCCAGGCTTGGCCTACCTATACAACTTCTTCCCAACCCCTGTTGGCTGACCCATGGGTTGCAATAAAGAAAGAATCACAGAATCACAGAATGTTAGAGATTGGAAGGGACCTCGAAAGATCATCTAGTCCAATCCCCCTGCCGGAGCAGGAACACCTAGATCAGATCACACAGGAACGCATCCAGGTGGGCTTTGAATGTCTCCAGAGAAGGAGACTCCACACCCTCTCTGGGCAGCCTGTTCCAGTGCTCTGTCACCCTCACTGTAAAGAAGTTTTTTCTCATATTCAAGTGGAACCTCCTATGTTCCAGCTTGAACCCATTGCCCCTTGTCCTATCACTGGATGTCACAGAGAAGAGCCTGGCTCCATCCTCCTGACACTCACCCTTCACATATTTATAAACATTGATTAGGTCGCCCCTCAGTCTCCTCTTTTCCAGACTAAAGAGACCCAGCTGCCTCAGCCTTTCCTCATAAGGGAGATGCTCCATTCCCTTCATCATCCTCGTGGCTCTGCGCTGGACTCTCTCCAGCAGTTCCCTGTCCTTCCTGAACTGAGCAGGATACATTCATAATATTCTGAAAAGATAACGAGGCTTTTTATTTAATTGGTCAGAATCGCATTGCTGGCAGGTAATATATTTTCCCTTTAAATCTATATAATAATACTCATAAAGGATAAAAGTTAGTGGGCCTATGAGAGGAACGATAGGAACAAACTAAGACTGAACAAAAATCCCCACCCCTAACCCACCCCAAGCTAAGCGACAAAACCCATGAAAGGCAGTGGAGTATCTACTTGTACTGTACCTGGGAACTTCCCTGCAGCCCCACACCTGCAGGCTTAGAAATAGATTTCATCCTCATGGTTTAGGGAAAGCTTGACTCTCACCTTTCTTGCCAAGGCATTTAAGTCATCACATCTCACAAACGTTTTTGGAAGCAATTTGTACTTGGATGGTGTAGAACAGGAAATGGAAGGAGGCTGGATGCCTGTGCAAGTCTAAAGCTGATTACTAATTTGTCACCCACATATCACCTATCCCAGCATCATTAATCACCAGGAGTGGTACGTGACAGCTTCAGAGCTTTTATAAAAGGAAAGCTGGAAGTAGTTTTGGAAAATACTGTAGGAGTTTATTTTTCTTCCAGCAAATTTTCTCCCTGTAAAATTGGTTCTGAATTCCTCACCCACACATGCTTTCCTGAGTTCTAGTAACATTTTACATTTATTGGCACGAGGTTCAGGATAAGTTGCTTTTTTTCTCCTCCTTACTACCCCTGAGGAGTTATTCTGTCCACAAGAAGTAATGAGCAAAAATGTTTAGCAGCAAGTATTGAAAGTTTAGCTGCTTATCTAGAAAAACAGGGCATGCCTGAATTCACGGCAATGAAGTCAGCAGACAAAGCAGACATATTTCTGAGCCAACATTGAACCAAACCACTGTTCCCCTCTGGTTCTCTGTGAAGTGAGAAAACAAATACACTAGTCAACCTTTTCTGTACATCAGAAATGGCTATTTCTTTTGCCTCTGGTGTCTTTTTGAACCGACAAGCAAGCCCAGCAGTGCAGCAGTAGGCAGTTTGGCTGTTTCAGGCTGTTCAGTACTAAGCCCATAGTCTGCTCTGTGTAAGATCTGGTCTTGATATTCCCTGTTCTCTGTGTTGGTTAATACAGACGAATGGAACTGGGCTTGAGCATTTCAAGTTCAAAACGTATGTGCCCTTCAATTTTCATAAATCCACCTACACAGCTTCTACACAGATCTAAGAGCCTATGTTTTAAAGGCAGTCTCTCAGGCTTTCCCCCCTGTGCTCCTGCCTGCTGCTGCTTTTCTTAGTATTGCACTGCCACAGCTGGACTAGTTTTGCTCTTAGCTGCAACAAATCCTTGCATATGCCAAAACAAACCTCCACCCAGTTCCTGCATCTTCCTTCTAAGACCAATTAGTGCACTTTGCCAGGCACTGCACTATGGTGTCTTCAGAATATGCCCTCTGTCTCATCCCATCCTGCTGCCACATTCTCTGTGCCTCAGGGGTCTCTCCATACAACCTCTACAGTTTTCATCCCTTCACGAAGGTTTCCTTCTAGCCCAGCTTCACTTTATTAAGGCAGTATTGCCTGTCCTGCCTATGCACAAAGAGCCCAGTGTTGCACTGTTTGCATTTGAATGGAGCAAGCAATGCTCCAAGATGCTGACTTAAAATTACATCGTATTTATATTTCAAAAATTTAATTTTATTAGCATCATGGCTTTTGTGTCTTTGAAAATGGGATTTAAAGTCTTTTTCCTTGGAAGTCATGGTGTTGCCATTTAAATCACAAGTAGAAGCAGTGAGTCTGATAGGAGTCACCTGACTTACAGAATCTCAGGATTCAAATAAATCTATGAGCTGCTGAGGTAAATCCCGAGACTGAAATATCTTTAGTATCTTATAAAGACCTATTCAACAGAACTTGTCTTCATTGTGCACTCACAGTCTTAAGCTGTAGACAAACATTTGCAACCAGTCTTAACACCTCTCTGTTCTAACAGTTTCTTTGGCTGCATTGTTCTAGATGCAAGTATTTTCTTTGTGAAAAAATATAGCTTTTGCTTTACAGGAGGTTAGATTGGATTAATGGTCCTTTCCAGTCACAAAATCTATAAGGCTGTTCTCCATTTTTGGTCTTTGAAGAATTTTTGATAGAGTTTTCTTCAAGCAGGACTGGCTTTCATAACACGACTGAAATGTTGCAGTGGTACGGGAAAGGACATTCTGGAGCAGATCTAGGGATGACTGACTTGTACACCTGCAGCAAATCTGACCCATGGGCATGCATCAGACCGAAAGTGCCTGCACTGTGAAGTTGCTGTAGTTTTACACAACGACCGCTCACTCACCCTCCTCCCTCCCCATCTCCCGGGGATGGGGGAGTGAATTAAAAGTGTGAAAGGAAAAGAGACTCAGGTTGAAATAAGAATATTTTAATAACTAAACTACAATAATATTGAAAATAATAATAATGATTACAATAATAGTAACATACACAAATATACAAATGAGTGATACACAATCAGACTGCTCACCGTCTGATGACCAAGGCTCAGCACCCTCCCTGTTAATGATCCCAGAGCACAGAGAGTCCCAAATCTACAACCCCGAAATGGAGATAGGAGCCCGAGTATCCAAGAGAGCGAGATGACCCTGAGAGAGGAGCAACCTAGAGAGAGAGAACCCAGAGAAAGAGAAAAAACTTCCAGACAGAGCCTCATCTATATACTGGGCATGACACGCATGATATGGAATATACCATTGGACAATTTGGGTCTCGATCCTAAAGCTAAGGTCGAATCCTAGGTTAGGAATTGGGGCTGTGCTCCCTTTCATCTTCTCCTGCCCCTGCAGACACTGGCACAGCAGAGAAACTGAAAAGTCCTTGTCTGTCCTGGCAGCAACTCTAAACATAAGTACGTTATCAGCCTTCTCCTCAGCACAAATCCAAAATATAGCCTCACACTAGCTACTGTGAAGAAAATTAACTCTGTCCCAGCTGAAGCCAGGACAGGAGTCCATGTCTGCCTCCACATTAGACAGTCCTCTGGCAGGTCTCCACCAGACCAATGCTCTCTCGAGTGCTATTGCAGTTTATGACATCCTGCACAAATGGGGTTAGCTTCCTGAAAAAATTCTGCAAAGCTACAGCATCACTCTCTTTTGACTTCTTTAAAAAACCTATGTAACACTTGACAATGGCTGCAAACAACACTAACTCCTTCCGGATTCTCTTGTGCATTGTATATTAGTACAGGATTTGCACAGCACAATCTGGTCTCCTACTAAAACCCCTAGAAGTAAACCCACAGAAATAGTAAATAAAATTTATTTACGCAGATCAAAAGTCTCTACCACAATTCCTGTCAGTTCTGTGAAGCTACATTTGGGATTAATTTGGCCTGCTACAATTATTTTCACATCTGAACACATCATAAAATTTCTATAAAGAGGTAAATTAAATGGGGAAGAGCAGCACAAAAATTATTTACTATAAATTATGAAATAAAACAAGATAGCAAAGTAATCTCTGCACAGATGAACCACTAAAATATAATTAGTAAGACTCTGCAAAAGACTGAATATACCTGAAATAGCTTTAACATGTCTTGAATAAGATATGATCTTGGCATACTTTTAAAATCCCTGTTCAGCTCAACCAAAAAAAAATGAAAGGAAGGAAAAAGAAAAGAGAGCATGTCAGAGAGATTGATCTATATGACTGGAAAGCTGAGAAGATTACTAATGGGATAAAGAAAGTTCCTGTTATAGGTTACTATTCTGAAGGCAGTCCAGCATCACAGCACCCCAAAGCACTACTATTTCATATTTCAGATCAGACGACAATGGATGGATGGCCATATGGAAGGAAGGAATTGGAAGCCCAGGATTTAAAAACATAATTGCTTAAGTTAGGCTGATAAGAGTGACCTTATTTTCAAGTTATGAATCATTGCTAGTCTTACTGAACTGGATTCCTACCACTTCTCTGCAAATTCTCTAAAACGGATTTGATTTAAGTTACCTACTTTCAAAAGCTAGACAATAACTTAAAGTTGTATGGTCCCTTTCCATAAGGAAGCGAACTGAACTCTGGATTTTAGGTTTGCTATACATTGATATACATTATCTATGCTGTCATTTATTTTAATTTAATGAAATGTCTGAAACTTTCTAAGTTAAATAACACTTTTAGGAGGCTATACGCTAAAAAGATGTAAACAAGGAGAAAGACTGTTTCCGACATCTGTAGCTCTGTTTGTGTGCATCTCCACATCACCCACCTGAGCTTACAGAAACAACATCAGCAGGGAAATCACTTAAACATGCCCCTCCCACCAACTAGAACTTTAACAGAAGTTTATCAGAGTCATTTAGCTTTAAAAAGCACAATAGAAAAAAATAAAGAGGGTCTTATACTATATCCTGAAGGTAAAGTTCACATAAATTGGATCTGTAAGAAGAGGCTGATCTCACTTGTCAAGGTGTTGCACAGGAAACAAAAGACAAGTCTCTCAGGACAGAGACTTATTAGATATTATAAACCAAAATGAACATGCTTGAATTGCAAATAAGCCAGAGTGGCCAACAGAGAACAGGTGGAGGTACGTAAGCCTCAAGTGGCTCATACAAGTAATTAAACATTGAGCCTCATTTTATTACTGTCTGATTCTCCCATATGCTCCTCAGTTTGGCCCCATTTAGGGAGAGTGATTGTAACTCAGTATGAGATGGAGCCGGCATCGGTGCATGCAGTGAGAACCTGCAATAGTTAAGACATGCTTAAATCTCCTAGATACAAAGATAGTAAAGGATCTCTTTGCCACAGCCATTACTTGAGCATTGGGAATTCAAGAGCACACCTAGGTGGCCAAACTCATTATGAAACAGCAGACATGCTGCTTCATCTGAGAGACACTATATGGCATCAGCTGGATCTCTCAAGACATCCTCATCAGCCAATTTCACCTGTCTTGCTCTGAAGGAGTGCTGCCAGCTTCTCTGTCTCATCGTCTGGCTCCAGGAGCAGCACAGTATCTACCCCTTAGCCTCGTGACAGAGAGCATGTTACAAAGCTGAGCATCACCCCACCAAATGACATTGCTTCTTAAAATACACCATCGCTCCCTCTGCTGAGCTCTTCTCTGTTCACCCACCAGTCGTGATGGACTTGAAAGAAATGTATGGATAATCAATCAATAACACTGGGCTGACATCCTGCATGATGCCTTATGTCTGACTGGTATCAAAATGTGTCAGCTGAAAGGGCCAGAACAGTTATCAAAATTGGTTTTCTATATGGCCTGGAAAAGGACATTACCAGCCACTAAGGAAACACAGTTTCTGCATCTGTCCCATACCTGTAACCATACTGAGAGAGCTCAAAGGAAAAAAGCAAGTGTTAAATGATGACAGAACAGCACCATCGTTATTTTGAGTTAAAATTAGTTATCCCAGAAAGGGTGTCTGAGGATTAATGTTTTCACAGTACTCGGCAAGTGCAAGGATTTATGAGTTATAGATTATGATAAAAATACTTACAATGTTCCTCATGTGTTTCAACATTATTGTCAGACGAGTGTTCTCGTAGGATATGACTAATTGTACTCCAGGCTTATGATCAGTTGACTGAGTACCTAAAAAAGGCCACATAGTTTGATTTTTCGTACACATGAACTGATACATAAAAAGAACCCATTGTGAGCTTAAATCAGGGTTGAAATTAGAAAACACTGCTAAGGAGTGTGATGGAAGAAAGTGGTCTGACATGCACTGCTCATTTTCTTGCCTGTTTATACACTGACAGTGAGATTTTTAGTTTTCTAATTGCCATCAATCTGAATTTCAGTGGAAAGTTTATGCTTGAGTAACAAATAATCCTGGGGTTTTTTTGCAGTCACTGATGACACTAGTCAGTATTGTTGCAATTCTTCTGTCTGGTTAAAAAAAAATATTTTTTTTTCAGTTCCTAGAAAAAAAAAAAAAAGAAGCAAAAAAAGCAAGTTTCCAGACCAGTTCCAAAACAACTGTGGATTTACAGAAACAACTTCTATATCTAAGACATATAAATTCTCCCTTCCTCATTCTGCATTCTTCCTGTTCCAGGCTGGTTTTCATGCAACTCACTGCTTTCATAGATTTTTCTACTAAAATGCACTTACAGAGTTTGATTCTATTCCCACTTCAAAAAAACCCCACATTTTTTTCAGTTTCCAAGCAAGAAGGATCAGCCTCATAATATGGAAGAAATGACTAAGCATATCTTGTTGCTTCTTTCTGCTGGAGGCACCGAGCCAGCTGTCTTCACTGCCAAAAAGCTGTGTCCTTGAAGCTGGGTAAGGTAATGTGGCTTACCTGCCCCACAGAGAGAGCAGAGAAAATACAGATGGCTTTTACCACACTAGACCAGGTCATGGTGAACACAACAGCCTCTCCTCAATATCTATCTGACCTTCCCATTTTGCAGTGCTAAGCTGTAGCAGGGTGGACATGAGACATTTTGCACCACTTGGTCTGAGGCCCCAGGTTCTCCTCATGGGGTCATCACCAAAGACAGTCCAGGCATCACCTGTGTGAACTAGCCTGGTTTTACTTATGCAAACAGGGTTCCACTTAATTAGACTGAAGATGTATTACACTCAGTATTATATATTTACTATACTTGGAAAAAATAAGAACTCGGTCCTGCTATTTATACAACAGGATAGACGGCTCTAACTTTATGAACGCCTCACTGCTGGAGAAGTACCTGACCTGGAGACCTCAGACGGAAAAGTCCTGCTCCCCTGCGTGTGCCTTGGGACCTGCGACTGACACACCAGCCTTAAACCCACCGCAGGCTGAGATAACGACATGAGATGAAACAATATAGTAATTAATTCTTTAAATAGAACTATATATTTTAAGAAGTGGAAGGAATGAGAAAGGATGATGACAACGAAAGAACTACATGAGGGTTATGTACCAGCACAAAGAGGCTTTTCAGGGAGTACCAGGACTGTTCATCCTCCATAGCAGGCAGGATTCCCACATCTTCCTTTCAGCCCCAGCAGACACCTGTGCACTCTCTGTCGCGCCCTTGCTCTCTTGTTTCCCACATGTGCACCAGAGTTCTTACAGCCAGGGTTGTAAGAGCAGGAAATCAAACTCCCTCCCCTCAGCCTTTACTCTGCTGTTCAGCAGAGGAGGCAGCAAAGGGGAAGTTATTATGAACAAGCCACACTGGCTATATTTTTCTGAAGAAACTAAATGTGTAACCTCTGGAGTGAACAGAGGCTAAAATAACCACTAAGCAGACAGAATTCCAGTGGTGTTGTGTACTATTGACAGCCAGAGAGCTAGTGCAATTGCCATTTATCCTAAGGAAATGAATTCAAATGAATTAAAAATAACAGAGTGTGTGCATACAATTGTCACAATATAATTTTTCCAGGCAGCATGGACATCAACACTTCTAAGTTTCTTATGTTTGGACTGGAATTTTAGAACATGAATCTGTCTCCAATTTCTTTTCTTTAGGGACTACAAAAATACATTTTTAATCACATCCTGATTAGAGAAGGGCCTGAAACAGACTTTTGAAAAATTGAAAACTTATGAAGAAATCACTAAGCTGAGACTTAGACAACCAAGGTGCAGATATTCATTTGTTATTCTCCTTTATGAACTTTGAGAAATCACTTAGATTAGACCTTTTTTCATTTCTTGTTGTATGCAAATAAGGACAGGGAGGGATAGGGGATGAAAACTCCCTGAACCAGCCAATGCTGAGTTTTTTCCATGGTAACAAAAAGCCCACAAAAATCAGTTCTTGCCCTCACCATACGAAGTTATTTTACCATATTTTTTTTAAGTTGTGGGGCCTTTTTCCTCTAAGCTGTGACAGGGAAGGTAGAATCCTAGAGCATTAAGGACAGTGTAATACACAAGGGGAGTTGTTTTTTAACATAAGGGTACAATTCTCTTGTGGGGCTCTGTTAATTTTGTGAATTGCAATGGGTTATCCTGAGCAGTTCAGCAAGAGAAACAGACTTCAGAGGCTAAATTACATCACTAGAAATCAGCTGAACACTGTGTCTTTTCTCTCCTACCAGCACTACCAGGGCTTTTTTTTTCTGCATTACTTAAGTTTTACAGTTTGAGTGCTTACATTGAGCTGAGGAATTTCTCTGTGGGAGTTGGCATTTTCATTTATAAAAAAACAAATGTAAATAAGTTTCTAACCAAGATTAAAATAATGAAAAACATGGGAGGGAAAAATGCATTTCTAATTGAGTATGTAAAATGATGTCTGAAACAGACATCATTTGAGCATGGCTATTACTAAAATATTTGCTCTTGCTAAGCAATAAATTGAGCACTAATGGGAAAAAAAAAGGTAAAGAAAAAAGTAACAAAGTGCAGGGAATCTGATAAACATGGAAGAAACTTCCATCGCTTGCATTTCATAATAAAAGACTATTGTTAGCTACGCTCAGCTGTTATATTTTAGGTTTTCCCACATTCAGTACTAAATCATAGACTCTTCAAAGTCTATGTGATTTTAGCTTCAAATGACAACAAAATACACATACAGTAATTACTTGCAGTCTATCCAGCTTGGGCAGATGGACTTGAGCTCAGACCCTGCATTTTTAGGAACTGTCATGCTCTACTTGCACTCCATCAGAGGCAAAGACCAAATGCTGGTCTGTTGTAGATACAGGACAAAGCTCCACGGGCTTCAGCTGAAGCAAGATTTCTCTCCCAGGGACTGATCCTTCACTCACTGGTGTCAATGTAAAAGCTGTCAAAGATCAAGCGAGCACCCTGGAGTTTGGCTGCCTGCAGGCAGAATGGCACTCGTGGGGTTTTTCTATATGGCTCGTCTCTGTGTGTCCCAGTACTCTGCAGTGGAAGTCAGTCACTAATCCCTACTGCAGAAAAACTCAAGCATTGTGCCAGTTTATAATCTCTTTTATCAAGGAACAAAAACACTAGAAAATTGTGGGGCCTTTCTTCTTTTTGAATGACAAAATAAGTGAATTAGTGTTCTAATTTCTACTAAAGGTGGAATGATCTTCAGAGTAGTCAAGTATGCAGTCATTTTCTTTATCTAGATGGTATTTTCTGGCATGTTGGAAAACTACCAGTTTTCTATTCTATAATTTGTGCGACGTATTCATTAGCAGCATTTTAAAACAAGCTCTGCATTACGCTTTGCACAATGCATGAGAAATATAAACAGAGAGGAAGATGCTACACAGAAGACTGACTAAATCGATAGGGAAACTATAATTCAATAATACATTGCATTTCACATGTGGACTGCAAAGCAACGCGAAAGCGCTAATTAATTAATTCAGTGTCACAGCACTACCGTTAGGGAGTTAAGTACTATTCTCTATTCTGGATCGTTGGATTTGTCCTAGATCTTTCTTCCTGGTGATAGCCTGTTTTAATGCCTGGCACCAAAGGGTACTGGAACCTGTCTGGTTTTCCAGGGCCAGGCTTGAACGGCCCAAGCCAGACAGCTGCCTGCTTTAGCAACAGCTTGGGTTTATGAGCCTCCAGTGTACCCAACTTCAGACACTCAACTGTAAGTACATTAACTGTCTCACTGTTTTCATCTCACAAGCCAACAAGAGGTGCTTATGGACAGCAAAACAGCCTAGATGCAACTAAACTAGGAATGCAACTTGTGGCGACAGATTTACATTGAGAACGAGCAACAGCAGCAGATTGAAACACTTTGTAACAGGAGCAAAACAGCTTTCCTGAGGGACTATTCATGAGGACAACAATTCTGCATGGAGAGGCATACCATATGATATTCTTTTTGGAAAGCTTGGATCTTCCTTTAGAAGGACACAGAGTCAGTTTCTCTATTGCACTAAATGGAGAGCAGCCCTTTAAACGAGTGGCGCACTAATCAAACATACCGGAACTGGACCTGGGTTGTGCACTGTTATAACCAATAGTAAAGACTTCATGAATTCATCACTTTGGCTAAACAGTCTGAATTATTCATATTTTCAGGAAATACAAACTCAAGAGAAGCAAAATAAACCAGATTGATATAAAATTATGTTGATAGATTTTCTTTCTTTCTTTTTTTAAAGGATCTTTATAAAAGTCTGTCTGTGAAATCATTCCTGGAATCTGGTCTTACTCCCTTGTAGTGAGCTTGGTATAAAGAAACGCTGACAATACTCAGTATAATCCAGAGTTCACCCCACTGGGACTAATGAATCAGTATTCATGTCAAAGGAAATTTAGTACTGATTTTTAATCTCTTCATTGCTAGCAGCACAGTACAAATTCATAAATTTTAATTTTTATTTTATTTTACTAAGTGTAATTACCTACAACATTTGTAAATTAAAGCAGTGTAAGAGAAAGATGTTATCTTGATCAAAATTCATCACCTGCTTCTATTGGGCATTCATTTTATTTTATATTGATCCTAATGAAGAGAGATTCATGGAAAGCTACAGCCCATATTAAAACTGAGTTATTCTTCAGAACAGGCAAAAATTAAGGCCCTTATAAGCTCATAAGCAATGAAAGCTGTAAGGGAAGGATGCACTCTTTTCATGGAAATTGCCTGTCTCCTGCAGGCTCAGTGAACTTAATTCCTGTCCCAGACTGACCATGTCATTACTCCAGGGCTTACTTTCAAATCAAGAGTGATTCAGAACACTCTCAGCAAACAAGAGCCTCCAGAGCCACTGTGCTCTTCCCAGCAACTCCTTGTTTGCTACCTGATAGCTTGGCATGATCAGCCACCTCCTGCCTTAGCTGGACTTGTGTCTTCTCTTCCTCACAGGACGGATGATCATAGGGTACAGAATGTGATGCAGCACAGATCGAAGTGAGATAGTTGGGCTACAGCAGCAGTCTAACTCCAACAGCAAGGGGCGAAGCATAGCTTAACACGTATGAAAATAATTTCTCAGGTGGGTAACTAGCACATGCATGGTTGGTCTTCTTCTGATAGCTGAACAAGCTCCTTTATAGCTAAGATCATCTATTTGCACAGTTCACTGTAAATGACTGCTGACTAGGTGCATTCCCTTCCTCACTCACCAGAAGTGGGGCCATACTCAGAGCAACTCAGTCCATTATTCTTGTTCTCTGTTCTTACAGTCTAAACTCATTAGCTCCTAATTTGGACCTTGTGTGCCACTGGTATTCTTATCCATAAATGACAGCAATGAATTTTCTAGGCCAAAGGGAGGTGGGGATTTTTGTTTTGGTTTTGGTTTTGGTCTTTTTTCTCCTGTGTTAAACAGGAGAAATCAGTTTTGCCCTGAGTCTAGAACAGAAGTGTTCAAAATTTAAAAGGCAGAGCTCCTGAGGAGGGAAAAAAAATAATCCCTCTGTAACCACACTGCTTGAGACCAGAGACACATTAATGTCCCCTAACCAGGTCATGACCTTCACCTCCACTAAGTGTAGAGTGAAGCAGCAGATTGGGTTACCTGTCACATAGCTTTCGTCAAACACCCACCAAACATGTTCTTATCTCTTTCTTCCGTCTCTTCTCTGATATTGATACTATTGACAACAAAGATAAAGGGCATACCCTTCAGACTATATTAGCTCAGGACAACACTGTAGAAATTATGAGACTGTAATTTATTTCTCAGCTTTATTACAGACTCAGTTCATGCTTTTGCATAAGACTTTTACACCCGGATTCTCTGGAATGATTAGGCACCTAAATATTACTGACATGTCAAAATACTTCTAAAGAGCCAGGACTTTAACTCCTTTATCTCTCAGCTCACTCTCACCTGTCTGCATCTTTGGTTAAAGTCTACAGAGAGAGAAAATCCACGGACCTAGACTGTGTGATACATTTGAACTCTGGTTTGGACTTCTGTGACTAGATTTAGTCTTGTACATTCTTAACACCTAGGACACCTTTGCATTATTTCCTCATTCCTTTGTTAAAGTTAGAGCAACCATTAGTAATTTCCAATAGTCATAATGGATTTAATATGATAATGGCATGCTCTAATCAAATAAATTCTACACAGAGGGAATTTCCCAAAGGCTGAGAAGCCAGAATAGGATTTGTCTCATTCTGACGGATTAAAAAAACATGGTCCCAGCAAAAAGAGATAATGAAGCCTCTGTCTGCAGAGAGATTAAATTAACTTAATGGACATGCAAACTAAATGTGCAGAGGTACTTGCACTCCTTTCTGAAATGTGGATAACTGGTGATCTTGGAAACTATCCTATCAGCTGGAGCACATAACCACCAGCTGAACTGTTGCAGTGCAGAGCGCAGCTGCGGGCTTCTTTATGGCTTTTTATTTTGCCCAAAAACTGACTACGGAAGATTATTTTCAGTGCAGAACTAGTGCACTGGAAGACAATAAACATTCACAGTTTACATTTTATGGTTTACACTTTGGCTATTAATGCCGTAATGCCAGAGATTAGATTAAATTAGGTGCTGAACAGAAAAGGGAAATGGGTTAAGTATTTAGATAGGCTAAGAGAAAAATGCAGAATCTCATTTAGTAAGAAGTGAATTACCACTATCATTAAAAATGTATGCCTAGGCATTAACATGATGTTCTGTTCTTTACTTGCTTCACTCATTGTGCAAATATCTTTAGAAGTCATCTCTAATTTTCCTCGCTTGACCAAGCACACGTTGAGCTTTGTCATGACTCCGATCCTTTCCTCCAGATTCTTCGCCAAAGTTTTTGTTTTGTAAAACAAGAAACCTGACAGAGTTTGTGTAAATAAACTTTCACTTTGTATGTTTATTCAAAAAGAAATGAAGCAAGGCTGAGGACAATATGTCAAAGTGAAAGAAAACTACAGGTCACATTACTAACACATTTTAAGAGACCTTAAGAAATTAGGAATTATTTGTTAGTATCTCTATGTTTTTTAAAAAAAGCCACCTAAGCACTTTAGACCCACCTTTTCATTATTATATTTAACATTATTAAAGAAGTCCTTCTTAGAAAACAAATAAGATTGGTAATCCACATACCTAAGGTCAGAGATGATGAATCTTCTGCCAAGGTATTCTTGCTGCAATTCAGGAAGAAACTGAGTACAAGCTCATTCTGAAAGAAAAAAATAATATATTTTAGGGAATATCATATGTTGTTGTCTGTTCCTTAAATTATTCTCCTCTGAGCAGATTGCTGGTAGGCTTCTAATGCATATATTTGGGTTAGTGATAAAGGAGAGCCTTTCACCTCTGATCATGGGCAAGGATCCCAGGGAATGGTTTCTACACAGGCGCTGGGAAGACAATGGTGCCCCTTACCACTGGCTGAGGGATGCTACCTGGCCCCTTTCTGTCAACACACTTCCAAACAGCAATGTGCCACATGGGCCACAGATTTGCATTCTTGCTTGATCTCCAGTGTCTCAAGATATGTATTTGCAGCTGCAAATCTGTGAAACAAATGCAGGAGAACATCTTTACTGTGTATTGTGCAGTCAGCATGAAATTTGCCCTTGGCACAGGATCAACCCCAAACATCTGACCTAATGCGTGTCTCCCTGAGGCTCAGATATTGTGCATACCTCCCTCACATGGTGGTTTAATGGACACTCACACTGGAAGGATCCATACAGAGTTAACTCCTGACAGAAACCAAGGGGGAGGGAAGGGGATGATCATATTTCTCCATCCTGTTTAAAAGAGTAATCCACCTTATGTACTGCACTATAACTTTTATTTTTATGTACTGACCTGTGCTGCTCCAGTGAACATATATAACAGGTAGTTACATTCAGCTGCAGAGAATTAAAACAATAAACCAAATCCCCAGATTTGAGTATTGTGCAAGGCAATAAAAATGTGAATTCTGAAATGGACTCCTATGATTCTGAATCAAAGGTGGACAGTAATTGCATTTTATTATCCTTTTCATAAAGCCATATTTCAGAATGGCCATTCTTTAGGATGGTTAGAATTGCTACATTCATACTCATGTTACTTGGACTGACACTGTAATGAATGGGCAGAACAAGAGACTTTTCAGATTCTAGCATTAAAATGTCACCATTGTTTTCTTCCAGGCCATGGAAAATAATGTGTCTCTTATCAGCAAGATATACTTCATGTAGCATTTGTCTTGTTTCAATTTGACAAGACAAGGCATGATTTATGCAGGAAAAAAAAAAAGGAAGAGTTCAGTGAGAAATGCAGCTACTGAGGAGTTAACATGGTTACAGCAGACAGAGGAACAAGATGTGTATGTTCAGCATAGAGATAAGATTTAGCAATCTGGATTTATTTTAGCTGTTGCCTTTTATTTTTCATTCTACTGTTTGAAATTTTTCCTTCCACACTGATATTTTCTTTAAAAGAATAACCAGGGAAAAAAGAAACAACAAAATTGTTTTCCTTGAATTGAATGGTAAATCCTTAAGCTATTAGCAGTGGACTGTCAATATACCTGTCTGTTCTGAGCATGACTGATTTTTCTCTTATCTCGTGAGGATAGCTTACAGGGGAAAGCCCATACACCCGCTTCAGCTTCCAGTAGCTTTAAACAGCCAAGCTATTCCCTGTGGGACTTCCATTTGCTCTTTCAGCACAAGTCCCAAGTGTAGGAAAACTCAAGGGTTGAAAGAGCATATTTTTGTTAGCTCAGCCTTTATCTGATAGCACAGAAATAAGCAGAGAAACTTAAGTAGACCTTCAAGTTCAAAGATCTTGGAGAAGTGGGCAGGAGGTGGAAGGGAGGATACCCTAGCTGACTTGAAAGAGAGAGAAAAAATTTCACACTGAGCAGCCTGGTGTTCTGCTTCCTCTCTGCTTACTCTTTCAGCAATAAATGGAAATATATGAAGGGAGAGGTTTATAAACAGGACGTGAAAAGGCTGTTTCGGGTGATAGTTCCATATTCTCATTCCTAAAGGAGACAACACTCTGAAAGAATGGCATTTGGTTTAAGAACAGAAGTGGAATCCATGCAAATCTTACATCAGGCATGAGCACGAGAGGTATGTACACTGCTGGTACCACAGCACTGATTTCAAAGCTTTCCCTGTCTGTGTGTCCATTGTACTCAACAGGTATTGAAGCGTGTGGGGAAGCAGCAAGGCTAATGTTGGCAAATGGAAAGCAAAAACATAACAGATCGGGTTGCAGGCACAGATGTATAAGCCTATCCAGGGCAAAGTGCTTCAAAAGCAATGGAGGTGATCTCCTACATGTTTGCAGAAAAAGGCAATTCGTATGCTGTTATTCACAAGACAGCAATTTCTCCCTGAATTGTGTTAATCTGCCTGCTGCAGGACTCCACCACTCAGATTTCCACCAGCAGAGTGTGTAAGCACTTTCTTAAGTTCCCCCTTTGCCTGCAGACCACCAAAGCATACACTGAACTCTCAGGTGATTCCCAAATCAATGGGACTTCAATCAACTGGACTCCAGCCAACAGGATTGAAGTGTATGCTTGAGTTAAGCATGCATCTAATTACACTGCTAAATAGAAACAGGCACAACAGAGCCTTGAATGTACATATGCTCAAAAGCACACTGTACTTAAGTGGACAGAGTCTGCTTCTAAACAAGCAACTGTTGTTACAAAGCTGTGACCACAGGTGGGAATCTTAGAGACTCAGTGACAGTCTTGGCAGACAGGCAGGCACAGGAGATGACCACAAGCACTCACCTACCCTTTTTTTCTCCCTGGAATTATTACCTTTAAATCTGTAAATGGAAATTCCCTAAAATACTGCCCATTTGGGGATTTTCATGAACGCCTCTTATCAACCGTTTAATATCATTCTTACCTAATAAGACAATAATCTTTAATAGCTAATGTTGATACTTTTCCAGGTCACTCAACATCAGTCTGTTGGGGAGCAGCCAGGTATGTATGGCCTCTCCTCTGCTTTCAGCTTTCTTTTCAGCTGTTTTAGAGTACATTTGGGGTCAGAGAACACCCATGCACCTGTTATACTTTAACAGGATGGAGAATCAGCAGGAAAGAAAGAAACCAGAAAAAGCTGACCTTGCTACAGCTATTATAAATTCAGGAAAGGACAGCAGAAAAGAGAGGACTTTGAACCTTCCTCATTTTGGCTCTGCTGGATTCCTTGCTGCAGGAGTACGGGAGTGGTGGGAGTTTAAGGGACCCACATACCATGGGTGCACTTTGTACCACCATGTTATGAACCTCCATATGTGGGAGCTATCTTATCTCTGTAAAGCCCAAGTAGTGCCAGTGAATAAAATACAAATGAAATATGGGAAACTCTCACCAAACCTGATTACTTTTATAACATAAAATATTAGTCACTGTAGAAAAACTCCCTGGTTCTGGTTTTCACTGTATGTTTGAAAATGAGTGAACATAATTTACGAACATTCAATTTACATCCTCTTTAAAGCCCTTTTACACAGACTCTAAGTCACCATAAAGCTGTTTATAGAACCTACCCATAGCTGATACGCTGTCCCTGTTTGCTTACCTTCTTGCACCAGGTTTACCTTTGTCCCCAAAGTCCTTAAGTAATTTGCATACCTAGAAAACTTGTATAGAGTCAAACCCCAGTATACCTCACTTCTTTTTACTGATTAGGCTACTGTGTAACTGCATTTACTATTATGTTTGCCAGGCCCCTCTCCCCCCTGATAAATAAACGCCCTCAAACATCCAAGCCCACAAACCTTGAACACAAAACCAATCTATTGGAAAGATGTGGAACAAATAACATACGTTTATTTAAGGCAACGTGCTTTTGAAAGATCAGCATGTACATCTAGTGTATGAGCTGTGTTATCAACAACAATATGTACAAAATACCACTTCTTTTAAATGATGGGAGATGGGAAGATATCCCATAGAAAGTTACTAGCTAGCTGATGGTACCAAAAGCATATGATTGCTATACAAAACATTGTTTTAGATTGTTTTGCATTTTTTTCATTCATAATGCCTAAGCCAGCTGCAAGTTGTCTTTTCAAGATAACCAGGAAGACATACAGCTTTGTGAATGCTGCTGTTTGACACCAGGGCCAAGAGCACACTCCATTAAATTAATGGAGCCTTACCTTGCTTTTGTGTCCCCAGGGAGTGTTCAACCCTCCTACAATACAGCATCAAAATGACAAGCCACTAGGGCAGCCCTAATTTATATGATGTGTTATGAGATCTGGGCTGCAGTTTCCATTCAGCCCGTCACTCAGTTGGGGTTGAGTGAAATTGAGAAAAATGTAAAAGTGGTCAGCAGCAGCTGCCTTTTGTTGCAGATTTGATTTATACTTTGATAATGTATATTTCTGTCCTCCTCCATGTTACCAGCCTTCAATTTATTGTTTCTGGATGCTTCACCTCTTATTGGTGGCACCACGTGGTTGTTTTGCCATCTAATGAAGCAAAACTCCAGGAGTCTAAACATTGTTGAATATGTTGCCTTGCTGATCTGGAAGACTCGGGCATTTCAACACATGCATCTGATGAGCCAGTCAGCAACGGTGCAACTGGCACAAAACTAAATATTCTTGCAGTGTGATCACATATATTGCCACTGATTTGGGAGGAGCAGAATTAAACTAAGAAGGGTGCTGAAACCTGTTGTTGATCCTGTCCTAAATGACTCAATATGACAATGAAGGTGCATCAACTTTTAATTTTTAGGGATTGATGTAATGAATATAGCTAGCTGTTCATGTATATAGTCTGGTGGTGTAGTTACTTATAACTGAGTGTTAACCTGAATTTAGGAAAAGCACTCTTATTCTAGGCAGCTCTTCAACGAATGTCTAAGAGGAAGTCAATGAACAAAGCTTATGCTCAAAGTAAACCACAGACCTAAAAAACTGCTTTGAACAGGGATGGACATGAGCATGTTTAAGCATTTAAACAGGCCCAACAGCAAATAGCTCCATTAGCTGACGTTTCTGCATTTATTGGATTTGATACTACAATTCAGAGATAGAGAAAAGTGGCTTGTAGTTTCTGTTCTTTAAAGAAGGGTTTAAAGAAACATTTAATTCCATTTGAGCTACAGTGCAAATGAGAAGGCAGCTATTTTCCACCTCTCCTCTTTTGTTCAAACCATTTAGCAGAGAAGGTCAGTGACATTTTGACCTACTCTTATTTTCAGCACAATTTTCATAATCAGAACTTAGTCTGGACTAAAAAGCATACACTTAAGGCATGACCGAGAAAGCAGTTTGGATCTAATCCAATTCTTTCTTTATTTCTAGGATTTTTAATTACTTAATTGGTAGAACCAAGCATGTAGTCAGTCCTGTGTGGACTAAACTTTTCAGAGCTGAAAACTGTGTCTAGTCAATCAGGATAATGTGTTTACAGTGACAGCAAGGGTATTTTATAGCAAAATAAAAGCTCTTCTCTTCATCTCGGACAATAGTCCAGCACACCGTACAGCTAAAAAACAGCTACAATACTGTACAGGTACAATTCAGCAGAAAGAAATGACTGTGTCAAGAAAGTAAAGGGAACCCTGGTCTACAGGCCTCTTCTTTTAAAAGGTTTCTTCACAAATTACGGAATGAATTATTTATTTCTACACAGTTTTACTATTTTATGGGAATGACAGTTTGGTAATTCTTGAGAACAACTCAACTCACTCAACGGTTTGTCAGGCTCCCTAGCAATTTGAGAAAAAGGGAAAATCTGACTGCAAAGTTGTCCGAGGCACAAAGAAAGACAAAATATTTGCATTTATTTTTACCAAGAAAGCCTCCTAGCTTGGCTTTCTACTCAGAGTAAAACCAAGAAGACACCATGACACTTTTAAGAGAGTCATACCAAAAGGGAAAAGTGAAAAAGAAGCCTTCGGCTGGGAGTACAAAGGAAATTACCCACTGACTGGTCTCCTTGTTCTAACTGTGTCACAACACATCAGTACTTTCTAAATTTCTCACATCTCCCAGCAGGAGAAGCACATTGAAGTCAAAATAATGATTCCATGTTTATGGAGTATCAATAACTTTAAAGGTTGTCATCTAGAATTGCAGGTTAGCTGCATGGCGGCAAGCAAGATGGATCGTCTGCATGCAGTAGCACTTTACAGATGGAAACAATCTGCTCATTACCATTTGTTATTGTGCCCTCCAAGTTCAGCACAACAGTAGCAGTGCAGCCCACTTAGGCACATAACTGTTTTGTCCTCCCCATGGTTCAGCACTGTAGACTGTACCAGACTGGACGATTTTCAGCAACTGCATAGTCCAGCGTGTCTGAATAGTCCCCCTGGGCTGGTTCAGAGCCACACCAGCCTCTGTCCCCAGTCAGACCTCTCCGCAGTTTCCTTTGAATATCCTATTTGTGACTATGTCCCAGTGTCCCAGCATCAATGTGCTGGGAGAACTTACCCAGCTCCATGGGCGTGTGCTGCAGGACCATAAAGGGAGAAGGAAAGGCGTTAGGAAGCCCATTGCCAGGCAGCATGCTCTGGCTGATTACTTGCCCATTGACAGACCACAGAACAGCAGGGAGAAGAGAGCTTCTGCACGTGACTGGGAAATGTTTTTGTTACTATCCCAGGGCTTTAAGCAGACTAATTTTTCAACTGTAGATTAGGCTTCTGCACAGCAGTGCTTGGCCCAAATTGAAAATCCATGTACCTTACAGCAGCCCAGAGCACAGCAAAAGATAGAGAGCTCTTCATTTCTAGGTCACTGGCTTATATCAGTTTTTACTCAGCTATGACCAAAAGGCGCTAATGTAAAATAAACCCATGACCCCAAAGTGAGTGACGGAAATTGCACAACAATTAACTCCAACTTGTGCAGATTATTTCGCAAGGTCAGTCAAGGAAGCCAAGCACCCAAGTCAGTTATCCATACCAAATTAAGTGTAACTCTATGAGACAAATATTGTCTATCCTCTTTGGAAATCTTCTCCATTTCAACTCAGGGCACAGAATTTGTATTCCTATTAATTAGAAAACTTCTGTTTGTTTCACATATGGACAATTTCCTCTTTAATCTCCATTACACGGTCACAGGTGGGAAAGTTGCATGGTTAGGCAGCAAGCATTTTCCTCCTGCAAGATACTTCTAATTTTGGAGAAAAAACATCCTGTCATGCCCTCTTTTGGCATCCTAGACTGTCTATGCTATTTCACCAAACCAGGCTGAGTTTGTTCTATGGCCCTGAGGCCACAGGCTCTGCTAGAGAACATGCCAACTGTGAAACAGCAGGGTCCACGCACAAGCTCCTGCCCCGGCTCCCTTGCATTTACTAGGCTCTAGGTAAGCTTAGGATCTAATGTAAACCACCATTTTTTCCTGCCTGTCTGACAGCTTTCCTGACAACCACTGGTCACTGGAAGATGGTCCTTTCTCTCAGATCCTGGTGTTACAATCAGTAACTGACCATTCAACTTACGAAGTGATGTAGCACAATGATTTTAGATCCTCCCACAGTGCACTGCACCTGTTAGTTGCTCTTGGCTCTGGCTTTTGCTATGCTGAGGTACATAAGGCTTTGTCCTGGGCCAGACAATGAAGAGTCAGTGTTTGTTACCATTTCAACTTTCCATTTTGAAACAGGAGGAGAACATCAAATCTCAGAAAACAATAATGAATAAAAAATGAGAAAACACCAATTTTAATGGACACAATGTATCATTCTCATCATATTGAAACATTCTGGTTTTGGTCTTATGTTTGCAAAACAATTTCTTCTACTTGTTAACTAAATTTTGAAATGAAGAGTATTTCTGGGCTGAAGGAATGGAACTTTTCATTTGAAAACTGTCAAAAACAGACTTTTCAATATTTCAAAGCTTATTCCTTTTTTAGACATTACATTCCTCAGAACCTACTCCTTACTGTCAAAAATTCAGTGAATCACTACTTTTGGATGGCAGCAAAGGAACAGAAGTTATTGTGAAAAATGCCCTGCCAGGTCTAATAAACTATTTTTCAGTCATTTTTGTCTTTCTCTTAAGTTCTGATGAATGCTACAATGGTTCCATCTCAAAACAGCTGCATTAGAAGACGTCACTTATGCTTTTTTTTTTTTTTCAAATGAGGCCATGGAAAGCTTCGTGATTCTTTTGGTACAATCCTAGTAAAATTCATATGCAAATAAAATAAAATACTGGAAGTGCTCACATTAGCCAGTTTCCTGGATCCACTTAAAAGCTGCTTCAGGTAGAGATTCAAATCCTTCACTCTTTTATGTTCAAGATCTGTAAAAGGTAAATGCCAGTAGTGGGGAAACCTGCAAAAAAAAGAACATAAGTACAACTCTTGTATCATCTTTGATGAAAATATTTCCAGCTCTACTTAACAGAAGAAAATTAACACTTTCTGAGATGCTTTACAGGTAGGGGAAGGAATGGGCACAGTGTCCAGAAGGACTGCTTACCCTCTGACTCTGGTCTGCTAATAATTTGCTGATATTCTGTTTCATAGTGTATCCCTTTCTCTAAATCATTACTTTAAAAAAAATTAAAAACCCTGAAAGGCACTTATCTGCATTTTATAGTATTTAAATACCCTCCAAAAAATCGGTGCTTTATGATCCCAGGAAAACACCACACTCCCCATTTTTTGCACTGTGCACCGCACAACACATCTCTGTTCTCAACCCAGGGCTCATGCTTAACAAACCCTTACCACAGAATATTGAATACCAAAGCCTTACAGCAACAATGTGACATTTTATGAATATATCATTTCTTGCTTTTTTTACCTCAGCTATTTAGAGTGTAGACTAGTTTTCCAGAGCAGGTCCCTGATCCCATATATAATTTCAAGTGCTGGTATAGTAAAAATAATACGTGAAAACAAACAATTGTCACAATAACAAAATCAATCCCAGCAAAAGCAGTAACAATAATAATAGTAATGTTTGTGCTGAATGTTTATTAAGATGAATTTCTTTTCAGTTTTTT
>WKFP01014650.1:290414-397705 GCA_011057875.1 Pterocles orientalis | reverse complement strand
GTGCTTTATGATCCCAGGAAAACACCACACTCCCCATTTTTTGCACTGTGCACCGCACAACACATCTCTGTTCTCAACCCAGGGCTCATGCTTAACAAACCCTTACCACAGAATATTGAATACCAAAGCCTTACAGCAACAATGTGACATTTTATGAATATATCATTTCTTGCTTTTTTTACCTCAGCTATTTAGAGTGTAGACTAGTTTTCCAGAGCAGGTCCCTGATCCCATATATAATTTCAAGTGCTGGTATAGTAAAAATAATACGTGAAAACAAACAATTGTCACAATAACAAAATCAATCCCAGCAAAAGCAGTAACAATAATAATAGTAATGTTTGTGCTGAATGTTTATTAAGATGAATTTCTTTTCAGTTTTTTTGTTAAATAAACCACATATGCATAGAATTATTTAATTTTCAAATGCTTTGGTGATTGAAAATGTCAAAACCACTTTTTTTTTTTTTACTTGGATCATCTTTGCATTTTAGAGACAGGGCACAATAGATCAGTCAAAAGGTTAGATTTTTAACAATACACAAAATCAATTTATATTAACCTTGCCCTGACAAGGACTATTACTCTCAGGTGGAAGGAGCATTAGAAAATCTATCTGTGTTAAATTGCACGTAATGGGTTTTGTGATAACAGATTGCTAATCGTGGGATTCCTAAACTAATAAACCGCTCTATGTCCTCTAATCTATGTGATACAGAAAGGCAGAAGTTTTGATGTGGTTGCATTTCATGCTACACCACCACTGTACATAGTTAACAGTGTCTTGTTTACAAACCTCTTTTTTCTGGTACAACCTTGTTTATCCACCAGATCTCAGGAGATATCTGAAGGCTTCAGACAAATGAATAAAGAGCCATCTAGCAGTGCAATACACTGAAAGAGACACCTGGCTGGCCCTTTGAAATGCAGCTGGTCAGATCCTACTTTGAACAGGTTTCATCCAATTCCACATCTCAGTGATAAGATGCCAGCAGCTTTTCAAAGGCCAGCCAAACAGCAGCACATGGAGCACTGGATTCCCTTCCCTAGGGAGGAACACTGGCCAGCTTTGCAAACCAGTCGGCTGTAAAAAAGGCAAATAGCAGCCTCACCTAGTGAAAATAAAATGACTGAAGATGATTAACCCACAGTTTTTGTCACCAAGACATTCAATGTAATTATATTTTATGAACTGTAATTAGACCTGTTGGGTTGGGTTTTTTAAGCTTGTTTTGTACAGATGGCCTTTTATGAAGAGAATACTGATTAACAAGATACTGTAATTCTTTTTAGGTGCAGACAGATCTTTATCCATCTTGTGCAATACTTCTGAGGAAGAGTTCAGAACTGGTACAACTTAGTCTGCAATTAAAACAGCAAGGGGCCAGCATGATAGCAGCATATTATATGTATGTATGACCTTTTGATTATTCTTGCCTATAGCACTGAAAGCTCAGGGCTTGGTTAGACACTGTATAAATGAATAGTCAGAGGCAAGTCTCGCCTCATGAAACTACAGTGCCAGGACACATAATAAGGCGTGGGAAGTGACATGACCCAGGACCACGACATATATGAACTGAACAGATAAAAATAGAGCCCAGGTCATTTGGCACACATAGATAGCCTGTGAATGTTCTGGGTTCCTTTAGGGCACAAAAAGGACTTCTTTCAAGAGATGGTAGGCAGGATCTGTTTGGAAGCAGCCTAAAATTAATTAGACTGTATAACACAAAGAGAGGACTCTGGCTGCAAAATGTATGCTCTCAGAAGATGCATCCTAAGCGCAGTGGCCAAACAGAGGACAGAGAAACTGCTGATTGATAGCACCAATAACTCTGCTGCAGTGAAGGACAATATGGACCTTGTGACAGCACTGAACACTTCTTTAAAAGGCCTTCGTGCTTTTGCTGAATTGCGCCTGTGGCTGAAACTGACTTTGTACTTGTGTCAGAAAAGCTCAATTTCCCAAGCTGTTTTTGAGCTTTGCATCTACCTCAAGTAGACCAGAAAAACAGAAGGTTGTGCCACGCACAGACATCCTGGGTAGCAGATTCCATTTCCTTTCTGGCTTGAAGAACATTCTGTGTATAAATTATGTCACTTAAATGCTTTGTTGGGTGTAATGATTTCTGAACTTTTAAAAAACAAAAATTAAACACAACTAATACTTTGTCTGAAACCAAATAAGAGGGAAGGTGCTAGAATGCAAGGGCTTGTTTGGGGCAGCTGTGTTTTGACTTACAAATATGGGCTGAATGTTTACATGTCAATAGCAGAATCTCAAACGCTGAGAACTCTGGGCTTTTGCCCTTAGTTTCTTGCAATACATCCAGTATTTAGCACATGGATGAAGCAGACTCATATTGCACTATTTCCTCCTAATGAGACATGGGTATATACAATTTCATGAATCAATACAAAGCAGTAACCAAGTCCTTTCTGTTAGCAGTTCCAATTATTTTAGTAATATCAGACATTTTACTTTTAAATCACACATTTTCAAGCTGATTTTGTGGTTACACTATGGAACAAGTTTTTTTCCTTCCTTTAAAGCATCTGGCATCAGCCAGAGTTGGAGCTTTGTAACACACAGACAGACTAATGGTCTGATATGGTGTGGCAGCTTCAGTCATAACCCCCAATAAAGAATAATTAGGTTTTTATTATTAGAATAAAATCTGGAATACATGAAAAGCCTCAAACTGATGAAGTTCTTTTAGAAAACAAACCAGAACTTTAGCATTAAAGAACATACATATAAATAAACATCATAAAATTAATTACTTGAACACAGTCTTGTGGAAAGATCATAACAGTGACAGGTTACTGCTGGGACTAGATTGTGACAATAAAGCTCTGGAGCTCTTAGACACAGCCTCAGTATGGGCAGATTAACCCTCTGACAGTTCTGGAACTCTCTTTTGCAGTGAAAATGTTGTGAGGGATTTTATTAAAGGTAGATTTATCTGAAAAAATGGCTAGTACTATTTTTGAAATTCACTACAGGGTTTCCAACGTCTATGCATTTCTAAAGAGAAATATATTTTGCTTCAAAGGGCTGTGCTTACCACAGGAAAAAATCATAAATAGGTACTTGTTAAATATTTTATTTTGCAAGCTAATAGTTAGCGCAAATATCTCCAAATCAAAACCGTGATTCAAGTACTTTCAATGTTTAGTGAAATTCAGATTCTCACCAACTGCTGCAAACCAGTTCATGTGAGCCAGATGTAATGAATCCAACTAGAGTCAATTAAAATCCCCTCAGGTAGGAGAAAGATTCTCTAGAATTAACCAACCTAAAGCCATTTAACTGAATGCCTCTCAGCAGCTTGGGGGAATATCAAATTGGGATCTGAAATTTATGGAGTTTATTTTTTTAAATCAAAACCACCTTTTTATGGCTATTTCAGATCAAACATAAAAGATCTATTTTTCAGGCATATCACTTGAGTCACAGCATGGTTCAAGTAAGCTGATTGTCTTTTTGGCCAGCTTCATGCTTTATTGTAGATTGAACTTGAAGAGGAGCTTGTATCAGGTGAGCCACCATGACTGCTTAAGGGCAGACTACCTTGTTCTCAGTGGGGCATGCAGTATAATGTATATGATATTTGTAGAATACAGAACTCTACTTGTATTACCAAAGCCATGGACAACCATCACATAAGGCAAAGCTGTTTTACCTAAGACAGAAATAAACTGTGGGACTCACTGTCCCAGAAAACTGTGAAGAAATAAGATTCAGAATATGAACAGCGGGAATAGTCATGCACATGGACAAAAAGTAAAATTCAGAATTATTGCAACTAAGATTGTTGCGTATTTCTCAGCTGGGGATGTATGCACCTTCATATAAAAAGGTTGATGACACCTGCCAGTGTCAGAGAAAGGCTTGTTTCTGTTTTGACTGAGTGTGAACATACCTACATTGTTTTAATATATGGATTTTGCTAGGAGATTTGATCAGCATCATGCAGAAAATAAAAAGGCCCTACCAAGCCTTTAATGAATTCAACACCACTTACCCTGTGATTTCAGGAATAGCTGTGTTAGGCCCAAGCTGTTCCCCCCTTCTCCACCCATTAAAAAAAGGAAAAATACAACATATAAAAGTCAGACTATCACAATGTTCTAGGACTCAGGTTTCTTGGGGGCTGAATAGAAGGCTTGACAGAATATGTCACATTGGCTTTGTGTTTCTAAAAATACGTCTGCCATACATTTTTTCACATTTTTATCTGTGCACAGAGAGAATCATTTAATAGCAGAATAATATTCACTAATAGGCTGCCTTACTCTGGGAGGGCATGTGATGGAAATTGCTTCTGGAGAAGGCTGTGAAGTTTGGAGAACTGGTCAAATGATTTTTCCACAAAAGAGACCACATTGCAGGTTTGCACCACCTGGACTAGATATAGCTGTATTGGGGAAAAGGGAGAGGCAGAAAAGAAAAATGATCAGACAGGCACATTAAAAAAAAAAAAAAGTACAAGAGAAAATACAGCCTGATTTTAACAAAGAAAAACCTTTCTTTAATGTAGTGCCAAGTGCCAGAGAATTCAGTTTGTAATTTACAGTCTTTGCTGCACAGAAGGAGAAACTTGCCTGGATAGCATACAACTCAAACACTGAAAGATCACTGCAGTGTGTGAAAACTAATAATGCGCCATTAAAGCGTCATGTAACAGCCTCCGATTTCTATTAGGCTTCCTAATTTTGTCCCATGCTTTGCTTCTGGATGCTTTAATTAGGTCTTGATTTATTTTTCACTATAGGGCATGAACTGTTCTCCTTAATGGCTCCACACTAATAGCTGTCTGCCTGGTGTTCTTTCTCTCGGGTAGCTCATTGCTTATGGCACTGCTGTTCATCCTGTGATCCTTTAAATGTGGCACAAGCACAACTTCTATAAAGGACATGGGAGAGTATATAGGCTCACAGAAGGGTTGTTAAAGATCAAGGCGCAAGAACAATACATACAGAGTCAGGCTTTTTGTTGAACCCCAAAATGGTGGCTCTTGCGATTGACTTCTCTGTGTCCAGCATCATCCATTCTTGGGGGACACTCTCTGGAGTTGGAGGCTTTGCAGAGCCTGTCACTGACATCTGTACAAGCGTGTGGATCAAGTTATTGAGCTTAACAGGAAAGCACTCCAAACTTTCTTTTATTTTCCTGAAGAACAAAGAAACAGAAGAGGTGCTAATTTATGCATCTGGGGTGGTGTCCATTTCTTGATCCTTGGTTTCATGGATGCAAGAACCAAAAAACTCCAATCATCCAGCCCCTGAGCTCCACCGCTTAAAGGAGTGCTCTTGCCATAGCATGTCTCATAGCTTAACTTGGGGTAGTTATTCTCCATCAGCTGGATACCATCAAGATGGGCAGAAAATTTCCATGTGAGTTTTGAGGAATTACAAGGTAGAACAACATGTATTCTCTTCAACAGGTAGGGGAGAGTGCCCTAGCACTTTCTTTTTGGTTATACTAACCTCACATGGACTTACATGTGTTTGCACAAGGCCCTTGCATCCAATTGATGATTTAGCTATGCATGATGTGTTGCGAAATCCTCTACCCAATTCCTAAAAGCTCTATCCCTTTGGAGCTGCTTAAGATGAATAAAATTTTTTTTTTAAAAAAAAAGAAAGAGGAATTTTCTCTCCCTATCTCTCCCCATCTCATCCCTGTGCAATAGGAGCCAGAACACACTTCTAATTTCCTAGAGTTTTAAGGTCCTTCATCAGAAAAGATGCAATAGATAAAAAAACCAACTAGATATACATGTAGATAGGTACTGAAGATGTTTTAACATCAAAGTGAACTCAACTTGAGAAATAACACTGCAAGATAATCACTGCTCTTTGAAGAATGAGATGCACTACTTATTAGAAAATACCCTCTTGAATTCAATTGCTGGTTAAGATCTATTTAACTTATTTTTTTTTTTCTATTTCAATTCTCACTTCTACGGTTCTTTGAAGATATTCTGGATAGGTTCTGATGTTATAGAACAAAACCGAATAGTTTCAGGCCACATGGAAGCAAACCTCTACCAAACTGACAGGTTTTTGTGTTGCAAGTTTGGTTTTTTTTCTTTTTTTTTCCAGTTTTAGAATATATCTAACTAGCTTACAAGGGCTGACAATACCCTTAACCACCTTCATCATCCCCTGTTCAAAGCTGAGCAAATGCTTCACCTGTCATTTTAAATTAAATTCTAATTAATGGATTTCTGTGAGTGGGTTGGATTGCATACTGCAATCAATTGAAATCAACTCCATTCATCACATTAGCCTAATTTTCATGATCTCAGATGTACTGGCTAAAGTCTGTAGCTTCATAGTTGCAACCAGATCAAAAAGAACATTCTACCTGTAGAGAGCTCGCCCCTTCCCCCCCCTCCCCTGAAAACTGAAATTTAATTCAAAATGCTGGGTGAACTTATCATACACCAATTAGGCATACTAAACTGAGGAAAGATGTATATGTTTTTCTTAATGTAATACAAGGAAAGGTATCTTTGAATTGATACAGTTAATTAACTTATTAGTTACATTCTCCAGAAATAGATAAATACAGACTATTTAGTAAATGATACAAATTATCACTCAAATGGAAAACAAGAACACAAATCTCATTTCAAAATATTAGTATAAAATCAATTCAGTACTGGCTAATTAGGTTGCATCTGTGGTGAACTTTTCCTTTTTAACTCCTATGTATTTAATTTAATGCATAGTTTAAACACTTCCTAAAACACTTAGGTTATAGAATCTGTAACTGGGCCATATTAGAGCAAAGCAGTTAGGGAATTTGCAGTATTGCTATGAGGCATATTAACTTTGCAGCTAAAATCAGCGCATTTTAATTCACACAAAGCAGGCCTTTGCTTATAAACTAGTATTAATCCAGACATCATCACTACGCAGAACAGCTGATACCAGAATACCTCTGTTTAAACAATTCAGTATTTTAATGGCTTGTTGTTCTTTCCATGGGTCCAATGAGCTTCTAAAATGCTTTTAACACTAATTGCTAACCACATACTTTAAACCTAAACAAAGGCTTTTGTTGTCATTGTTGCAGATGTTCCCTGAGAGTTATTTTAAATTATTACTTTTAAAATAAAATAAAAACAGAAGTATATGTTGTTTACTCCCTCTCTCAATATTCTGCTTTCTCTGTATGCAGTCCTCTCTATTAGAAAATAACACATTAACCAATCCTTAAGACATGTTATCAACAAAGAATTGAAAAGGCCTCTTTGCTATTCTGATGACATCTCAGAGTGTGTCTTCAGATCAAGGTAACTCTGGTTATGATTCTCTGCACTTTCTTTCAAGGGCAAACTGGCTTAAGGAAACCCTCTTTCCCACAGCCTCTCAAAAGCTGGTTCCTAACTATGTATGAAGCAGTGAGGTACATCAAACCCATGTGCCTTATCCTTTTTAATTTTGCCGTTTATTTTTGTCGTGGATTAGTTCACTGACCCAGTTTACCATATTGTGGTATCTGTTTCCCCTTTCTGCTAGCATTTTTAAAGTTCTTCCTAAGGACCAGTGGTGGAAACTTCTCCTCGAACTCTCCAAGTTCGCCATATACCTTATTTTCTCTGCAGCCACATTCAGTTTAGCCGTAGGCAAAGAAGTTGGTAAGGACATAGGTCTTCGTTGCTGAGATCTTCTTGCCCCCTAGGCCATTACCATCTTTGCCTGTGCCTAAAGCTGGCTCTTCCTTCACAAACATGACAAAAAGTTTCTTAGTATTTCTTAGCCCAAGTTGCTTAGAGAATTGGTGCCGAATGGCCTATAAGATGTGGAAAATGAAGTGACCTATTATAAGGGCACCAAAAGCAGAGGTTAATCAAAAGAAAATGGGAAACTGTCATTAACTAGAGTAACATTAATTGTGAATCTCAATATTGATAACACATAGTTTTCAGGTAGAATTTTTTTTTTCCCCATGACAATATCAGTTTACCATGCAGATTGGTGTCTGACCTACTTCTCAGAAAAGTGAGTTAAATACCTGGGATCACTGAAATGACAACTAATGACTTTCTGCCTTCCACCTGCTGAATTGACTTTGAATTTCAGATTTGTCTCATAGTCTTTCTACAGGACAGTCAAATTACAGTATCAGGTAAAACGTGCACAGACGGGTTGGCTGTTTGTGTAAACAGAGATGGATTAAAAGATTGGTTAAGGTTTTCAAGAGTGACTAGTCACAGCTGGTGCCTTGATTTTTAGGAAGTAGGCATTTCTTATGGGAGAGGTATTCCGAGGGCTGGTGCTTAGATCTTTTTGGACAGCCTGTCTCCACAGCCTTTTAAGAACACATAGACTCACTATTGCCAACTCATTATCCAGATCTTAGTCTTGGAATAATAAATATTCACCCCAAACTTCAGAACAATTTTCTTTATAATTCTTGATGGCATCCTGCTTCTCATTCCCATCTAGGCCTGAAAACAATTTAAAGTACAATAAGCAAAATTTATTTTAATGGGATTTTCATATACTAACAAGCATGGTGTTTCATTTATTTTTAACTTTTCCATCCATTGATTTATGAATTTATTTAAAACAAGTTGGGTAGAATGCCCCCAGCAGCTCTCAACAGACTTTCCCAGAATATTACTGCTTTCAGGGACAGACCTTTTCTAATTTTCAGCAACATTTATTCTTTTTGTGTACAGCAGTGACAATCCTCCAGTTCAATACCTTATTTCAGATTGTGATAATATATGGGTAATAATCATATTCTTTTTACCTCTTATCTTGATAGGTTTTCAAATCCAGATTTATTTTCACCCATGGGCTGAGAACATCAGCTACTTTCCTGAAGTATATCTTCCAGTCTACTTTCCCTACTAGTCTTCAAGAGGACAGAGGACATTCCTCTCCCCTGAGCTGGTGGCATGTGGGATTTGCACAACAGCATGAATACCTCAAACTACATAAATTCAAGGAGGAAGTCTGCCTTCTGTTCCTTGAGGAACATATACCATGTTCTTTACAAACTGCTTGAATGCCACTGAAAGTAAGATTAGTACTGCAGTTTTGTCTGTGCCCTTTCAGAATTCACCAGCTGTCACTGATGTCTCAGTTGTTTGGGACATTTCTTGCTGGAATATCTGCAGCTACCTGAGAAACAGGGATTGGCTGATCAGTTTTAGATTAGCGTCGTGTTTTGAAAGGAGCTACCATGAATTGTCCAGTTTTACAGCTGCTGGGGTTTGTGATCTGGAGTGGATATGCTTGACCTGGATGATGACAGGTACCTAGCAAATTATTCTCATAATAAATACATAAAGATGGCAGCTGACCCAAGCAGCAACCCCCTCAATCAGGCTGTGAAAGATATGCAGTGGTGCTTTGGCTGGTATTTGTCAGATCCACTGTGCATCTCTTATTCATGGGTTTCTATAAGTGGGTTAGATTGCATACTGCAATCAATTGAAATCAACTCCATTCATTGCATTAGGCTAACTTTAATACCTTAAAAATAATTTTAAATACACATCACTTTCCAGGCACATTAAAAATGTCAGGCAGCATGTCACACCATGCTGACATTTGAAGACATCTGCAGAAAAACAAGGATGAAATTTATATCCAGAGTTAAGACGAGTTTCCAGTTTCTGGCAAAACTGTGGTGTCAGGGGAAGAGGAAAAGAGGGAGGGGAAAGGATCAAATTGAGTTTCAAGGATCAAACTGAGTTCAGGGCAGATGCTGGAGAGCCAACAATGTTTCATTTGGCACTAGGTGCATAGAACTGACAAGCAAACACAGAAACTCTTGTTTGACTCTCAGTTGGTGTATTGTTTATCCATGATCTGAGGGTGTGACCTTCCAGAAGGCTGTAAGCTGTGAGGCTTAACACTGCTGCTTGTCAGCTCATAACAGGGAACTGACACATTGTGAGAAGAATACTGTACACAAATGAGATCACAGATTGTTGAACGTGTCTTAAATCAAGAACGGCAGCAAAGGAATCTAGTAAAACAGAGAACACTTTACAATCTGAAAGGGGTCAGTACATTGCAGGGCAAACTCTGGCAGCATTATTCTGTTGGCTAAAAAGGTGATGGCAAAGAACAAATTAACATTGTTTTGTCAAGAATATTTGTGACATCATTCATCATTTCATGTTGGTTTTAAACAACAGAAGAGGCAATGTCAGTATTATTGCTCAAACCAAATTCAGACAATTGCTAAAAGCAACCTATTTCTACAGAAAGACAGAGAAATCCTGTTCTTCTCTTTCCACTAGCAGAAGAATGGTTCTCAGCAGAAACATTATATGATTGAATCTGAAAGATTACAATAGCTACTTTGTACTTAGAACAAAAAATAACTTTCTGTTGGCAGTGCTTAGCATTCCAACGACCACACTCCTTGCCTAGAAAATAACTTTTTAGAAACAATAAAGTGTTTTTGGAAGTAATCATGTAGAAAAAGAAGCTACGAGTTGCAAAAGATTTGAGAGCTACTGGAAGTTATGCTAATAATCAACTTTCAATTTCCTTGGCTTTCTAAGGACAGTTTGAAAAAATAGATACAGGAATAAGCTAGACCATGAGAAGTGTGTAACTGGATTTTTTTCTGCCTGGACATTTTTATAACAAGGAGGTAGAGAAGAATTATTCTGAAGGACAGGACTAAAAATGATATAGGTAATGCAAAACTCACAAAAATCTCAATACGTTAACATTCTAGGGGCAGGTTGGAAAATGCATACACAGAAGCTTAAGTTCTGCATGCATCCAGGAATCATGCCATCCCAAAGTCTTTATTGGAAAGTCCCTGGATACACTTTTTGGAAGTTAAAATACTGCTAGACATGAAGCCTGATGTTCTGCTCACGTTTAAATATGTAGAAATGTTATTTAATACGTGTTGAATTAACCCAGATTATATTCAAACATTAAAAGAAATTAGAATAAAGCAAAAAAAAAAAAGCTCAAAGAGGAATTAGATCCATGGAAATTCATGAGCTAATGACAAGAGACTTTTTTCTTTCAAACAGTCAGATATAATACAAACATACCCTAAGAGCATTAAGGAACAAAACCTGTACCCTAGCAACATCTGACTTTTCTGCATGATGTAAAGATCTCTACGGACAATAACAAATCTACACTTCAACATTTCAGAGGAAATTGGAACAACAGCTCTGGAGTTCACTAAAAATATTTTAGCAAAACATACAGTTTCAAATAAGCATAAAGCCCACAGCACTGTACACATCTGCACCATGATGCTACTTCTGTCGACAAGCAGGACTTGAGTGTCATTTCCACTCTGAGGGCCTTCATTTCCTTAACACCAACCCTAACAAGAAATTTAAGGGGAAGAAGGACGTGCTGGCCCCTGGGCCGTGCCTATAGTCTCTCTGGGATGAACAGGGTTTCCTACCCTGATACGATCCTCTACCAGGCAATAAAACACATCAACTCCTCTTACCTCTGACACAGTGTAGAGCTACATCTCTGTCCTAATGCCAGCTGTTATTCCATATGCTTTGGCTGAGAAAGACTGCAGGTGAATTCTCACTCTGAAGTCCCTCACTTCCTTCACCTTAACCCTCAAAACAACACAGCCACCTTGCCCAACTCCAAGAAAGAGTGTGGAGCTACAGCTCTATCCAGAACCCAGCCTTCATCCTTTGTCTTCCAGCTAAGCAGGACTGCAGTGATATTAACCCTAACCGTAACCTTAGTCCTATCCAAGTGAAAAGCATACTCATCCTTTCCACCCTCAGAAGAGTGCTGGGAGCTAGCTCTGAGTTTTGCATGACGCTAATGCAATTTTCACTCTGAAGACTCACATTTCCCTATTTGTTATGTATATCCTAGCCTTTTGTCACTAATTAAATGAAATGGGTTTTTTACCCATGAGAGACAGACACAACCACCCAAACTATTTGACAGAATCAAGACATCTACAATTTAATTAGAAACTGCATGTTTCCTATTTGAAGTGGAAATATGAGTCTGTAATTTGGGAATATGTAAAATGTTAAAGGAAAGGATAATGTAGGAGTTGACGGTAAATGTGAAGCTGAATTTTTAAAATAAAACAATCTTGCTAAGGGGCAAGAGTGAAAGCATATGAAAAAAAGTGTTAAAGCAGAAGGAACTCAGTGCTCTGCTGTGTGCAAAGTAATACAACAATAGTTTTGTTTGAGAAGTTCATGTCTTCAGAGAAGGGTCTTCCTTAAACTCTTTAGATCTCTGTTCCAGCCTTCTCCAAACCTGCTGCCTCAGTTTCTGATTCTAATACATGAAAAGGAGACATATAAACAACACAATTCAAATTGCCCAAAATCTTCATATGAGCCTCTGTAATAGTGAGACTGGCTCAGCTGCTCCAGTTCAAGCTTTTTTCTCATTTACTCATTGCAATGTGCACTTTGGCTGTACTGAAGGGCAGGGTCTCGCTCTTGCCACAAGGCAGTTTGCACTGTGCAGAGAACTGTGCTGTCTTACGGAAGTGTCCTTTAGGGCTCTGAATTTGAAGGGAACCATTCACTTAGAGGTCAGTGCTGTGAACTGGATATGTGGCCTGCACTTGTACCACAGGAAGAGGTCAGAAGAGTCTGGCTTGCTTTGCATGTGTATGCGGTGTTCAGGGTGCGTGACACAGACTGTTCCTGGGAAATGATGGTGCTGCACAGGACAGGCTCTGACAGGTAGATTTTTTTCTCATACTGTGCCTAGAAAGGGAAAGTGACTTTCCAAATCCAGACAGTCTCCACTGGCTCCATCTAGAGCATCATCACATGAACAGTGGGAATTACACATAATGCAGAGGTCTGACCTGAAAGATCAGGACTGAGGACTTCAGACTGATTTTATACATGTCATCTGCAGCTCCTCATCAGTAATCCCCAGTTACTATCACAACCAAGTGAAGGGTTTCATTATTATAACACAAATCAAGCTTTAAATATACCTGTATTCACATGCAATGCTTTTCTGTGATAGGTCTGTTAAGTAAAGGAAGAATCAGTACCATTTTGCAGTTGGAGAAACTATGGCTAACAGAAGGAAAGCAACTTGCCTGAGGCAACACAGTAGAACAGAAAAGGGCCTAACATGCAGGAATTCCAGGTTCTCACTCAATCTGTTAACAAGTTGAACCTTTCTATACAGTCCAAATCCTGCTGCAGGTAGCTGCTGCATTTAAAAGCAGAGAGGAAAGCTGGCTAGATATAAGCCAGGATGGTTTCACCATGAGAGCCGAAGAAATCTCTAGGCACTGAATAAGTGACTTGTTACAAGGGTATCACAAATGCACAACTGCTTCTTCTGGAAATTTGAGATTGATTATAACATGCATAAGGAATTGACTTTTTAAAAGTAAACATGTAAAGACTTATTATCTTTTTGTGTAACATAACAGAAAAACTGCTCCTTTTTTTTTTTTTTGACAGTTTTCTTCATGCGAGAAGGAGATAAGGTTTCTGGATTAAATTCTGGTTTTACCTTGTAAAGTAACTTGTAGCCTGCAGGTCTGAGTCCTGAGGACGGAGGTTATCATACACATACTTGAGATCCTGAATGCTGTTTAGCTCGGGCAATCCTGCATGCAGCATCTTAAAGTAAAGAAATATCATTAGTCCACTGTTCTATTGAAAAGAAATTTGAACGAAATGGGGCTAAATGAGAAAAGAAAGGTTTTACACCAAAAGGTCTTCTTGTAAAACACGAAGTTTTACTGACCCAAAAGGTGGTTCTGATGCTAGAGCAATGACTCAAATACTAAAGTGAATACATTCCATTGTAAACCTTCACACTCAGGTACCAGAAAGAGGCATGGGTCAAAATCACGGATCCATTTTAGTTATTTATTTTCTCTTCAGATATCAAAAACCCAATGTGTGCATTGCTAAGCTTCCTTCATAGCCTTCTAACAGCAATAAGGGAAGGTGACCACATCCAGCCACCTGAACAATAGTAACCATATTTCTGTTATGCTCACAGCGTTACTTTAGTCCTAATCCAATTTAGTGCAACATCACCTTCTCATTTGTAACTACTGATTCCACCATCACTGCTCTGGACCCCTCCTCAAAAGGGATCATGGATTCACTCCCTTTACAGTCAATGGAGGAGAAAAGTTCATTTAGACAGCAATTCATAGCAGGAGCCCTGACTTGGGCACTAAGAACTGCCCTCTGGAGAGGGTGTCGTTCTCCACAGATGAGAGACAGAGCTGTTCTAGTTAGTTGGCCAAGTTAGGCTCAGAAGACAAATAATGCAAATATTCCCCTTGCAAAGTAACAACAGGAGTAGGGTAGACAACTGAGTGTGTCCAGTTGCCCATACAACTCTCTCCAGGCATTTTAAAATGTCAACAACAAAAATAATTTTTACTTACTTCAAAACCTACTGATTTTTCTCAACCATCACAAGAAGTTGAGAGTGATGCTTTGTGTGTAATGGAGAAAAAAAAATCACTCCTTCAAACTGCTTAGAAGGATATGTATCTGAATTTGCAGTCAGTGCTGTGCATTCTTCATTGATATTTATGTCTAGCTCAAACAGAAAGACCCACTGAGTCTTGCAAGTAACAGCAAAGAAAAAAGGAAGCACTGCTTTTACTTTACAGTTTGATTGAGAGACAAAGAGAGTAAGAGGAAGAGATGGGGGGGATGTATTTTCTTTATTCCTTCAAATCTTTTCGATATTTTAAAGTCAAATTTCAATAGTTTGTATATTTTTTTGACATTATGAGGAAAATCTTGCTTCATATCAGACCCAATCTATACTACTACCGGACAGTTAGATTGCGGTTTCACGGAGTTCGGGCTAGCAAGGAGCGGAGCACTCAAAGAGGTGAACTTCAGTGAGTTGAGAGCAGGGACAAATAACAACATTCAGTACCTCAGGACACAGAGCGCTATTTATGTGTATGCCTTCAACCCATTTATAAAAGATGGTAACAACACCTATCTCCTTTAAAAAAAAAAGGAGATGTTGCACAGGCAAATTAAGCTTCTTGTTCTGCATTAAAAAAGGGAACAATACCAGATACGAACACAATCTGAATGATCCATAGTGCAACTGAAAACCAGGATTTCTTGAGGTTTTCTGCATTGTAGAAGGTGGAAAACCATTTCCTGAAGGAAAAAAAAAAAATCTTTAACTGAGCAGTACCTACATAGTGCTGTGCTGGCTGCAAGGGGGTCCTAGAGGCTTATTATACTGTTTCATCTCTTTTACTCCATATAGTGCATCTTTTGTGTTTCCAGTCCACTGATGGAGTTGGCTGCTCTGTCTGGGTACTGCTGCCTGTTTTATACTATTAGGTCAACCTGTTTCTTGTCACAACAGAGGCAGGTGGATCAACTACTTGCTGTCTGTTGTCACCTGTAAGGCCCTTTCAATAATCTTCTACCTGAAAAATATCTATAACAGTAATGGATTTTGAATTTCTTTAAACTAATCAAAAGCTGTCTGTGTCCTGTGATCACCCTCATTAAACAGATCTCACCAAATCTTTAATGAGAGCAAAGCTGATGAACTACAGGCATTTTATGCAGTTGAACTCTGCCAGCACACTCTTGTGTCTCCCACAAATGTTTCTGCTTTTGAAAGTGATGGAAGCTTCATGGATTATTTCTTACTTCCAGTAGCAAATGCCAGTACAGCTCTAGAAGCATGCTGCTCACCACCAAGAAAAAGCGCTAATTCCCAAACCTGGCCAAAACCCCCAAATTGTTCATAATCATGGTTTTCTAGAAACTCCTAATAGTTACCGACCATCCAGGGCACAGTTTACTACTCCTGTAAAGTATTGAACTTTTTGGAAATAGCCTTATTGTTTAGATTTTTTTAGCCATGTTGTATAAATAGTATCTCAGAAAACAGAATGTGGGAGGGGAAGGAAAGAATAATGATGCAGATTTACAGATAGTGAGAGAAATCTTAGACTGTCATTGATACAAATAAACAGTGGTTAGTCTATCTTTCCACTTCATTAAAATATCTGATATTCTGCAAGGAAATGAACACAAAGTAGAACCTGTTTACAGTCTATTTACTTTTCTAGAAATGACCCATGCAACTGACACATTTTGATCCGTGCAGTTTTTGACCAACACCCCATGTCAAGTGCAGAACCAGACTCGCTTCTGCAAACATCACTGTCAAAAACAAGGCACTGGCAAATTTGTTTCTTTTGTTTAATTTCCTTTTATATGAAGTGCTCATCAATGTGGTGTGAGTACACTGCCAGTTATTTTTCAATTACGACATGCAACACAATTTATTGAACTGCAGCCCACTGACAAATATTAAAACACATCAGTATGTTGACTTTTAGCTCAGCACTATTACCTCTCCTTAAAGATCAGCAGAAACAAAAGAAGGTGTAGCATGTCCTGAATATAGACAAACCTGAGCTACATCCAGGCAGAGATAGCTAGTTATTTCCGAGCTCCTGCCACAAGCACTCTATTACCCAGAGTAATCTAACATCATTATCTCTGCTGCTTGTAGTAAAAAGGACTGCATTGGGGACAAGGAGGTGGTCAGAAGACAGAGCTATATTTGCAGCATGCTTCCTGTTCAGAAATGCAGGGATTACTGCTGTGGATGAGGGAGCAGGGGATGTTCCTGAGTTTTCCAGAGGATCTTTTAGTTTAATCTGGACAGTATCTCCTACAACTGCACTCTGCACTGCTTTCAGTGCAAAATTATGCTTTATGACAGGAATGCAGATTTGCTGCACCTTTGTGACTATTTCAGAAATCGGATTAAGAGATCTGGGGCAATCCTTCCTGCTCCATATTGGGAAATCACCCACTTTATCACTGCATGAGAATCCATGGACAAGACAGAAGAAACAAGGTGAGCAAATTCTTGCAATTTCTCCTCTCCCCAATACAGAAGTTGGAGATGATAAAACAGTGTTTACAGAGTGACCTCTTGGCTGTACCCCAGCCTTAGCAGGGGCTCTGTTTATAAGGTTGTGTAGATTTTTTCACAGAATCATAGAATGATGTGGATTGGAAGGGACCTTAAAGTTCATCTAGTTACATCCTCCCTGCCATGGGCAAGGACACCCTCCACTAGACCAGGTTGATCAAAGCCTATCCAGCCTGGCCTTGAACACCTCCAGGGATGGGGCATCCACAGCTTCTCTGGGCAACCTGTTCCAGGGTCTCACCGCCCTCACAGAAAAAAAAAAATATTCCTAATATCTAATCTAAATCTACCCTCTCTCAGCTTAAAACCATTTCTCCTCATCCTATCACTACACTCCTTGACAAAGACTGCCTCCCCATCTCTCCTATAGGCCCCTTTAACTACTTGAAGGGTGCTATAAGGTCCCCCCGGAGCCTTCTCTTCTGCAGGCTGAACCAGTCACTTAGGTTTCACACGGGGCTCTGGAGATAAGTTTTGTATTAATATCTTAGCCAAGCAACTTAACAAATATTAGCTAATTTAATATTCTCATTCTACCTGTGAAGGGGAAAATCATTAACCTTTTACACACAAGTAAACAGAGGCATAAAGCAGTTATGGAATCTGACACAGCATGTGAATTGGTAGGAATACTTAAGGGATAAAAACACCTAGGGGTCTTAAAATCCTATACAAAAGGTCTTTTTTCTGTCTTTGCCATCCTAAGAAGGGAGTGTGAAAATGTGAAAAAAAAAAACACCAACATTCTAATGGCATCGTTGCTATCTGCAGTGCTGCTAGGTCTTGTCATATCACCGACTCCGTGAAATATTTAGTTCATTTTGTCTTGCTGTAACCATGAACAGGATTGGTAAAGGGTTTCTTGAAGACCTAGAAAAAGGGCTGAGTGAAACTCCTCAATGTGAAACTTATACACAGCTTCTTTTGCTGTTTTCTGCTATTTTGTAAAAAGTAATGCAATAAAAGAAAAAAAAACAACAAACAAATCGACCAAGCAGCTTAGCTTTTCTTTTCTCAGAAATTAGTACTGAAATCAGATAGTGTCTTTGCACAGGAAGTGCCAGCACTAGCATTTCCAGCAGTGCAGTTGACACCTCTTCAAATCACAGTGCTACTGGAGGCAGCAGAGAAGTGGTAAAGGGGAAGAGGACACCACAGGTAATTGCTTTTTGGTTTCATCCTCAAGCTTCTTACCATCTCCAGCAGGTTCAAGAGTAATTGGCTGTGTTTCCTGACTATATTATAAGCTCGACAACAAAGCTCCACAAACTCTTGAAAACGCTGTGGGTTTTTTCCACCTTCTGTGATGAAATACTCCATCTCTGATGTGAAGATGAAGGGAGCTCGGTCCCTTGAAAAGAGAACAATTACGTGAGAAAATTCACTGAAAACAGCAAATCATGCAAGACAGTTAATATTTGTAATTCATTATTCACATTTGTTCTTCCAGTCTTACCTTCCTCATTATTTCATCTCCCCTTTCCTCAATAGGGACAGCTCTATTGCTCTGTCTGGTGTCACTGACTAATTGGGGCAGAGACAGGTTTCACAGTAAGAGCCTCTTGGTGCGAAATCCAACAACTGAACAAGTTTGGAGCTTACATGTTTTCTTCCGGTTCTTTGTTTTTCTTTCTAAACTCTCACTGCTTTAATTTATTGACTCGAGCCTGAAAGTGAATTTCTAAACAAGTTCTCTCCTGATATTGAAATATTTAAAAGTGGTTCTCAAAGAGGATGGTATATAAATATCAACTCCCTATGAGCCAAGAAGCGAATTTAAGAAAAAACCCTACAACTCCATAATCCAAGAAAAACAAAAAGAATACAACACATGATGCTATCATTAAATATACACCATTCTGGAGGGATGTTTCTGACCCAAGTTACGACAGAATAAAGCTAAATACATTGTCTTGTTTTCTGTACAGTTACTCTCTGTTCACCCTGGAGTAAATGAGCTGCAGAATCTGACAGCATGTCTTGACTTTTTTTTCTTATCACTAGCATAGTTTGTGGCTACATAATGTTATTGTAGAAGAAAACAGATTATCCATGATGTTGATAACAATCTTACCATTTGATAGTTTCAGAAAGGTATGATGTAGTAGTCCTCACACAGACAAAACTACTGCAGTGATTTACTCATCACAACTTTGTATACACAGACATGTAAACAGATTAGAGGGCTATATTCCAAGGAAATATACACTGCGTGTTAACCCTTAATTCAAAATGAACTTGAATAAACTAAATATTCTTGGGAAGCTTGAATGCAGAAACAAATTTGAGGATTTCTGTTTCTTGCTAAAACATCAAACATGGGCTGAGTCAGTCTATGGACAGAAGTCCAACCTAAATCTTGATTTGAAAGCATTTTAGCATCTTAAGAATGTCTAACAACCAAATCTGTTTCTCATCTGCATTTACATTTTTGGACTAAAATATTCCAAGTCAAAACTACTGCTGTAAACATCCCATATTATGTATTTTATTCAAAATTAATATTTGATTTCTGATGTCCAGCTGCACCAAGAGACACAATTACACTATGAAAACGTAGCCCTTTCTGAGCTAGTCCAAGTCTCCCTTATTAAGCTATTTCAGCTGAAAATAGATACTGCAATCAGAATTACTTTACTGGAAGAAATATGGTGTTTAACATTGTTATATTGGGCTGTGGACCAACTTCCACATAATGCAGTGACCGCAACATTAGTCAACTCTCTTACTGTTGTTGCTAAAGGATCCATTTGAACATATAACTGATATTGTAGCATTTACATTATTTATAGATTAATTTTACTTCTAAGATTATTACAAGGTTCTTAAATTTCTCACTATAATTTAAGACTGTATTCTAAGGTGGTAAGCCTGTCGTCCCTTGTGAACCTGCGAAATATGATGCAGAAATTTGCTTTCCCTGTTTTTGCTCAAGGTCCTGTGATATCAGACCCTCTTCCACAAGGTAACCCTGCTATCAGCCAGATGCTGAGGCTCCATTCCTGCATCAGTCTAAGAAAGATGGTTTCTGATAAAGGGGAGACTTTGCAATTCAAATTAAAAAAACACATAAAACAGACTTAGTATAGGAGACAAGACCCACTGGAAGGAACAACACAGTCACTTCTCACGATAATATTAAACAGCAAGGTTTCAGTGTAAGGAGATGCTTACTCACTGGAGAGTACATAAAGGATTCTGAAAAGCCAATTGACAGGGCTGAATGTCTGCATATAGATGCAAAACGTTCCTTGCTGCTTTCACAAACTCCTTTAGAATAAAAAAACATATCTAAAAGATATAAAATACTTCTTATCCCCAAACATACCCTCAGGATCACAGCTAAGCCCTATCATACTTTACATCTGCAGGATGTTCAAAGACCAATGGCTGTTACAGCCAATGAGACAGTAGCCCCTTAGCCTAAAATCTGTATCTGTTACAACTTGCTACTTCCAAGAAATTAATGAAATGACTGGCATCAGTTTAACAAAATGGGTTTGGTAAGGTATTTTCAAGCAAAAGCCTTTTACCATATCTCTGTATAAGACCAAGAGCCTTCTTTTCTTTTTACTTATGGTGTGCTAAAGAAATACAGTATTGAAGCATTCTTGAATGACCTCTACTGTTTAATGGTAATCTTGGATGCCATAATTTCTAGGAAAAAAAAGAAGCCTCATTGAGAGAACTGGTGTGGCTTGAGATAGACCAAGGATGTACAGTCAGTAAGCCTCCCAAAATCATTAAAGCTACCTGATTATAGCTCAGGTTTTGTTTTGTTTTGTTTTGGTTTGGTTTTTTTTCTCCACACTAAAGCCCTAGATGAGATTAGTGAGCCCTTTAGTTTTATAATAGAAATCAGTCAAAAAGTAATACCCCTGTTTATGACAGAGTCTGACTGCAGTCCCGGACGTTAAAGACTTATACTTTACAATGGCTGTTACAAAAGAGCTTACTCAAGTCATTCAGTGAGAAGCAAAGCTAGTTTTAGGGTGGTTTTATTCTTTTTTTTCTTTTTTTGTGTACAGCTTTTAGAGATTTAAGATTTTCATGGGAATGTGTTTTGCAGTTCCTCTGGAGATTAAGAATGTTTGGATGATATGTCATGAGAGAGAGGAAAGAAAGGAAACCTCAAGCAACCAAAGAGATCATCATGCAAAAACAAACTTGGTCTGGGGTGATGGGAACATTCACTGGGACTTCACTGTAGGCTAGAAATATGCTGTATTCCTAGAACACCAGTAAAATCATCAGGATTTGTTACGAAACACTATATGTAAACTGATTAACAAAGCTTGTAAGGTCAACAATGGTTTTAGTTTTTCCTATTATGAATCTCATGGTACAGAACATTTAAGAATGATACATTGACTTCCTTTCATATTAAGTAGAAAAAAACACATGAGATAATCAACAACAAATGACCTTTACTCTGATCCAATCTAAACTTCCTAACAGTGTAGTTATGGAAAAGTTCAAGTCACACAGAGTAATACAATGAGACCAAAATAGATGCAGTCCAAGTTATCATATGAACATAGGAGACAGTGCCTGAGAAACCATACAGAACTGTCTGCAATTTAAAAATCAGCTGCTCAGCAGCATACGACCCTTGTGTTCCCTGACTACTTTAAAACCTTTTGGCTGAGTCAAGAGTGACTGATAGTATTCGGCATGACTATATGGAATTTAGATGCATCCAGTAAAATAGGAAAAGACTTTAGGGAGTGTTTGAATGCTGATGTTCTTTGCTCTGCAGCAAAAGCCAAGAGCTTATTGAAGAACATATTCACACAAAATAAATGAATGAGTGCTTATTTCTCTAAGACAAGTGGAAATATGTAATCATAGTAATTGTATGTATTTATAGACACAGAAAAAAAAAGTGAGAAAATGTATTCCTTTCACATATCAAAGAATGAAACAGTGAAAAACTGCAAAATACAATTAATCTCAAGGAAGTACAAAAAGAGTCATCAAAAAATATGCCTGGAAAGGGGACCACAAGAGATCCTCCATCTTTCTGCTTACCAGGACAAGATCAACCATAAAAATGCATCTGAGATGCTTATTTAGACTTTTCTTAAAGATTATTAGTGACAGAATTCTTCTCCAACCTCCCTATCAAATTTCCCTTCCAGTATCTTCCCTTACAGAGTTTTTTTCCTGAATGGCTAATCTAACCTTGCTGTGCTTTCATCCTATTAATTCTTGTTCTTTCCTAAGGGAACATGAAGATCCTGTCTTCTTTACAGCAGCCTCTAATGTATTTGCAGGCTGTTATTATGTCTTTCCTCAATCCTATGTAGACAATTGTTTCAGCATTTTCTCCTAAGTCTTGTTTTCCAAATGTCTGATAATTTTAACTGCTTTCCTCTGGACTCCTTGTAATTTTTCCAGACTCCATATCCACATCTTTATAAAAGCAAAATGTTGAAAATATTCCAGCTGAAGTTTTACCACTGTCACCATGAAGCAAAAGGATTATTGCACATTTCATGCTTTCCAATTCAGTATTCTATCATCCACTCACACTCAACTTGTTTGTAGTATAACTCTGACATCCCTTTCTGAAAAACTACCTGTCACTTCTAATCCCAACTTTAATCACAGTAGGCCTCTATTAAAAAATTAACAAACACATTCTCTATCCCACCATGCTAGTTACTAATTAAAATATTGAAGGATTCCAGTCCCCTCACAAACCTTATGGTAACCCATTTGGTGTATCCTTCCATCTTGATACTGAAACGCAGGTATGTACTTTCCACAAACGGTTTTAAAGAGGTTCTTTCACTGTCATGGTTTATCTAGGCAGTGCCTTTTTAACTTATTATGGTATTTGTGAAGTTACAGGAGCTCTATTAAGACTACATGAACTTACATCAAGTTATATGATATCTGTTCTTTCTCCTCTATTTCACAAAATGATCCTCTTGTGGAAAAAATAACCACTCAAGAAAGGTGAATGCTCAGCAGAACTCTACAGTGCTCACTATTCTTCTGATCACTGTTATAGGAGATGACAGTCTCTTCAGCAAGCATAGAATCTAAATGATGTAAATATAGTTTAAGTGACCTCATATAAGAGAAGTAGTTCTGAGCTTTGTATAAAACATAAATACTTCACTTGCTGGACTTAACAGCAGTTTTCCCATTGACTTGAATGACAGTTCACTTGCATTTTCCCTGGTGTGTATTGCAAATCTATGTTCAGATTTGTCCAGAAAACTTTTATGTTTTTTATTTATTTTACTGGAGAAATCTTGGTAACGTTTACACAGATACATGTCTGCTCCTAAAAAGTTTAAACAGCCTCTTGCAGACACTTTATTCCTCAAATCACCCAGAATTGACTTATATCCATCCCCATCTAAATAAAATGACAGTCTAAATTTCAATTGCCAAATAGTAATTACAATGCTATAAGAAGGACTAGAAGAGAGAAGTGAATTAGCAAACTTGAAACAGCTTTCTAAAAAAAACACAATTTATTTATCCTGAGGGATTTACTCTCAATTGTATTTTTAATAACTTTTATTTCCAGTAACAGACAGATGGTGAGTTGCTTGCCCAAACAGGGAACTCGTGACTAAGCTTCAAGGCAAAAAGGACACATACGGGAAGTAGAAGTAAGCGCTGGCTAGAACAGAGAAATACAGAAACTCTGCCTGGGTATGCAGAAATGGTGTTAGGAAAGCCAAAACTCAACTCGAGTTAAAACCGGTGGTGGACATGAAGCAACAAGTTAAAGTTTACATCAAGTAAAAGGATGAACAAAGAAAATGTGAACCTGCTGTGGACTGGTGATTTAGTGGCAGGGGAGCACAGACAAGGCTGAGGTACCCATCGCCACCTTTGCCTCAGTCTTCCCTGACAAGGCCACGCAAGTGGTGGGCAGCAAGCTGAGCATGAGCCAGTGGTGGGTCAAATATGAGCCCCAGAGGTGATGAAAGCTAACAGCATCCTGGGCTGAATTAATGGAAGAACAGCCATTAGATCCTCTTTACTTAGCACTTCTTAGTCCATACCCTGCCAAAACAAGAAAGATGTTGCTAAGCTGGAGTGAATTGAGCAGAGGGCCACCAAGATGGTCAGGGGCTAGAACACTTGCCTACGAGGAGAGGCTGAGGAAGGTGGGCTTGTTAACCCGGGAGATGAGAAGGTTTTCAGGAGACCAAACAGCAATCTTCTATTATCTATAGGAGGTTATGAAACAGATAGATCTAGGCAAGAATAAGAGAGAAAATTTAAACTGTTGAAGTTCTGACTGGCCATGAGAAAAAATCCCTTCACTACAAGGATAATTAAATATAGAAACAGGTTGCCTGGAGAGGTTATCCTCGGAGGTTTTCAGTATTTAACTGGACACAGCCTTGGGTAAACTGGTCTGAATTTAGTGTTGACCTTACCCCCTTAATACTTACACAGAAAGATTACTAAATGCCCTGAGCATCTTTGGCTCAGGTAAACAACATGGCCTGGACATTCAAAAAATATATCTAATTTTTCTGACCTACATTCTTCAATCAAATGGCCAGAAGTCTATACCAGATAGCATGGTTTTGACTTCATTTTCTGTCATTTCTGATGCTGTTTGAGATAGCTACTGCATAAAAAGTTTTCTAACTACAAATTTGAAATCTAATTTCTGATTACAGTTTTGCCCACATTATTTTTCATATCAACATCTATAATTAGAGGCAGAAAGATCAAACTAGAAAGAATCTTCTGAATTCCTTACATAACTAAGGACAATTCTTAAACTATTGTGGTCTTATTTATTCATTAAGTTAGTTCTTATGTGTATATCATTTTGCTATTATCATTATTTTTCACTGTCAGAATCTTAATGTTAGCTTTCTAGTAAAATCACTGTGTTGGACATAGCCGCTATTTTGGTCAGTAGTAAAAGAAATGTTTCACACATTGGACTGGCCTATTCTAAAAGATTTATCTGTTTCTGTCAGTAATTGAATTGGTTACAATGAGATTTAATCATGTTTAACGGTTATGGTAGAAAACAAGCTATAATCCTCACCTAAGCTAAGGGCTCTGATTCATCATTCTGTTAACATCTAGTAACTATTACTAACAGTAACTCTTTGTGCCCCTTGTGCAAAGTGCAAGAGAATATGACTTACCTAAAATCCCTTTCATTGTGGGCCAATTGAAGCTAGCGAGTTTGTAAATCATGGAGATTTGATTACACCTGGTCCCATAGGATTACTAAACTAAGTGACAGTATAACACAAATGGTTACAGCTGAGGTTAGACATGGTTGCAGTTCTTAGTGTAGATCTAGTGTTTGCAGTGTGTCTTGCTAAGGGGATTCATCTGGAACCTTACCTTGTAACAAGAATTACCAATAGAGTCCCAACGGGAGAGCAGAAACTAGTTTGAGGCATCTCTGGATGGTTTTCACTATGGCTGCATTGCCCCAGTCTCTGCTATGATCACTAGTTATTCTGCAGTCAGGCCACAGAATTTATTCACTTATGTCACAGAATTTCAACCACTTTGTACAGTCATCTGCTTGCATATTTTGGAAGAATTCAAAAAAGATCCTCCCTGAAAGAAGATATACTCTGCTTCAAGAGCATGCATGTCTTCAATAGTTTTGAACATTGTCCTCTTGCAACCATGCACATCTTATACTGATTGGTTAAAGAGCACTACTGTGTCCAGATCAGGCACCTTCTGAGCTGAGTTAGGATCCTATATTCAGACAGACACGTACAAAGCAGCCTGCACTCAAAGTCATCAGCAACCAGACTGCACAACAATGTTAAGGTGGATTTAAATCCTTTATATACTTCACATTCAATACCTATATTTGAAAGTGCTCAGTACAACACTCCTGATGCCTTGTACCATTTTCTAAGACTACCAAATTTTCCAGGTTTGTTAGGAGTTTATTACTAACCCTATTGATAAAACACTTGAGACTTAATTCATGAGGAGATTGGAACAATTCCTCTTGTCAATAGAGATAGTTGGAAAACTGCTTTTTGTGTTCTGACTGACCCTCAGTACTGAAAAAATATATTTTAAAATTTGGACCTAAAAGTTGCCTTAAAAGAAACAGAAAAGAAATAGAAAAAGTGGGCTTATATCCCACACATACTGAACATTCAGCTAACACGTCTTTTCAGTATGAGACGACTGTTTAGAAAACACAGTAGTACATTACTGCAGGAGTTTTGTGTATCACCAGGCAAAATAGAGAAATAAACCAGTGATGAAGAAGTTGAATTGCACAGAAATTCCTTAGGGCAGAGGATGAAATCCTACGTGAATTAAATATATCAGTATGCTTTCCAGTTAAGGATGAAGGACAAAGGCACAGTGTGCAGAACAAGCAGAAAGAGATACCAAGACCAAGCAACATAGATTAATTTAGAAGTGCTTGATGCATACTTGACTGTGTGTGAGAACGTCTCCCCCTGAATATAAATGTAGACCTGATTGTGTGTGAAAACAGCTCCCCTGAACATGAAAAGGTACGTAGAGAGAGTTTTTGGAGAAAGATGATACATAAAATGTCTCTGATGGGAGCAGGAAAGAGAAAATATGTCTCTGTAAACAGCTATACTTTGAAAAGGAAAACAAATAAAATCACATAATCAAAATGGACAGTGAACATGATGTCTTTTTCCCCTTTTATTTCTGTTTCATTGTTAAACTTGTCTCTAGAATCAAATTCTACAAAAAAGCACGGGGTGACTAGCAAAAAGAGGAGGAGGGAAGGGGAGAGGGCAAGAAGAAACCTCTGAAAAAATAAGTCAGTAGTGAATCACTTAGATAACTCATGTGCAGTAAATCTCCCAAAGTGGAGGGAAAACCATTGGTGGCCCTGAAGGCATCAAACAATTTCTCTAGCCCAGATAATTGTTAACTAGAATACACGATAACTCCTTCAAGAAAACATCTGTTCCTGAAGAGCAGAAAAGCCGTTTATGCCATGCTTGAACTGAATGTAAAGCCAAGAAGGAGAGCTGAAGCAGAGAAGAACTGGTTTCCAGGGAATTTGGTTCAGCAGAAGAACAACACACTTGGATGAACGAAACTGGATAGGTTCAAAACAAAACTGGATAGGTTCAAAACAAAACTGGATAGGTTCAAATCTGTACAGACACTGTGTGGGAAAAACAGTGCCTCCTTAACTGTCTGGGTACTTTGAAAAGGATAAAAAAAAATCAAGGATACAAAGTGGACAGTGAACCTAATTTATTTACTCTGATTTCAAAAAGCTTTAGTTGAATGCCCTCCACAAGAAGCTATGACTGAAAATAAATAAACAATGGTAAAGGACAAAGTACTATCCAGGCTCGATGATTAGAGAAAGCATCAAAACAGCAACAATAAACACCTACTCTTCAAGGCAAACAAAGATAACAGAAGTACATCTGAAATTCATGACAGCAACTTGTGCTGCTCGTATGTTCTGAGACTCGACTTGTGCTTTTGGTGTTTAATTTGGGGCAGTCAGAGACACCTTCCTTTCAGAAGTGATGGACTTCTTGCCTCATAAATTCAAGCCCCTTTAGGCCTTGTCACCTTGGACATTATTTTACCCTTAGGTTTTTATGCATATTTCACCTTTCAGTCTTTATGCAAAGACTTATGTGTATAACAATTTTTAAAAATCTGTATAATTTTATTAAGATCATTGAGGCTACTAAGATGCTTTAAGTCATGAAATGAAATCTTTCCAGGGTTTCAGTCAGAGACTTTTGGAGGGTGGCATACAGGAAGCACTGAAAGTGGATGGTGGCAAAGAATTAGGAGTTACCCATTCACATAAACTAATAACTTCAGACCGATCACATCAGAAAAATAAATTTAAACTGCAGAAAATGAAATAATAAATAGGCATACGGAAAATTCCTAATGAAATCTTTCAGCAGGTAATAAAGGTTCATCCAATAGTTTTCATGTACAAATTTAGAAAATGAAAAGTGATTATACTTCAAGTTTTTATGTTCGATTCTCAGACTCTTCTTTTGAGGAGTACCCTAAATAAAATTTAGAAAAGGCAAAAAGAACAAAGTAAAATGTGAAATTCTCAAATTGCTATTTTCCTTCTACCCACTGTTTTGTATTGTTAGGAAAAAGATGGAACACATGTAGATACAATGTAGTCAAAGGATATAGATAGAACTTTTTTTTTCCTGATTGTGTGCCAAGGTTTCTCTTTTAGAAATAAATACCTGAAAAGCATACTTTTTTTTTTTTTTTTCAAACAAACACTTACAGTGAGATAGTAACACTCATTTTGGGTTATTAACACTAAAAATGAAATTTGTTACTTTTAAAATAAAAAGACGCACTTCTACTTTTTTACATGCTCAGACTTTTTAAGTGTTTTTCAGTATAGGCAAACACTGACATAGGAAGAAAGTGTGGGAAACATAATTTTCCCATATTTTTGAAACTTTCAAAAAATTTGAAATTCCCAATGGAATAGTTAGGCTGCCTCTAGTAATTAACTTCGTAGAGGAAAACCAGCTTAGCAGACTTAACTTCTGTGAAAACCCTGCCAAGACACAGGATTAGTTTGGCAAAGAGACAAGAGAGTCTCTGTGATTCAGATCAGGGAAAAGAACGGCCAGCGGATGTTGTAAATAATCAGGATGACTGGATATTTAAGAAAACAGAATGGACACCTAGGTTATCAAAAGGTCAATATACAGTATGCCATGAGCTGGACTACTCCATAACTTGCCATCAGGTTTCAGACTGACTGAAAAAATATAGATGACAGTGCTGGAAGTGACTGGTAGTGGAGAGGATGAGACTGCTGAAGTTAGGATTAGTCAGTTAGCACAGGATTTAAATAAAACTCTTATTGCTTAATTCACCAAAGAAGAAATGTTCAAAAGGAACTGGTCAGAACTGAAAAGAAGAAAACAAAAGCAAAGAAAACATTGCAGATAGAACTATGAGCCAGACACCTTCCATACCATTTCATGACTGACCGAGTCCCATATGATTACCTGGATGATATTACACCTATTTCAGCTGGAGTGGGTCTAAGACGTTTTCTACAGAATACTCAGGAGATGAAGAATAGGATGGTTATATGAAATGAACCAAGAAACATTTCTTCATACAGTTTGAAGTGTACCTGCAGAATTCATTGCTTTAGGGGAATGCGGGGTCAAATTTGGCAGCTGGATTAAAGAATGAAAGAAGGACCATTTTATTACCACTAACAAAATGTGTCATCCCATACGACTTAAAAAAAAACAAACCAAAACCCACAACCAACCCCCCCCAAAAACCCAAACCATAAAGGTAATGAAATCTCATCGTTCAGTAGGAAAGTTCCCTGTGGGACTACGGGAATAATTTTTCTGCCAAACTCTGTTATTTTGCTATTGGTTAGATACATCATATGTTTTTCTCCAACACTTCTGAAACATTAGTTCCCAGATCCAAGTAAAGACAGGTTTTTAGTACTATTTAAAATATTTGCTGCACTGTGAAGGTACATGGAACTGGAAAAGACAAAGTTCCTGATTCTGCTTCCCACTGAAATAAATAAGAGCTGAGCTACTGATTTGTGCCTTGGACTCAAAACTGAGCAGATTTATTGGAAATCAATTAAAGATGAAGGCAAGAATAAGAAAAATTAACTTATCCCTTGTTTGGGTGTTATACAAACATGAATGCAAAAGTGAGCATGACTGCATGAATCATATCAGCTTCAAAGGGTTCTCTGAAGACTCATACTGGATTTGATACAGCGTGTGATTCTCAAAGCTGCCATGTATATTTTTCATGTTATTTACATCAGAAGAAACATTCCATATGCAGAATACTGGAAAAGACTTATCCTCATGAAGCTTTGTGAGGAATAAGAGTTTGTTAATGGCAAAAGCACTTCCTGAGAACAGAAAGCAGACAGCTGTGGCAAGCAAGTTATCATCCTAAATTCCGAAAAGAATGACTATTTTAAGAAGTTCAGACAGGGACTCCTTTTCTATAAGCCTTCATTCGTTTGCATGGATTACGTTTCGAAAAAATTAATTGGTTTGTGTGATGTGTGTTAAGACCAGCTGCATGTATAGGGATTTGTATCAGATACTTTTAGTTCTTTAAAGCCACCTATAGAACTTCACAAGTATGTTTATAGCACCTACTGTACCCCAACCCCAACAGTCAGCACTAATAATTCTACAGACTTGAAAGCATTGTGCTGCTGTTTTATCAGTATGATTTTTGTGGTATGATATTGTTGGGGGTGCAAAGAACTCAAAGAAAAGACTAATAAGAATTCAAATAAACATCTCATATAAAGAGCTATTAAAGAAACCAGAGGCTAAACCTGTTTCAGGACTCTCCTTGTTAGAACGAGTAGACACAAATGGCACAGAGGGTTTGAAATTTTGAGAGAGCCTGACATTTATGAGATGTAGAAATGTAATACCCTTGTGTAAATGTGTTACAAATAATATGTTACATTTCATGAAGATGCATACAGCTCATGAGAGCTATAGTCTTTAATATTGTATCTGCTTAGTTGCATGAAGGTATGAGGAAGACAACCATTGTCCTGTGATGTTCACAACCTACTGTTAAGTGTGAGTCCTAGTTTTACTAAAGAATCATAAAGGCACTCCATGAATGGAGGTCCTAAAATGTATTATTTTATTTTATAGTTTAAAAAAATATATATTGCGTGGAGAAACAGGAAAAAATGGCTGCTGTTTATGCAAGTGACTATATTTTAAGTCATTTTCTTAGACTTCATAACAAGTTGCAGCACGACTGAGTTGTAAAATAGTAAAAATAACATTTATTCTTGTCAATTCTACTGCATTATTTCTGTTTAAATTTTGTCATTGTGTCCCCCATATTTGCTTCATCCTAGTAATTCTTTGCTCATGTAAAATTACTGCTCAAGGAAATTCCTGTTAGGCTCCAATAGGATGTTTGATGGGATGCAGCACTTAGAGTGTGCATGAGTACCTTTTTTTTATTGCTCTGTTCTGCTTTATTCTTTCCACAGCAAATAAGTAGGATTAAGAGAGCATATCTTGAATGATTGATGATAATTCTGAACCTTGCAACTAAATCTTTTAACTGTCTTGCTTAGAAGTACTTATTAGCCCCATCAGCTTCCTTCCCTCATATCAATACTCCTATGTTGTTATTTCTGTCTAACACACTGAGATAGTCTAGAATAGTCAAAGGCCAGCTTAAAAAAACAAAAACAAACAAGCAAAAAAGGAACAACTAGCTCAAACTTAATTCTGGGGCCAGTTCTGGAAATTAATAGGACACATGGAGGAAAGACATGCACACACACACAGACACACATACACTACTCATCTTGTCAGTATTAGGGATCATTTATCCATTCTCTACTCTGCTATAACAGTTTCTTTGTGTTTTGCATATACTGGTGTTATCCTGTTTATTCATATTGCACCACAATTCATTCCTTCTCACTTAAGGAACTAGAATACATGATCACACTAATTTATTTATGTCTGTCATGGGACAGTTACATCACAGACAGATATAAACACAGAAAAATCACAGTCTTGTTGTGGTAGAATGAGACATTTGCAAAACAGCCCCTGAGCTCAGTGTGGTTAGATGTAAAACTTAAAAAGATAATTTAAAAGTTTGCAATTTTACCCACAGAGGCATCGTGTAATTATTCTCCATGAAATTTGGTTTCTTCTCTGAATATGGTAAGAAAGTGATCAATTACATAGATCTATTGTTTTGGATCCATTATAGGAACATTCCTCTGTTAGAAAAGAACAATGAACATCAAAATTCTTTTGGCATTGGCCAGTCTACTGTTCTGGTGACTACTGAACTGCATAGTTCAAATTTCTGACCAAAAAAGGATTTAAAATTTTTTTTAGACTGAAAGGGGATCTCCAACATCTTATTTTAATTCCTTTTCTAGTAATTTCTATATTTTTTAGAGTGTCTGTGAACAGTGAGAAGATGCTGTTTCAGGAAATTGAGAAAGCAAAAATAGTATGGTCTCATTTCTATTTTTTTCCATGGGTGTTGATAAGAAACTTCAGAACACTGCTTTAAAGTTTAATATGTGCGTTACTATAGATACTAACCTTCTTATGCTTCCAAATGTCTGTGCATGACCTAAAAATCTTCCAAAATCTATGTGGAACATGTGTCCAGCACTTGTCAGCATTATGTTGTCACTGTGTCGATCACAGACTCCCAGAATGAAGGTAACAACACACCAGCCAGCGCAGGAATAAAAGAAATTCCTTATTGCCTAGTTAGTAAAACAAAAGCACTTACTGGAAATACACAGAGATGTATTTGTTTGTGATGCTAACAAGAAAACAAAAAATTGTAGTTCTACAAGGGCTATGCACATTGTTAGAATTTTAACAGACAGATGTTCGTAGGAATGGTACTCAAACAACTAATAGACAAATTTCAAAGTTATAATGCAAGGACAATTCTATGTATGAGGTTTTCACCTTGTGTTTTTTGTATACTTGGAATTCTATGGAAAAATTCTAAGGTGAAAGGCACCTAAGAAAAGCAAGCTTCTTGGCAGTAAGCTGTCATGTTCTGTTCAATAGCCTGCGTGTATATTGTAAAAACAACTGTTTTGAAATCAGTTGGAAATTCACAAATTTAACCATTTGCTTTGTAAAGAAAGGTTATTTTACACCCACTTGTACTGTTCTGTACCTACATGGGTATTTTTCCTCCAGAACTCAATTGCCTTTCCAAATCCTAATTAGTCAAGTCTCACAATATTCCAGTCCAAAGAATTAAACCCCATTTTACAGAAATGAACTGAAACAAAGAAAGGCTAAATCATTTTCTGCTCATAGCATCTGCGAATCTGAATAGATTATAGGATTAAACCTAGCGTCATGCAGAGAGACCCAAGAGAGTGACTAAATCAAAAACCCGTCTAGCAGTTGTGTTTAATATAACCTACTCTTCTGATGCTCTTTTACGTGGTGGAGATGTGTACTTTCACAGCTTTTTACAGCCTCATGTAAGTAGAGTGGCTCATTCAGATCTATCTCATGAATCTCTTTACAATATTATATTGTGGCATTGCTCTTTGACAAAGACGTGCCCATGGCAGACGTAAGAAAATGTACAGGTTAATGATCTGCTCACCAGACACTCATAGGTGGATTCCAAATTTTCTGCTGACCTGAGTGTGGTTTAATAACTGCAACTTCTCCTAGTAGAAGAATCTACCCAACCTCTTTCACAACACTAAAATTCAGTGTCCTGTCTCAGGGGAGAGTTATTGCTGATTCAAATGATGATCACCCTTCTACCCCAAAGCATAAGGAAGAGCTTTTGTCCATTTTGAATCTTACCTACTACAGTTTAAGAACTGAAAATACAGTTCTTATTCATAAATCTTAATCTCCCACGAATCCCAAGAGCAATGTGATTCATTTATACAGAAACCTAAATAATCCTGGTCTCAGATCTTTATTATTTTGGACATAATGTTTTTACATTAGCCAAGGTAAATAATTATTTAGGCATTGAGGCTTTTCCTGTAGATGCTGGGTGCAACTGTGATGGCTGATATAAATGAGAGCACTGCGGAAGACACAGGACACAGCAAAAGATTTTGGTGAATTTTATGTTTAACTGTACTGCTTAACTCACTTTGATGACCTTGGATAAAATGCCTAAGCTTTCTATGATTTTGTTCACGCAGCTGTAAAATGAGGATATTAAAGTTTATTCTGCCATGAGTTTTTTGAGTACCTTAGAAACAGTATTGTATGAGTAAAAGAGAAATGTTCATTCACCAGCCAGTGCAAGGTGAATGCAGAGTAATAATTTTATGCATGCCCTATGCAATCAGATCTGACTGTATTTTATATGTTTAAAAAATTAAAAGAAAATGGGTAGAAACTGGAATATTGTAAAGCCACACTAATGGTACTTTTTACAAACAGCACCAGCAGCAAGAAATCAGGTTTTCAATTAATAACTAATAGTACCTCACTTTTCAATGGAAATGTTGCACTTTTCAATTGAAATGCAGTTCTACCATAACACCGTAAACATACAAACTTGTAAAAATAAAATTCTCTACAGATTGTTCCTGTTTAATTGAATCAAGATGATATACTAGGAATTCAAGTGTTCCTACTGAAAATGTGGATGAATAAATGCCTATGGAATAATTACCAAATTACTAAAGTTCACGAAACATATTTATCCTATACATCTACTAATAAACTGTTACAAAAGCATTTTATTTTCAGAGTGGTAAACACTCAAAGATCCCCTTTAAAATCAAAATTTTGGCTACTAATCTTCTGTTGTCATGGAGTAGGGTTCTAAAAATTGTCCCAGAGACAAAAACATTAAAAAGTTTTTCAAGGGCCTTAGAACACGATCAGATAACAAAGAATGAATAGAAAGATTTCCTTGGGAAACCTCTGCTTCTATAAATAAAATTTCCAATGTTTTGGCTCATGAATAATATCCAGTTTCATAAACCAGATGCATTACAAGGGTTCCCACAATGTGACATGAAAAGCATGATCTTATGTACCAAATGACTAGGTAGATTTGATAAAACAGCTTTCTAAAACTGTGAGTATTTACATGGTCAGCTCCAAATACAGAAAATCCACTGAGAATTTGCATGGTTTATATGATAAAAAAAGTATTAGAGAGCTGACCAAAAAAAAAAAAAGTTTTTGAGTTAATATTTAAATTCTACTTCAGCTTCTCTTCACTTTACTAATAAACTTCAAATCAACTCTATGACACATTTTTATACAAAATGTATTACAATGCACCCGATCCAGAGCAACATCTCCTTAGAAAGAGAGTGGCATTTAAGTCAATTCCCTGGCTTCTATGCATACAACTTTTATGGCTTGTGTCTGAGTCAGTTGTTTTTGCTGCTTACTGCCATTTGGTTTCTTTTTTCTCATGGTAAAACATGAAGTGTATAATAAGCTTCATAATGATGTTACCTCTTGGTAACTCGATTCCAGAGGATGGTGATGACGGAACCATTTTTTAATTGTGTTTTCTTTCAGTGGTCCTATCAGGCCAGACTTGCTGTGGATCTTCGCTAGTGTAGTAGCATCTGGCACCATCTGTACCAGTCCTAATCAGATAGAAAAGAGTTCACATGAAAAACCCTCAACTTTAAAAAGATATGAAGACCATCAATGCATGTTGCCTATTGTTGGATCATTCCATACAGAAAAAATACATGCTTAAAAGCTTATAAAATAGTGAATACAATAAAAAATATAGATCAGGATTGTTTTTCTCTTTAGATACAAAAAACCAAAGGATACTTAGGAAAAAGTGGCAGTTCTGCTAATGAGAAATAAAAACATGAATAACAATATTGAGGAAATAGCTACCTCAAGGTACCAACTAGGCCCAAAATTTAACAAGATTCAAAGTGGGCAGAACACATACACAAACAACAAAAATCTATAAAAAACAGGATCAGATATTTACTGTGAAATATAAAGTTATTTCATATGTGTTTATTGTCAAGAATGCTACACAAATTTTACTGCAGTATGGGATGCTGATCACAGCTGGAAGAAAGGATACTAGATAGGGCAGAAATCAGTCCTATCCAGGATGACATAAACTGGGACTTTGAAGTGCAGAGAGAAGCCAAGCATTTTGCAATGCTTCACTTGAATCTTCTGCCTCTACTGCATCCACTTAATTCCTTTTCTGGCTCACCAGCCTTCTGTCCCTGTGTGTGGTTCCCTAGCATGTCATCCCACAACTCTGCATTACAAGAAGGCCTTCCTCTAACAATTTCAGTTGGTGACAGGCTCTTCTATTACTCCGTGCCTGAAAAGTAGCATCCTACCAGTGTTTTATCTGCTTTTCACATTTCTCTCTATTCCCATGACTATGAGATTATCATCTCCTATCTCCATTGTGTAGAAAAAATGGCCCACGGAGCAAGTCATCAGTTTAGGACTGGGAAGACCTGGGTGCACAAGGCTACTTTAGCATATGTCTGGTATGGGCCCCAGGCATATCACTTAGTCCTTTTGTTCTTAAGCATTACGTACAAATCAACTATATTAAAACTTCCGTAGGAAGTGTCTTTCTGAAGGAAAGACATTGTGAGAAAAATCTGTCAGACAAAGAGAGGTTTTCTGCTGCTACGGTGCTGAAAGGAAGACTGTCAGGCAGACAATATTATTTGCAGATGATTCCTGTATCTTTCTCAGCAAAAATCAAATTAAATATTAGTATATAAGTGACACTATAATATTAAGTTCAGAAATGTTATTCTTGTATTATTTGCCTTTGAAGCAGAAGCCTTCAGGCTTTGACTCCCAGCTCTAAAAAGAAGGGTGGAACCATTTTCAGGTCACGTTAACCACCCACCAGAACTCATCTATGTTTTCTCCTAGCTCCTTCAGATCATTCATCCTCTCTCATTTCCTCTTCATGGCTTGGAAAGCAATGATTTTTTTTTTTTGGTGGTTTTTGTACAGCAGGTAATCTGGATATATCAGTCTTCTATTTGTGCAAGGATTATATTCAGTAAAAGATTTGGAGAGTCAGTAAAAAACAGTAAGCTTATTACTGTCAGTAAATTTCTTTAGCAAGCAATTGGTATCCCTGCTTCAGCTCTGCTATAGCAACCATAAAAGAGAGAAATAAAGCTTTCAGATGAGTCAGGCCTGCCCTAAGCAGCATAAATTTCAGAATCAACACTGTGAAGCTGTCACTGCTTGTCTACAGGTACTTTCCACAGCCACACGCATCTAGGTTCATTTAAGCATTTATGCAGGATCACACTGGATTAAAACTTTAGTAGCTATGGCCAATTTTCTCCAAAGATCTCTTTTTGATGTGTGAAGTTACTTTTAAGAATCCCGTGCAAAGTGTTGGTGTTGAGGCTCTTGGAAAATTCTAGCTCAAGTTGCCACAAAATTCAATGAGTTTGGCTATGCTTATTGTGGAGAAGCAGAATGAATAAATAAAATGAACATTCAGGAGTAGGAAAGTATACAATTTAGGGCCTAACTAACAAAAATTCTGAGCTTTTTTTTTTTTCTTTACTGGGAAAGAGAAATGAGACACCCATGAAAAAAAAAGTTAAAGGGAAGATTTTTGTATAGTGCTGTTTACATGAAATATAAATACTGTAATAGAGGTAAGGTTTATAATGTAAAACTGACCTTGGCCTTTTCCTGTAGATAAACATCTATAAATGATCATTTGCATATGCAGTCCCTCTTGGAGCCAAATACTGTCCATCACTCGAATAATTTGCAGAACCAGCATATCTTGACGTAGATCATCACCTATCTGTGAAAATTGCACAAGAAATCCAGGTTTCTCCTTCAACACCAGATATAAATAACTTCCTATTTAATTTGGATTTTTTTTTTCTCACCAAAATATCTATGTTCATTTTACAGTATATCCCTCTTGCTTTTTTTCAAAGTTGCTACTTATCTTTCTGTGTCAGCAGGAGGAAAGAGTAAATGTCACACACAGGCAGAAACAGTTTTGGCAGCCACTGAGATAGTAACAAATGCTTCCTGCTTAACAGTAGCCTTTCTGCTTATTATTCCCGTGTAATTACCAGAGTTCAAAAATTTAATCCGGAGGTAGGATCCTAATTTAGTTACATTTTAAAGTCTACCTAATGCTAGATCCCTTTTCACAAATGACAGCATTTGTCTAATGTTAAGCTTCACAACTTGGTATTTGCAGCAGACTGAAGGAGAATTTTATCATTAATTTATATTTTATCCCTGACATGATTCATATTCAGCTTCAAACAGTGATGCAGTGTTGACTGCTCTCCCCACGGAGTCGGTCAAACAACAGTCTTAGTGAAACAGAGCTTTAATTGTAGCCACAAGAGGTAGAGAAGAGATTATCTTCAACCAGGGCTGAGTAAATGGCCTGTGAAAAAAAAACCTGCTTTTTTTGTTACCTTCTCCCCACCTCATCTAAAATACATGTGACTTTTACTGGTATTTTTAAGTGCTTTGTTCTTTTATTGCCTTAGTTTTACATAAGCATTCCAATCTACAGACATTTAATGCTATGAAATGAGCACTTGAGGAGACATAAACTAAAAATAAAATATCTAAAAATAAATTAAAAATAAAATAAAATCTTAACTCCAATTAATTCTTCTTAGTACCTAAACCTGAGAAAAGTCTAATTTTCTCCAGTTATCTTCCCTCCTTCCCTCATGTATAGAGTCAGTAGACAATTCAGAATGACAACAGTGCTTATCATTTTATGTATGTATTATTCATCATGAACAAACAATGGAACTATAGTACAAGTAAAAGGAAAAGACACCTTAGCACAATGATTTGCTGACAGGAGGAGGTGATGTCAGCTGTAATACTTCTGCAGCAAATGGACAAAGGACATTAAGGTGCTGGAGCAGGTCCAGAGAAGGGCAACAAAGCTGGTGAAGGGTCTGGAGCACAGGTCTTATGAGGAGCGGCTGAGGGAGCTGGGGTTGTTTAGTCTGGAGAAGAGGAGGCTGAGAGGAGACCTTATCACTCTCTACAACTACCTAAAAGGAGGTTGTAGTAAGGTGGGTGCTGGCCTCTTCTCTAAAGTAACAAGTGATAGGACAAGAGGAAACAGCCTCAAGTTGCACCAGGGGAGGTTTAGGCTGGATATTAGAAAAGATTTATTCACTGAAAGAGTGATCAGGCATTGGAACAGGCTGCCCAGGGAAGTGGTGGAGTCACCATCCCTGGAGGTGTTCAAGAAACGTGTAGATGTGGTGCTTAGGGACATGGTTCAGTGAGTTAGGTGGTGTGGGTTGACGGCTGGACTGGGTGATCCTTGAGATCTTTTCCAACCTTAATGATTCTATGAATCTATGGACAGTTATTTGTTGAATGGTTCAATGTTACTGGGCAGGGAAAATACTATCCAGGTAAAACCAGTGCAAATGTTTAAATGCTGCATGGGCAGGCATTTGCTGAAGTTGCTCAAGTAAATAGGAACCCGTCTGTTTAACATGAAATAGCATAAGAACCAGCTTTCTCTGAACATTCAGAATGCTGGTTCTTATGCTATTTAAAAAATATTTCTAGGATGACTTGAATTAAGTTGACCTTTAGAGCAGCTGTGATTTTCAGGAATAGAAGTATTCTTTTGGGGCATGTTAGGGGGAGGCTAGCAATATTTTTAAAATTTATTTTATTTTTATCAATTCTTAGGCTTCTGTTTTGAAACATGATATTGCAAAAGATCTAGGAATAATATTTTTGGCAACACTGACCGTTTTATATCCATCAGCCATTTTACGAACTTCAGTGTTCTCTAAAAATGGTATCCACTCTTCTGAAAGACTTGCTTTTTCAAAAGTAACTTTAGATTGCATGTTTTGTCTTTTGCGGATGGACACTGCACTGTCCTGAACTCTGAAGCCCTGAAGGTGACAACTGGAAAACAAACCTGAGTTTATTTTCACAGTTCCTCCCAGTAACTCCAATGAGACAGAGCTCCTCTGGTGTCCACTCCACCTCCCTCTTTCTCAGCCCACTTCCCGTGCCGGCTGACATGGGCAGAATTAGTTGTCTACAGCATATGCAGTCTCTAACACACATCTAATTTTGATTTGTTAGAGACATATGGACAAGGCTACTGGATTCAGTCATTCTGAACTATCCCTTCTCTGAGACTTGCCCTCTAACTCTAGCATGATAAAAAAGCTGGGTTTAAAATATAAACTTCATACGTTAGCCTGGTTGCCTCCGCTAAGAAAAAAAATTGTAAGAAGTCATTTGATTCTCTACTGATCAAAACGTTGATACTTCAGCACACTGCCTCAGCATATTCCATTAAAAGTTCTAGCATCAAAAATAATTAGGAAAAGTGAACAGTGGAGCCAAATCAAACATTCTCAGGTTCAATATTTAAAATATAAATTAAGTGATTTTAAAATCAACATCTTCCATACAAAAGGAATTGAGGATTAGAGGAAGAACATACCTTAAAAATAACATTGATGTTTCCACTAGGAGCATTTGCATTGATGAAGGAGATTTTTAATGGAAAAGCATTGGATGTAAAATATGAACATGACTTCAAGGAAAAAAAAGATGAAAGAGAAGAACAACAGTATTACATATACACAACATGAGGCTAATACAATACCTCCGAAAAAGGTACCATCTTTAAATATTGCTCAGTAGCACTGATAACAAAAATAAATAATTATTGATATTATTGACAGTTTAATTGCATCAGGAAAATGAGAAATTCTTTCTCCCAATTTTTTTTCATTCAATAATCAGATTATATGAATGGATAATATTTTCCACAGTAACCTTTCCATTTTCACCCATGTCTATTAACAATAAACTTTGGCTGGGGCTGAGTGGATGAAGTACATTAAACTGGTCTAATGAGAATCCATAAAGCACTGAAAATCCTTTGGTTCTATTATTTTCTGAAAAAAAAATTGCCCTATCATACAATCTTTATGGAACCAAAGAATCTGCTAATCTCTTTAGTGACCTCACTCTGGCTGAGAATATAGGAAATTCTGAAAATTACAATCTTTTAATATAAATTTTATGTGGAATTCATCTTAATTAAACATAAATTCTGACTTGTGCCCTACAGCTCCTTCTACCTGAAGACCTCAAAGGACTTCAAAAAGCATTAATGAGCCAAGTACTGCAAATCCTGTGTGAGTTAGGGTGTTATTATTATCATCACTACAAAAAGGAGGGGCAAAAACCCTCTGAAAAAAACAACCAAGGAAAATGGAAAAATAATGGCCTGGTTTCTAGAAATAATGAGTGCCCCACAGGAGCTACTGCTGTCCTTACTGAGTGGAGGGCAATGCAGGCTAATTTGAACAAAAACACTACTAGACACAGCTGTGTCTTGCTTTTCATCTAAACATCTCAAAGCATAGTACAAGCACGCAAATATTGTCTTAACCACATCATACCTCTGCAACACGCAATAGCTATTACTGATGATGAAATCCTGCCCCCCTATGGAATTTTGCCAATTTAAATGTCTCTGTAAGTGCTTGAAAGGTTGCCATGAGGTAATGCGTTACTGATAAACCTGGGAGCAGTGCTTGCTTCTAGTAAAATCAATAGATGATATCAAAATGAATTAAATTTAGGCAATTATAAGCACTTAAAATGCTAATTTGCATCATTATACTGACATACAGTTCAATCAAGAAGCTGCATATATTTTTAGCAAGATAATGGCCTATAACAATATAAGAAATTTTTTTTTTAAAATCTCTCTTCGGATACTTATATTTTAAATTTTTGTATCTGTCCAGCCAAGCTGGTGTAGTATAAATAGCACGACTGTGTGGTGAGATACATCCCCATTAGTCATTATTTCCAAAAAGCCTGAAAGCAGTGAGAACCAGCAGGCTTCAAATTCTTCTCACTTATATCATACACAATTGGCCCAAACCTGCAGGGTGCTGGAAGACCTCTGTTCTCAGCGAGATCGAGGCTGAACAGCAATTACTTGGAGAATCACAGGTCAAAGGCAATTGAAAGGATGAGAACCTCTTAGAATCAGGTCCACTGTGGATAATGAGCCAGAGAACAAAAATAGAGCACAAATTGCTGTAATTAGACAGCTACAACTGGTAATTCACATGGCTCTTCAGGTTTGTTTTGTCTTGCTGCTGGATAGCTTTTCCTTCTCCATAGCTGGAACAGCCTATTCCTGGCATAATATTGTTTATGAAAACATTTCTAAACAACAACAGAGTCTTAGTACTGTGGTCAAAGTCAAGGAACATTAAACAGCATTGTTGTTCCCTTTATTTTTAAGTAATTTTTAATAAGGGTCATAGACACAGGTAAGTTATTGTGAATGTTTAATATTTCAGCAGTTCTCAGTCATGTCCCTAGTCTCACCTCGGCAAAAAGAACATTAGCTCAAGACCTTTAGCTGCTCCCATCTATGACAGGGGAGAGCCTTGGATGAGAAAAAACCACCACCAAGAGCTACCTGGGCAGGACAGTAACCAGGTCTGAGCTCCAGGGAAGCCAGGGGTCCTTGCCAATCTCAACACCACGGCAGAGTAGTTGAGCTGGGAGCAGGCTGCTCAGACTTTGTAATGCCTGCTGTTGCTGCTGCGCCAGGTAATACACGCATGTAACACCCACCTCACCAGTCCCCTTCACCTCTGCCTCCAACAAAATCCCCCAGTTTCAAGGTAATCAGGCTGGATGTCAGTTTATATGATGACTCATGCTTAATACCAGTAATGCAGCCATTCACTCCATCTCCCCCTTATGTTTAAAAAAACCCCAACATTTACATAAAAACAATAAGCTAGACTTACGTCTGCCTCTATGCCTTGGACAACAAGTGCAGGATTCAGGGGAAGCCGACAAACCTTTACCTCCTGGAAGAATTGCTGAAGTTTGTTGAGTTCCGCCTTTAACACCTCCTGCAACATGTGAAGCATTACGGTAACGTGAAAGAATATAACCACAGCTTTTAAGCTGTTTACTGTCTTTCTACATTTTAAACAAGCAATACAATTTGTAGAGCTAGTAGCAGCCATGTAACCTTATCACAGATAATGAGGTCACACTGAGGTGCAGTTATGAAAAACAAGAACTGTAATTTTACTCTACATTCATGCTTTTACTCCCTAGATGCACTACCAGTCCATGCTGACATGCAGGTTCAGATTCAGTACCTTTAATTAGGGGCTGATTAGCCCGGCACCTGCCTTGCTGCATCTCATGTCTTTCTTGCCTCGTTGGACAGCTTCACAATTTGCTGTTTGTTGCCTCAACGCTGCGATCTCCCTTGCGTAATTGTAGGTGTGTTAACTGCAAATTTTGGGAGTTTCTCAGTATCACACTAACTGCAGCCTTGAGATTAGTCTCTAAAATCTGAATTATACATCAGTAATGTATAATGTATCACTACTATTCCTTTTTCTTTACACAGACTTTTTTCCTTACAAATATTTTTTGTCTTTTTACTTCCATGCTTGCTTTGCTGTTCTCAGTAATAACAGAGAGTTTTCTGAAAAAATCCTTTGAAAATCTTTGAATCCTTAACAAGGCAAAAAGAACTCATGATAACTTTCATGATAACCAGCAGTGGCAGGTATATTTTTATTTGGCTTTCTGGTCTGTCTTGTGGAGATCTCAGCAAGAAACAGTTTTACACATCAGGTAAGTAACAACAGCTGCCTTGGAAAATTAACAGTTTTGAATTGGAAATGTACTTATGCAATATAAAAGCTGCACCCACTGGAGAAGAGGACTGCAAGTCTTCTACTGCCAGGAATGCATCTCTACAGATATGTGTACAGTATTAATTGCTGAATGTTATATTTGAGATATTAAGTACAGTCCACTCTGGTTGTCTTTGCCAGGAAATTAATATGCTCAGCCTGTCAAGGACAACTCATCAAAGTTTTCAAGAAACACAGAAGCTCTACAGGAGTCAAATATACTGGGATGAGGTGCTGCATGTGAGTAAAATGTTAACCAGCATTGTTGCCAACGTTTCTGACCACCTCCAAGTCTGGTTGAGAAACCATTGATGAAGGAATTTAAATGGCTTAAAAGATCTGCTGACCTCAAGAGTAATAGTGATAAGAGGTGGCCCATTTAATATATGAGTTTTATTTGTTTTCAGCATAAAATTTTAAAAATTATAGTCAAATCTTGGGATTATTATGTAAAAGGCATTATGGGAAAGAGGTATCACCTTTGAAAAAATAAAATTACCTGAAGAAACTTAGATGGTAGGGGAGGTATTTTTTTTTAACAAACCTTTTTTTTTGGGTCACTGGCAGCTTTTACATTTTTGGCAATGTCTTCCAGAATTCTGATAAGTTTCCCCTCCTTAGAAAACTCATTGTTCAGGGCTTTTCCAGCACAGAATTGGAGAGCAGCCAGTAGTTTCTGATACCAGTTTTTGAAATGAACTTCATTCTGTGCATTCTTCAACAGCCTGAAGGAAGGAGGGAAAAATAAAATCTGTGTATCTAAAACTAATTTTTATTTTATATCACCTCTAGCAGGAACAACAAATGCACTCCAGACTAAGCTGTATTTGGTGACTTTGGGCAGCAAAGAATTAAAAAAAAATGTTGTTTATTTGTTGGCAGCACTCAAGTCCCATTTGATAACTAACAAGATTCTGAGTGTGCTGAATCAATAGGAATCTGCCATCTCTTATTGTCATACACAGTGCAGTGTCTATATTGCTTCTTATTTTTGCAAGAAAAGTTTACAAAGTGAAAATAAGTTGTATTTTTTGAAGTTCAGTCTTAAATATATATCCCTAAATCTATTGCTGTTTTTTTCCTGTAAGTACACTTACACAATCGAACGCATCTTTCAGATAGGAGGTGCATTAAAGACCATTTTAGTCTCAGATGTATTATCAGTTCTAGAAACTTTCATTATTTTAAGTTGAGGAGTCATCTCTGAAATTTGCTATACTGTTAAAAAAAGTGAAATGAGCACACTTTAGTCCTTTCTTTACTGGTAGGTGTTTGTCTAGAGCAAAAACTCAGCTCTTAGTTCTATTGAAGTTTGTAAAAGCTTTGGAACTGGAGTAATCGCCAAATTAAAAGGCAGAAACAAAACCAAAACCATACTTTTCTTTTTCTTGTTTACCATGCAGTCTTCTCTACTACACATTCATTTGGGTCAGGAAAGCTGCGAAGTTTAGAGGGTTTTTTAGTTAATTGAATAGATCACTGGTAAATTTTTTCCTTATGTGGGCCAGAGATTTTGTACACATTTGATTTTTTTTATAAGTGTAGATGGAATCACCAACTTTATATTGCTACTAACATCCTGCCCGTCACCTGGGATTTCCCTTTGCCTGAAGGACTGATGAACTGGTGTCTGACTCTTAATGCAGTTTCCCTTACCTGATGAAGTTACTGAAGCCTAACAAATAATGCTAGACTTCACAGGACAGAAATCAGAAAACCTGTTGATTTTCAAGGCACATCACATGAATATATCACATAACAAAAAGCAAGAACAAGATATATATCAAGCACTGGTATTTAAAGGTGAAAAATAATAATTCCTTTAGACACTTCAACTCATTCAAACCATATATATGGCATTACAATACTGCTACCACAGCCCATGCATCTGTTGGTGATGAGGGATTCCTGTCATCTTTTATAAAGCAATGATCCTTCTAGGTCCTCTTTTCCTATATAATTCAATGCAGAATAATGTCACCCACTGATTTCTGAAAAGCCTTTCCAGTTACACAAAACCTCTGAACATCGAAGGGTTTATAAGTACCGAAAATCTTAAAAGAATGCAGGGTGTTTCTATCAGAAATGCCTAGACATGAAAGGGAAGAGATACGAGTTTATCATCAGCACTCTCTGAAGGAGATTGAAATGAAATTTCTTTCAGTAGACTAGTAAAAAAATAATTATTTTTTGGATCAGAAAGAAATACAAATTGTCATTGCAGTGTCTGGTGGAGGGCAAACCCCAGCACATAGAGACAGCTGTATTCTTATCTTGAACCCTCCACAAACTGAAGAAGGTTGAGAGCACATGCATATGTGGTGGTGGATAAAATAATTTTTCCAGATTTCAAGCAGAGAAAAAACAAGATTCCACAGGATGGGATTATTTGCTTAAATGTAGATACCTTGTGCCATTTTAGATAACCTAGGAAATCCTGTTTGGCCTCCTGCTGCTGCCTTGGAAGGACACGGGTCCACCAGAGGCAGTATCTCATGTGTGCCACTCCCATGCAGAGGTCTCAGATGTCCCATGCTCTGCAAAACAGCCTGTGTTTAGGGTACGGAATCACACTCTGCAGTGGCCTTTAGCTTAGTTGTAGGCAAACAAGGTGATTTAAAACAAAAACATACTCTGTCCACTTCAACAGCAAATGAGGAACAGGCTTAGTAGTTATTTTTCAAACAAAAGCATTACTGGCACAGTCAAAACTGTCACATGGGCAGGAATTTTAGGCTATCGAAGCAGAGCCCAGCTCAGTCTCATTCCAGTTAAACAGTTTGATTTTTCTTGAAGCACAGGCAGAATGAACTTGCTCACTGCTGCCCTGCAAAGACAAGTGAAAGTGCACCTGAGAAAAGATGACATCACTGTGATATCTATTTTGAACTGGCCAGGTTATGCTGGTGCAGAATCTTCTGTCTGCACTTAGGCTTGCATTGAAATCAGTTCCTGAGCATCTCTAAATCATATTAATTCACCTACTTCATTTTCAATGGTATATATTTAGGGAATCCAAAAAGGCTACCTTTTCATGTTTGAGATGTCTCTTTAATCCTTTCAGAGATACAGAACACTAAAACACCTTTCGTTTCCCTGAAATGAAAGCCTTAGGATTTCACGTAAAGGAAGCAAAACAGCAAAACTAAAATGTGGTCCTATTTTAAACAGAACCACTTCCTGCATAAGGCAGATCAACTTAGAAGATCCACTTTTCGATTATTCTTATGGCTGAGTGTTCACAGAAAATAAGCTTATATACACATGAGATACAAAGATTTATTTTTGACCTGAGAGAGGATTATAGGCCAGATTCAGATAGTTTATACATAAGGTGTACAGGAGGACAAAGGATGTATAGTTTGAATCCTCTCATCTGTGCTTCTCGAGCCCAGTCCATGGGGAAAGTTGAGGCAGTCATCATGACCTCACTGATAAAATTCATTTCCATGCCAGCTGCAGCTGAACGTACACTCCACAGTCTGAACCCACATGGTAGTTTTTGACAGTGCATGTGCTTCCCTAGCAGTCCCATGAGGGACTTGTAGCTCTGCACTCAAAAATGCGTCTAGCGACTCCAGTACAGGCAGTGCAACTTCCTTCTGCCAGCCCACGGGGGTAGGTATGCTTTTAAAAGCCTGTAGCCCTTAATTTGCAAAATGATTTGGATTAACTGGGTCTGACTTTTATATTAATTTTATAAAAGCAGTCCCAGGGAGAATACAAAGGACAGCTCTTAATATGATGACTCATTGTAGGCTTTGCTGAAATGTTTATTCAACAACTGAACAAATATGCTGTTGTAATTCTGTCTTCCCAGTTTCCTGGTGCACACATCTTCACCCTGCCATTGTGAGAACTCAGTGGAGATAGGAAAGTCTGCAATTTCTGAGGTTGCAGTATGGAGAAAAGCTCAAGACACTAATGAAATTTTCAAGTTAGAACAGGATGCCTAGCTGTGACAGAGGAAGACAAAATTGGAATGATTTAAAACTCAAGGCTGCCAGTAAAGAAGTATGTGAAGTTTGGTGGTTCTTTTTTTCTGATATCTTTCACAGGATTATGCAAGAGAGAACTCAATAGAAAAGCCTGGCTTTATGCCAGGACTAGACAGAGAATCTTACTGCTAACAGGGAAACTTTCTCACTCTTCAGGGCCCTATGATTTGGGTCAAATGCCCTTGTTCTCAGCAAGGTGAGGGGAATTCAGACACTCTCTCAAAGTCACTTTTGTGAAACAGCAGAATGGGGCTGGAAACAGACAGAAGCTGACCTGATATTTAGCAATAAAGCAAACTATACTGCCTCTGCTTAGCAGCAATTGGAGGGTCCAAGTCAGATTCTAGGGTGCACTGAAAGGTGTCCCTGACTGCTGCAAGCAGCTGCTTTTCTTCCTTTCTTCATACATCCACCTCATGACTGCAAGGTGGCTCCAAACTCATTTTCTGGTGCTCACATCTGCAGAAGTTTGTGTATGTGTTTTCCAGGCACAGAAACACAAGCGTGCTGGAGAGATGTTTGCCACAGTTGGCTAAGTTGGATGCTGTGTGAGCAAAGAAGAATCAAGGCTAAAACCAGCAGCTATGAAGAAAAGAGAAAAAAAAAGGGGGGGGGGAGAGAGAGAGACAAAAAAGGAAGGAAAGGAATGAGATTGGATGGATTGTGGTACCAGGACAGGTGAGCTGGCCTCATTCTCCTCCTGTGGTTTGGGAAGAGAGGGAAGCTGGTGCTCTGAAGTCCTTGCAGCAGACACAGTGTGCTCTCTGAGTTAGATTTGGCAGACAAGTGAAAGAGTCACTGCTTGAACATCTGTTCCTTGTCTCCTTCGGAAAGGGAGGAGAGCCAACCAGAGAGTAATGCCTGACAGGACAGATTAACTTGTAGGTAGCCTGTTAAACCACACTGCAGCAAAAGAAACCGAAGAAAAGGCCAGGATCTGGCCTGCCCTACCTGCTATGAAAGAGCAAGGTGCAGTTAGACTGGGTTATTAATATGTGGTACCAAGGCAGAGTAGTGACCCTGATTAATTAATTTCCAAGGGATGTATGGTACCACAAAAAAAGCTGGGCCTACCAGCAGACACACTGCAAACTCTTTGCTTAAGGTGTTTTGAATTCAGAGACACACCATGAAAATGAGGGTTTTAAGGAGAATGTTGAGGTATTTACTGTCATTGGCCCGTCTTTAGTAAACTAGACCAAGGAAGTCAATACACTTTGCTGTGAAGGTATATTTCATGCTTTTTTTCAGCTTCACTAAGCTGGAGGCAGGATGAGCAAGAAGAACGTTAGTACAAGACTGCTGCTCATTATAGCAATAATTGCTTTAAAATTATTCCACACGGCCCTTCATATCAAAGATTAGTGCTCAAACACACTTCTCTACCATGCACATCTTCCACGTCTGAGGTTGTCATTTGTCTTGATTTTCATTAGGCATCCTATAACACTCCTAAGCTGTCCTTTGTGCTTTATTGTGCCACGGAGCTATGGTGCCAACCTGAAGCATATGACTGATTCCATTTCCAACTCCTTGAAGAAAATATTTTACTGGTTGGATTCTTAAACAGGAGAATAAGTAATGAGGGTGGTTTGCTAGTGGGGTTGCATTTGGGCTTTACAGCTTCTTAAGTCCCACTGCAAGTTACTGACTGACACAAGGAGGAGAGAGATGACAAAAATATGTAGCTGAAGATTAATACCTCCACCTAGCCTGTGATGGGCCATGGGGATAAGTGGGCAACTGCTTCTATTAATTACTCAGTTGCAAGTAAAACCTTAGCTTTTCCCTCTTATCTCTCCAGGGTTACATTGGACAAGGTTTTTACTTCCCTGACAGTGATAAGAGGAATAATCGTTTTGATAGAGATATCAACACAGCAAGTACTGCACAAACGCTGTGAACTCCAACAAATTCCAAATTCTAACAAGTACTTATCATCCTCCTTCCCCTACATCCAAAACTCCTCTTACTCCTCTGCAGAGTGCATCCAAGTCTGGAGAACTCATGTTTTTCACTTGCTAGTTGGTCCAGTCAGGCATGGCCTCTTTAGACACAGTCAAACTCTAAGGCATCAGAGTGCCAAGCTGGTTTTTCTGATCTCTTTGCCAGTTCCTAGCATGGATGACTGAACTTGCTGAAGCTCCCAAGAACATGTCTGTAGGATGGCAGATATTGCTTCAAAGAACAGAAAGGAACACTTGCAGTTGTTGCAATGTAATCTCTGTTCCCAGCCTCCTTCACAGCTTTGGTGAGATAAACCTTCACTGGAAAGCAGAACTTAATTTCATTAACTTTGCTGGAAAGCCTTAAAGTGGCTCTGTTCTTATGGCCCTTTGTTATTCAAGAGAAACATACAGATGAATCTGTCAACTTCCTTTAAAAACAGATACAGGATAATACTTCCCTTTTAAAACTAACTCCAAATTCTAGAAACATGTGATTTATGTACTACATATCAGAAAGAAAAACACAGATAATGACAGCACTATCCTGTGTAGACCTATTGAGTCATGGCAATTAACGAAGCAAGAGATGTAAAAACAAACAACCAAGAAGCACAAAATGCTTAAAATGTTGAGAACAACACAATTTCTGCAGGGGAGAACGGGGCGCACAGAATCACAGAATCACAGAATGTTAGGGATTGGAAGGGACCTTGAGAGATCATCTAGGAACACCTAACTAGGCAGAAGAGTTAATGTACAACAAAGACAGAATGGACATAGCAGTTCTCCCAAGTGACTGTAGTGCTGAGCATTTTCCGTAGCTTTACAGAAAAACAGTGTGAGGTCACCCACTTGACTGGAAGGACCAAGACTGAATTCCCTTTTACTCTCCCTATCTTTGGCCAAGTACAAAGCCAACAGAAAGGAGAGGCACAAGAGGGCTGGCAGAATTCTGCCTCGTGTGTTGATCTTCCTTCTTGCTATTCTCGAACAAGAAAGGAATGAAAGTTTACATTTCTTTAGTAGACCGAGTGAAGCACGGTGCAATATTCTCCCAGAATCTTTCTAACCAATTAAGTCTTCACAATGGAAGAGCAGCATCTGTTCAGTAGCTTGCAGCACCTGTCCACCTTTGGCTCTCCACACATCTCTCAGAAGAAGCCTGCAGTCAATTTCACCTGCTGCTTCTCATATAACAGAGCTGATTTATAGACTCATTTTTCAAAGGATTACCCTTGAACAGAAAATACCTCTGCTTAAAGTGAAATTTTGTTTTAAAAGGCCATGTGATACATTTACTTTTGTTTTTCTGATTCTTTTTTATAACGTGACTTAGAACAGATGTCTAACACATTGGTCTCCCTTAGACAACAAAAAAAATGTTGCAGACTTATTATAAAGTATGCTGGTTAGGTGTAAGAAACACAATGTTGCTATGGGAGCCAAGGGACTAGTTGCCGTTATTTGGTAACCTTCTCTCAAAGATCTTTATGAACAAGGTAACACAATTTACATCCAGATAAATCACTGGATCCAGTAGATTCAATCAACCCAGTTCCCCCCACTCCCACGGAATGCCTTAACTGTGGAATGCATGTCCTTCTGACTCACAAAAAATTAGCAGATCAGTGAAATATGCTAAGCTATACAAGTAGGTTGCCAAACCCTGCTAAGGTTGCCTAGCAGAAAAATGTTTTATTTTATACATAATACAGTTGGTTGCACACATTTCTGTATTAAGAAAATAAATCCCAGATAAAACTGGTTATGTCTCGAGAAGAAAGAACACTTTTACCTTGAAAATCAACTGTATCAAGAATCAATAGGAGCATACCACTATCACTACCAGATGGTAGAGGCTACTTGGTCTAATGTCTAAGCAAGAAACAATCACCCTCAGAACATGTTTTCTCCAGTTTGTTGAATGGACATGGTAACATGTTAACGTCAATATAAGTGCTACAAAAATAATCTAGCAAAAAGAAGTGCTAGCAGTATTTATGTCTTTCTGCTCCAGTTTGTGGATAAAAAAAGAAAAAAAAAAGAGATGTAGCAAAGTTGGTCTCTTTCTAGTCTGCTCTTCTTCATTGCATGGGGTCTGCAAGCAGCAGAGGACCAAATTTATTAACACACTATCATGAACACAAAAAATACCTGCAGCAGAACACCAACTTAATAAAACTAGTGGTTGTTTCCAGCATCTGTATAACAACAGTGCTGACCTTGGATAACTTCAGAATCTGTGAGTGAGGGTTCACAGTCCACCAAAGATCCCACCCTAATAAAGTGGCAATCCAAAGTTATGAAAATTAAATGCCTTCACCATGAAATGTTATTAATACTGAGAGTGATTTAAGCCCAGGCTTGCAACTACAAGTCTAATTGTTCTCAACTATTAATAGAAAAAGTACCACTGTCTCAGTAAGGAGAATCAAACAGAATTATTAACTTTGCCCTCTAAAAACTGTATTCCAAATTTTAAAAAAACCCAAACCTGCTTAATAAATGTATTGCATTTAATACCTGCATGAAGATTATCAATGGGGCAGTAACATTTTGCATTCAATGAGAAACATGGCATTCAAGTCTGGCATTAATTTTGAAAAGTCTGGTTCCATCTTTGTCAGAGCTTTCTTCATGTGACTAGGTATGTCCCTGTCTGCGCTTGTTTCAAAACTGGATTTTCTCCTCAGAACAAATGCCATATTGTTGTCAGAATTTCATTCAGTATCTTACCTATAGCAGAATCATCAATCTGAATGCAACCAACCACCTATCCTTGTAACAGCTTAGAGTAAATTTTTGGCACAGGAACTGCAATGCGCCATTCATTCCAAGCATAACAGAAATTGTTGCATTCTTCCCAGTGGGTAACTGCATTAGAAGCTTGCAATTAATGGGATTAGGTGGGATAATCACCACTAAAATAAGCAGACCCAATGGCTTTAATGGGATGATGTTCAAGTATGCCAGTAATTAACTGGATACAGGAGGTGACTAAACTACTCTACTTTCAGGCCACATAAATAAAATGCAAAATTAATCCAGATTCAAGCAGTCCACTAGATCCAATGGAGTTTGCTAAGCTTTATACAGTATCTGAATTCAGTCCACAGTTTTCTCAGCAATACACTTAGGAGAATCTGAAAATTTCATCTGCCTATTGTTTGGGTAGTTCATGTCTACCAACATGGCTTTGGATAGCTTCTGTAGCTTCTCCATTAATTTCACAGCTGGAACAAAAAGTCACTCACGACACTATAAAACAAAATGTATGACACACAACAAATTCCGTATGAACCTGCATGCACTGGGCAATCCAGATTTACGTGAAACTGCAGAATTAAACCTGATTTATACCACAATACTTTGATTAACTTCACTTTAAGATTTTGTACATACTTGTTTTTCCTTTTTTAACATATTAATATAGAAGTAGCTTCAGGCAGAAAACTAAAATTGTCTTTCTACAAGGTCATTACGGCCTTTGGCTGCTCATATTACGAGCAGTTCAAGATTTTATTCATACATTCTGAGCCAGATATGTACTTTATAACCCTAGATTTGTCAGATTACTGTTCTTATGACTCACTCTGGGCACGAGGAAGGAGGGGTTTGGTTTTGGAGGGGGAATAGGATGAGAGAGCAACATTGTTTTGCAAATATTATGTCATTCAAAAGAACTTATTCTACAGAGCAGTAGATCTTGAGATGGGATATTAATTTTTCTATTTGCTCTGCACTCAGTTACAAGAATTTGCTTTGTTTAACAATGTCTACAGTCAAAGCCATTATCTGCCAAGTAGTCTCAGACTCTTTCAGACAAGGTGCTCAGATGCCAACAGCAGAGGAAGGTTGGATGAGATTTGACACATTCTGAATACACAGGGAATTAATGTTTCTTATAAGGCATCATCACATCTATGCCTCTGGAAGAATACGTCTGTAGATCCATTGTGATTTAAGTGCAGGTGATACAGGTACAAGGAGAGTGAGGATCCTGATTCTACATGACTTCCTGATGTGTCAGTCTCTTCTGGATCTTAACTTTCATCTGGACATCTCCTCTCTAGCTGGTGGCCCTGCTCATTTTCTTTTCCCAATATCTAACAATGGGAACTTTTTTTAGATCATTGTCTACACAGTAACAGGAAGGTATAATGAGCCTTCAGCAGGTACTGTTTTAGGTCTTTCAGCAATGCCGGTACCTCAGTGTAATTACAAAACTGCAAAACACTGTTTCCAGTAGTCCTCTCATATCTGACATAGTGTCCTTTCTGTAAGATGATGAGTCTTCTTTTTCTAGCAATTTGCCATGTCACATCTCAATGCTGCACAACAACAAAGAATACATGGATCAGATTGTCAGAAAACAGCAACTTGTTACCTCTGTGCATGTGTGTGTGTGTGACTTTGTCAACAGAATAACTTTGAGAGAACCTCCATAGCTCAAATAAAGTGGCATCATGATGATATACAGTCCTTTACACATCAAAAAAAACCTAGCAAAACTCATCTGTTTTCAGGGAACAGAAGAGAGAGAATCAGACTTTTCAATAGGGGAATCTCTAGAGTCCCAGTAACACGTTTTCATCTTTTCATGATTCTGACTCTTCTAAGAAAGAAATCTCTTCAGACTGCAGCTCTCCGTTCGCATAAGGCTACTCTGCAGTTTTCTTCAAACAAGATGATACCTACCGTGTTTTCATTTAATTAAAGCAGAGACCATGAGAGATGGGTCTTTTCACCTCATTCTCGTCAATGGCAGGACAGAAGAACAAGCATTTACATTGTAAAGAAGAGTTTCTGTTATCTTCATACCTCCTCCTTCTAGGCCCATTTTCTTTCTTCCTCTCTGGTTTGATTTTTCTTCCCTTTTATTGGTCTATAATTATTTTTTGCTCTCCCTTCCATATAGCAATAGTATCTTTTGTAAGGGTGTGAGAGGAGAGCAGGGTGAAGAAGGAAATATCTTTAGATTCCTCTTTTTTAAATACTGCTGTGGTTCTGATCTCCCTTGTTTCACGGCTTTATTGCCACCAAATATTGGCTTTGTAAAAAGGGAAGTGGGAATTTGAAGTTAAGCTCATGTACCAGGGAAAGCTTGCTGTAAGATACTAATAAGAGAGAACTTTTCTTTTTTTAGTTGGCCCAGGGGTATTCTCCTAGTCAACAGCTGGCCTAGTTACCATGGAAAACAGAAGAGCTGTAGGGTAGGCACAGTAGGAAAGTGAGGCATAGACCTACATGAAGTTAGTTCGCAGAAGCTTGCTGAAATTAATCTCTCATTTCAGAGAGCTTGTTGCTCTTTCATTGCTGGGTAGTAGACATTAAATTTCATCTAGGTTTACAAGGCTATCTTAGCTCTGCTGAGACACGTTCAACTGTAGGACCAGATCTGAATAAACTTTTGAATAAGCTAAATTCCCTTTTAATGAACGCCTAACCAAGATGGTATTACTTTTTAAGCTTTTATCAAGTAAATCTCACATGACACTTTTCAGATCAAACTGTACAGTCTCAGGGTTAAAATTAATAGATTTTAATGTCAGAAGAATTTAAGGCAGATATAAGAATGAAAATCTGCCTTGAATTCCTGATTTTACTTGATTGGTGACCTTGGCAAAATTCTTTAACTTTTCCTTTCTTTTTTTTTTCCTTTTCAAAAGTTGAAAGGATTATTTACCTTCTCATAGGACACTGTGTTTGTTTGTAAGCTGCTCCTATGCCATGGAGGTAAATACCATGGCAAATAGGTCTGTTTAATAACATTGCCATCTCCTTCTCATGTAGTACTTGTATAGCCAGCATTTTTCAATCATATGGGAAAAAATAGCAGCCCCAGGCTTTTTTTCACTCGTGAGAAAAGCAGAGTTAATATTTGGTTGTTGTGATGAGTTCAGCTCTAGTTCCAAGATTCACAATTACATTTGCGGAAGTACTATTGCAGTAAGCAGATGTCATATTTCCATATGTCCTGAGACAGGTAAAGAGTGAAGCATGCTCTCCAGGGGCAGACTGCATTGGCAAAATAAATATAGATCAGCCATCTGACACAAAATGCTACTGGGACTTTGAAACTCACTGTCTCTGCTATAGCTATCTTTCTTGCACTCAAAGTGCTGTCCTTATGCTCAGTCCATGTGGGGGTGCAGCTGGACATTGGACTGAGAGGCAGAAATCATAACTTTCCTCCCCTCTCCCACCATACACAGGCTCACTCACTTTTTTATTGCATGACTACCCCTGAATCAACCACACTTCTCCTTAGATGTGTACTCTGCTGAGTGAGCAAAAATCAATCTGTCTGCCAAAAATTAATATGGGTAAGTGCCATATTATTTCTACGAGCAAAGTGGTAGCAGTACTCATGGTGCAGCAGCGATGGGCAAGCCTTGCAGAGCCAGGCAAATTACTGTATAAACCACCTTTAAATTCCTGTTAAAAAAACTCTTGATCATAAAGCAGGGCAACAGCTGAAGATTGCATATGTCAGCTTTAAATTGTTGCAAAAAACTATATTAAAGTGGGTCGTTATTTAAGTGACTTTCCATTTTCATACCATGACCAAGCAATGTACTTCTTAGTGACACACAAAACAAAGCACTGACAACTGCAAGAATATTTTCTGTGGTGGCTGCTTAAATTCATTTCAACAAACTGCCCTATCAACAAAAACACATACATGAGATCTGTGGGTTATGCAAGTCACTCAGAAGCTAGCTGAGCAGTGCCTATTAGAAAAGTTTAATTAATAAAAATGCTTCTCCTGATAAATATCTTCACACACAATGAAATGACATTCTGAAGAAGGTTAAGTAAAAGAATAAATACTGACTTCTAATATCAGACTCAACAAAAGAAATGCTACAGGTCAAAGCAGAAATTAGCTGAGCTAGGTAAGCAGAGTTTTATCATCTGTTGTCAGGCCAAGTCCTAAGAAGTGTTGAAATCTTGTTTACTGTCTGACCTCCTCTGTACCAAGTGCTCACAGGACAACTGTTACAGATAGCAATGCCTTTTTTCCCGGACAGAACTCCACTCTCCGGACTTCCCTCAGTTAAAAATGTATAATGTGTTACAGCACCCATGATGAGGGACTGTTCTTTCAGTTAATCCGTGCCCATGGATTTGGCTCTGGAAATCCCTGTTCAATTCTTTTTGCATTAGCCAAGATGGCAGCTGCCACACTAAAGCTAATGAGCCTGATTAATATCAACTCAGTAAATCAATTTTGTTTTCCAGACATCAGATAATTTTGTACTAATCCAGACATTTATACTCATTTAATATCATCTGACATAATTTCTGATTTAACAGTAATTGAAAACTACTGGTTTCTTATTCCAAAGAGCATTCGCTGTCACTTATGGCTTTTTATACAGCTATTTTTCAAATAATATCATAATCAAATTTATGTTTTCTTCCTAGTTGCAGAACTTTTATACCCAAGCATGTGACTGATGATATGGGCAGAATGGAACAATCAGGGAATTTCTCTTAAAGGTTTTCATTTTAGCAATTTTTCTTCATATTTTCCATTATATGTTTGTAAAACTTCTGATTGAAACAAATGAATAAAAGTATAAGAAAAAACTCTTCATTTAAGCAACGTTGAACTTAGCCCTTCTAGATATTTTGTTGTTGTTGTTGTTTTACTTAACAATTTTGGGTTTGCTCAGCTTGCCTTCAGGCTTGGTTTCTTCAGATGCTACAGAAGAAAGTGTACATCGCTAATGCTATGCCACTAGTTCTTATTCTAAAGTAAAAGATAAAATCCCTCACTGACTACAACCGAATGTCCATGTTTATATATCAAGGAACTGACAAGAGGTAGGAGGAAGCATATTTCATTACACTTCTGGGTGAAAGACAATATTAACATTTGTGTGATGGAGCATTTGCAGTGGCCCAACACTGTCAGCACTGATGGCAAGTGGGCTGAACGTATCACCTGACTATTCTTGTCTGTCTGGGATTCTATGCTGTGGTTTTGACCATGACACTATCTTTCAGCTGTAGCATGACCTTTGTGGAATGCTACAGAAAGTTACTGATGAGAGTCTCCACCCAACAGACAATACCTATTAAAAAGTTGCTTAGTTAGGAAACACTTATATCGTTCTTGGTCCTCCCTAACGTGAGAGCACTCTTTCTGCAAGATGTTACCTAAGGACCACCCTCTCAAGAATTGAAGGATCATAGAAACTGAACAAGTAATAAGCCAAGCCAGTTACAGAATTAATTTGTAACTTACAGAAACATGTAACAGCTGACATCAGGAAGGACCTCAATAGGTGCTCTGATCTTTTCTCTGTTCAAAGCAGAGCCAGCTCTGATACTGGATCAAGTTGTTCAGATGGCTTGGCCTTAGCAGCAGATTGGGAGAGCTCCTGAGACAGGGGAAGGACCAGAGGTGCAATTTGACCATATGATGATGAGTTCCCAGAACACGACCTTCATATTTTTTTGGAAATAGTAACATAAATAAGAACTGCATTTCTAAGTGGTGAATGTCACTCTGCTCCGCCTTCAGCCTCATCAACTGCACTGCAACTGAAAGGTAATTTCTGGCATGCACTTCAAACTAGGGCCCAACTGTCACAAGAACAGCAAATACTTCAAAATTTCTGTGATACAGATTAATTTTACGATACGAAAAAAGACTCCACATTATTCTTTACACTGACTAAACCATATCAGCCAGAACTACCCTTGGGCACAGAGTAGCAGAGATTGGGATTTTGCCTATGCCACTGCCTGGGCAACATTCTCTTGTGTGTTTGCAATGCACAAATGCAAAAGCTTCTTTCTCTGAATGAACAGGTGACTATTTAGTTACCACTATTTGGCCAGTCTTCCAGGTTCTTAGAAAAGCCATGTCAGGCAAAGGAGGACAGTTCAGTCAGAGCCAGGATTTGTGTGAAATGATAAAGTATGAGTCTCCAGTGACTCCTCTGAAAGGGAAGTTTATGGCTCTTTGTTTTCTCAAATCAATAATGCAGACTGAGATAGAAGCACTGAGTGGTTATATGTCTAGGCACAAGGGTCTCCAGAGGAACATGTAGCAATAAAGGCAATCAAATCAAAATTACATTATAGAGAGGGGAGACTAACAGCATAGGTTAATACTTGGGAATAATACATTTTTTGGAAGTGGTTCTAGATCTCCCAGTTTTCTCAGATGGTCTTCACTTGAATCTAAACTTCACATCTGGGAAAAATTAACTCTATCATTTCTTAGAGAGCATAGCAGAACCATATTACTTCCTGTACTAGTTATGTCTGCTCTTCTCTACCCTTTACCCCTTAGCCTGCCTAAAGCCTCCTTTGCATCACTTAAAACACAGCTCCACACTTCTGTGCAGACCCTGGGACCACTGTGGAAATTCCCTCCTTTCCCAAATCAGTGAAGACTGCTCAGACTTCTGAGCCTGGGAGAATTGAGATCTTGAAGCAGGAGAGAGGGAAATGTTTGCAGAGCCAGGTGAAGGGAATTCCCAGCTTCAACCCTTTCAACTGTCAGATCCATGTTGCTTTGCACATTATATCCTTTAGCCATTTCCAAGTGAATCTTGAAGAAAGATTTCAGTTTCCAAATATGAAACACCATAGATTAGATTAAAAAAGATTGCATGCAGGAAAGCATGTGCACGAGGGTGTGTACATCTGTAAACACAAGGACACCATTGCATACATGTGAGAAAGCACTGGTCTGGGAACGCAGCATAAAGAGGCCTTGGGGGAGCAGCTATTTTGATTTCACTGGATGACAGACTGTGAACAATTGCTGGGGAAAGCTGAACATGAAAACTGAGCACTTATGTAAGGGAAAAAGATTTTTTAAAAATCTACTTGGATATAAGCCCTGCTACACAAGCTAGAAAAATGAAGAGTAAGAAGCATAAAACAGGATTTTATTGAAAGAGATGCTGAGGGCTGCTTTGTTGTTTACACTGAGATTCTTAGAGTCACCCTTTATGTCTAAGGATTTGAACTCTCCAAGCCATTTATTAGACAAGATGATGAGAAAGGAAATCTCAGTTTGTAAGAGAGGGACAGTGCTGATTCGAAAAGATCATCCACTTGTGTATGTGCCATTTCTTCTTTATTCAAGGGACCATTAAATTTTTGTTACTATATTACTATAATACCTATCTCAGCACTCTCTCTCCTTTTAACGAGGAAAACTTTACTATTATTAGTTTTACTAACAAGACAATTCATTTACTTGCTCATTCACTGTGGTTTATCTTGACCCTTATAAGTGAAGCAAGAAGAGTCAGAAGTAGTGAAATCCTTTTTCTAGTTCAGGCTAGGCAATCTCTAAAAGCCATCTCCTAAAACATCTTAAAATTGATTACCTTCTCATCATCAGTAATGCTAATAATACTAACAAAAAGTGTTGGTGTTACTTCCATGTCTGTTTATCCTCACAACAGAACCTGCACCACTCTAGACCTGCAAATGCTCTGTTGTAGCCTGCTTGTATGGCTCATCCACACCTTGCAAATTCAGTCTTCTAATCTTTTTCTAATGAGACCAACACCTAGCATTTTATTTTGTTTCTGTCTACTAAAATCCTGAACTGAGTAGAAACAAAGTATGAATAGAAAAAAAATTGTGTTCACCTTTTAAAATTTTCAGTGGACGTAATTTGTGTTAGCTCTTTGGAAGAGAGATAGATAAATGAAAAACAATAGCCACCCCAGCTCTGAAGCTTTGATCAAATTTAAAACCAAATAATTTCCCGTATATATGCTGCCAGCAATTTATCCCATCTTAAACCCCACCCACCACTTAATTATAGCTTTTTAATTTTTTTTTTAAACATAAGCAAATGGATTTTCCCTCAAATAACAGCCATCAGTGAGCAACAGCTACGTGGCATATGGCACAAGTGAGAAACCAATGTTATTTCATAAATCATTCTGTTTAAAGATAGCCTGTTTTCAAGCTAAGAATAAAGACAATCTGTTAATGGTTTAGGATTGAGCAATTCAGATGAACAGCAAGAGGAGGAGATGGACCAGATACAACAACCTTTGCATTAGGTATTGTCTTAAAATACGCGTTGCATCTCCTCTAGGTTGAGTTGAAAAAATGCTGGTGACTTGTTTTAGTATGAATGGGGTATTTTTCAACAATACAGGTGGGGGGCTAAGATAAATCATTCAAAATAGCTCGATGAGGCACTCACTGCGTTACCTCAGCCACAAGTCTTTACTTTCACATATCCAGTGACTAGCATAAGTATTAAGGCTGGTTTTTTTGAATTTCATCTGGCACTTCAGACGCCACCTGAATGTTTGCATCTAAGCTTAATATTTCTGTGAAAAGCTTTTGATGCACATTTTTTCAAAATATTCAGTGAAAAATTCCGTACTAGCTACTTTACAGTAATCCTTCAGCCACAGAATTATTTCAGCAAAACTACCACTATTGATACAATATTGTGATAACATATCTCTGAATATCTTTGTATCGGAATAATGGCCTTACAGAGACCAAAGTCAATTCCCCAAGCCTGACTTTCTTTATGAGCAGAGAAATAATGTCATGAACTTTACCAGTATTCTGTGCATTTGAGAGATACCACAGTGGAAGCTAAAGAACTGCTGTCTGCCTTTTGACTGAGGTATCAACTGGTTGTGCAAACTACTGGGTAGAGTTTTACAGGTTTTAGACTTGGAAGGAATCTTAACTCCTTTAGATTCACTGGTCACTTTCTGTGAGTCAGTTCAAAGGTCGAATATACATCAGTTTTAACAAGTATGCTCTTTCCCAAGAAAACACTGAAAAAGACCATGTGAGACATGGTCCATTGCGTAATTCTGTTGCTTAAAAGCAGGTTATTACAACGTCAGCAGTGTTGTTCAAGCAAAAAGCCCATGCAAAGACAACTCATCTGACAGTTCCTTATTCTCTCAGCTTATTTTTAATTTGGTCCCCATCCAAATGACAACATTATGATTACAGACTAATACACCATTCAGTATGAGTGAGCATTCAAAAAGCAACTAATGCTTAAGGAAATATTTTTAAACAGCAAGGTTTTTACAAATTTAATCCCAAAAGACTCACCATCTGCAAATACCTAAAAATACTGAATTATAATATCTCTGCACTGCTGACCTAGGAAGACCTTTATCAATCCTTTCCCCTCTCCTCCTTAGAAATACTGCCTTTTATTATAGTTTTGGATTATTTTTTTTTTTTAATTTTTAAACCTGTTAATAATTATATTTGGTTTTACATTAGGGACTTCTTTTCTCAGAAAAATTCCCATTACTCACAAATTAATTTTCTGTTAAATCATGTACTGATGGAACATATTCAACAAAGTCTTATTCATGATTCTCCTTTTTCTAATGGTACAGTCATTTAGACAAAGGCCCAAGGTCCAGCTTTCGTTCTGGTGGAAAATGAGGATTAAACCTAGAACTATTTAACCACAGAAACATATAACTGACAGTAATGTTGAGATGACCCATAATTCATTACACTGAATGTCCTGCATGCACTTGAAACCTCTCTTTGTTTGTTCATACTTTTCCCTAAAGATGTCAGTGAAAGTGTTCATAAATATTGTCCAGATTTACTAAATTCAAACCTATCAGACAAGGCTGTGATTAACTGCATGATAACTATGAAGGAGAACTCCCAACATATCAATCCAAGAAACTCAGAGCCTGCACTGCATTTGTTCAACTCATGTGGTAAGAACTTTGTGACAATCATTCAAAGAAAAATGGACTGAAAAAAACTCCCTAGGGTAGCTCAAGATAAATTTTGCCAAAAACTGGTTCAAACAGCTGTAGTTAAAACACAAAAGGTTGCTAAGCTGGAAAGAGAAAAAGACCTATAACAGAGCAAGACTTATAAAATGTTTTACATAATCTGATGCAATTTTGAAACATCCGCAGATTCATTTTGCATACAATAACTGTAATTTACAGAAAAAATAGTTTTATACAAGGGAAAACATAATGAAATAGTTTCCAAACATTCTCAAAAGGTAAAAAGTGAAAGTGCAAGCAGGAAATGTGAGAAAAAGAAACATTTTAGATAATATATATGATAAATTTAAAGTGACACGTCCTCTGCTAGTATTTCACCTCAGTGATCAGAATCAGGTAGCATTGTGACTTTCTAGCAAAGAAGTAGTCTGCTGGAGGACCCCTCTCAACTGCAGGATTGCTGCAGAAGGCAACATTTCACCAGTGAAACACACCACAGCTGCTCAGCTGAGAATCCCAGGAGATTCTCCATGCTGTTTACTTTCCAGGTGAGGATTTCACACTCCAAAATCATTACAGCCTGATCTGGGAAATTTGCATCACCATTAAATCGCAGCTACTGTCATTATTTATGATTTGAACAATTCAGATTACAAAAGCTGTTCACTCTTCATATATTGGCCTAGCTTAATGGATACTTAAGGTAAATTTCAGTGTAAAGGCATAGCTTCACAGATTACTTTTGGTCATTTTTTTCCAGCAGTCTTTCCAAGTAAAGAAAACAAACCAATCCTTCCACATCCATCAAATTAATGACTGAAAATTATCCATTTGAAGTGACAGAACTAGACGAATGTTTTGTTGAAAGCTCTCCTGATTTATGACTACTCTGGTTTATATCCTCAAATGTTCCTCTGGGACAAGCAAAGATTATGTATGTGACGTATTCATTAGGAAAGATTTTTGGCTCTGTTTTGTTTCTGAAGGAAACAACAACAAAACATTTTTTAATGGAAAAAAGATGAAAGGCACAGATGAAAGCCTAATGTGACATCTGCGCAGAACCCCGCTCTGACTCCCTTCCTCAGCAACACCCACTCCGCTTCCTCTGTCCTGTTCAACTCCACAAGTGGGTCGTTGCAGTCCATCACACCCCAGCATCAGAGACATAGTAACATACCACCAAAACGGCACATTCAATCCTTTCCACAGAGAATCCAGAAGACAACACCCACCTTTCATATTCAGTTACGTTATTGGAGGGGTTATGGTATATATGACTTGAAGTTACCAGGGAGTTTTCCAGCATAACTGAAAAACTAGATTTGTCAGCTTAAAGATTTTTAAATGTAAAAGGATTCAAACCAAAAATAAATCAGACAAGCAGTGTTTTGAAAAACAATGTACTTAAAAACATTTTCCTTAATGCTACCTTATAAATCACGAAGCACCTAAAAGAATTAAGGCTAGTTACTCTTTTTCTTATTTTCAGGAATCTTTCACCTTTTTTACTTTATCTTTTCACCTCTAAGTAAGTTCACTTGTATACCTACAAAGTGTACTATTTTTTTCATTACAGCAACATGCACTGATAACTTTGGCATTTGCAGACTTTCTTATGATGCACTTGACAATGTTAATCTTCAAATACGGTTTTTGGCATGGAATTTCCCCTGTTCTGAAGAAGACACACACAGAGTTATCTCTGTGTTCTGTAACTTATGTAGTTGCAGCTGGATACTTGCCTGCATAAATACAATCAGTGAGGTGAACGATTATGTTTCACTCCATTCTCACCTTGATATATGATCACAAAGACGCCTTACCTCTTCTTTTTCATTCTTGCATCCAATTTGTAAAAACACATAGCATTCCTAGATTTCTAAACATTCAAGAACATATTAATTTTTAATAAGTATCATTAAAATAATTCAGAACAGACACATGTACAACTATGCTATTTATGTCCGTTGTCAAGGATTCACCAGATTATATCATATTAGCTGAATTACAAAAAGGCATAGCTTTGACTGCTTTATTAATTTTTAAATGGATTTCTTTTTTTAAAAAGTGGTCTTTTTTAACAGAGCAGGAAAACTAACTCCCTCTTTATATTTAAAATGTTAAAGTGCCATATTTAGGTTGTTAACCTTTCCCACTTGTGCTTGCAATTTGCTTAAAAAGTTCTTTGGAACTAATTTTTTCTTTCATTTAGTTGGAAATTTAGAAGCTAAAAAAGTTCATTACTTTAGTCAGAAAATTTCAATTTATAAAGAGAAATCATAGCATCTGCAACACCTTTGGCAAACAAATGTCATATGCAAAACCCTTTAAATAAATGAACTTAGTGTTAGCAAAACATCTCACACTCTTAGTCCCAGAGGAAGACTGCCTGATTAAAAGGCCACTATAAATAATGGAAAGAGTCTCATGAACTGCGAAAAGGTATGGATTCAGACTTCTTTCTTTCGTAGGTGGAACAGTATAGATAACAACTTTGTAAATATTTTTACTAAATGGTAGAACATGTGCCAATCTGCATGTAGATTCGCCTGAAAATATAACTTCTAGCATGCAAACCAGGCCATCCAGCCTTCGGATTTTCTCAATCAATGTCAGTCTGTGTTGTAGGGTAGATTTAAAAGAGAGACACATGGAATGCTTCCAAGATCTGGAGTCAAAGGGCACAGACGCAGCAGGTGAATTCCCCCTGTAGCACACAGACTGCATCTTCACTACTCACCACTCACTGGGCTTTGCCTGTGCTACGCCTTGTGGTCATAAGATTCTGCGTCTGCGTGTTTGACACCATAGCTTCAGAAATACTGAGATGGTTATGTTCTAGTTCACAAATAGTAGAGAGATTAAGAGAGACTGAAGGTCAGTATTATTTGACTCAGATGGTTCGCACAAGCCTGCAGGTATGGGTATAGGAGTGTTGGGGGACAGAGTGTGTCAAAGCTAGGGCATTTTTGCCCATATTGTCTTTTAGGCGTGGTTCCTGGAGTGAACTATTCCAAAACTGTGTTCCAGTGCTGTCTTAGAGAAAGCAGTGCAAAACAGGACCAGAGATGAAGGCAGCAGTTACAAAGCATGGCAGACCAAAGGTTTAGCATTTGGTCTTGCTCCCCAGTTCTCTTTATAGAGCAGTATTGACAGACTCAGGGTAGGTAGACATTGACAGTAGCTGGCATTGACAACCTGGACTTGCAATATACTGCCTCCTTTTATCAATTCCAGCTGTGGCCACAGCCAGCTCACTCTCTTTCTTTAGAGATGGAAAAAAAAAAAAGTGAATCAAAACTAGCATTTTTTTTCTTAAAAACTAAAATGTGTTGACTTAAATGCAAGGCACAGTTTTGTTGATTTGAATTTTAAATTGCCCACTCAGTGTGTAAATACTGAAGGTCAAAACCAACAAAGAGCTATGTTACTTCTTTGTGTTTCTTCACAACTAAATATCTTTGTTTCATTTGACACCGTCTTTCTCTAAAACTGGAGCTTGAGAAAATTGAAAGTCTGTAAATTAGGAAACAAAATCATTATCTATATGTTTTCCAAGGCAATAATCCAAGTCCCACATGGCTAATAATGAAACACTTAGCCCAGTAGATGGTTGAATCATTATCTCACAGAAATAATAGTCTAATGGTGTTATTTACTATACACATAAGTAACTAGAGAAAAGAAGGTCACCAAATTATTGGCATTTTATAAGCAATAATTACAAGTTCAGAACTAAAATCCCTAGATGTGAATCCATTCTACAGTTAAGGTTCTCAGCTGCCCAAAACACAATGATGATCATATCAAGTACTTCAAAATTTATAATCACCACTTGGTTGAATGACGTGTTACCTCAGAAATTTGCAAGACTGAGCAGCTCCAGACTTGAACTCAAACCCTGTCGCAGAGTAGCAAAACAACTGATCAAACATACACTGAGACTGGCTATTCACAGGTTTAAGGTTACATATACAATTAAGTGATCTGGTTCTGATCAGTAAGAGGGACCAAATTAACGCAAAACAAAATAGATGTCTTTTGTATTTACATTAATGTCATTTTAATGGGTTTGGCTTTTCAGCCTGTTCTACGCAGCTATTTAGAAAGCTCATTAATAAGTAGCAGACTTGACAGCTTCTGACTGTGGGAGAAAGACACTGCAATGTGGGAAGAGAAGGAGCTGGAGGATGGCCGCTTGTTTAATGTTCAGGTAATTAAGAGTGTTGGATAGATGAGTATCGGCTTGATTTATTCCTTCTTTTGAAGTCTTCAGGTAAATTATGGTTAATGTAAACCAATTTTGACAGTGAAAAATATATTTCCTTTCAGAAAACACAAAGCAATAATCTACTGTTAGAGTGCTGGAGTGCTGAATGACAACAAGTGGTAATGATTTTGGAAAACACAGTATTGAGGGACAAACCTCCCAACTGTGTCTTTTAGAACTTTAGAACTCTTTTAGAAATTGTGGAATTTAACTGTAGTCTTTTAGAACTTCTGTACATTGGCTCTGTTCTTTTTGATTCTTACAGTTCTTCTTATATAGAAAAAGAAATAAAAATAAGATATATTCTATCCTTTAAAATCAATAGTCTAATTCACATTGTTTTCAGTGTGCTGGATTTCATCAAGAGTTCCTTTTTAATCTCACATTCTTACTTATCTACAAGATGTGGACTGGAAAAGATAGAAGACTACTCTCTTTTCCCTTGGTTGTCAGTCAAAACGTAGAGAAATGTTATAAACTAGAAAAGTTCTGTTAAGTTTAGTGACTTAAAACTCTAAGAGAACTTAGAAGATAAGCTACAAAATGACATTTGGCCTTTAGCAAGGTTTTCACTTAAGTTTTTATTTTCTTGAGCTAAGTATACCAGATTCTCATGGTCCATCAAAATTTAAAAAAAACTTGTACTCTTCAATGACAAGGAAACCTGTCCCTTAGCACCACCTTCAAGCAGCAGCCACAACTCTTAGAGGACACTCCACTTCTCCCCGTTATTCAATCCTCCTGTGGAAGGCAATGATCTGCGAGACAGACTCCTGGCCACCTGCTGCCCCAGCCAGCTGCTTCCACTGTGCGCTGCAGCTGGCACCTGTGAAAACAGCTAAAAGCCAAATGTGCTCAAGCAAGTAGGAAACTGACTGGCAAGTTGCCAGAGACAGAGGGGTGGATTAAAACTCCAGCACAAAAGCTGGAACAACATAACCCCAAACCTGCATGTGAAACACAGTAGCAAGGAGATAAACAGAGACTTCCAGCAAGCAGAAGGGCCCAAAGGGACTCAAGCAGGTTTCTTTCCCCTCAAGAAACTTTTCTGCTTCACTAGATCCAGTTTAATAACTTGTCTCCTCTCACCATAGCTTCAGGAAATGGAAAAACTTCCAGCCTTCTCCCCTCCCGGGAACTCTGACGGGAAATGACTAGAATAAGAGTAAATTTCTAGAAGATAGTGGGGTAGGATAAATATTCGCCATGCCTCATGGACATTAGGAACTCTTGAAATAAGCCTACAATGGGATTTAAGTGGCACACAGGTCCTGTGCTGGCACTGTATGCATGCACAATTTTTAGTCTCATAGACTCATAGAATCATTTAGGTTGGAAAAGACCTTTAAGATCATCAAGTCCAACCATCAACCTAGCACTGCCAAGTCCACCACTAAACCATGTCCCGAAGGGGAGTGTATTGGAAAGTACCAACGGGGAGTTGAAACACTGACGGATGCAGATGACCCAAATTCCTCAAGAATTTAGAGAGAAAAAAAGTAAGTACCATAAGATAAAAACAAACAAACACAGGATGTAAAATCAATTACCATTTAACTCTAAATAGCAGAAGTAATGGGACAAATCTGCAGCAGACAAAACAAATAACAGGCTGAACCTATCCTGATTTGCAACAGCTAAAGACACGTCCCAAGAAATAATATTCTATCTATTCCATCCACCTTTGCCAATTACAGTCCCATAATTTTTAAATGAAATCTTCAGACAAATTTATCACTGGAAAGGAGTTAACAATTTACTGTCCAACATTAATATTAAAAATGTGATGAGCTGGTACATCCTTGGTGGGTAATTGCTCATCTCTGGTGTGCAGGGAAATTTAGTCAGTTTTAAATAACTGAGATATTATTATTTTAAATTATATTTGTCATTAAATTAAGTTAGTGCTGACAATTACCACCAGTTCTGGTAACTACTTTCTAGATCTACAATAGTGTTATAAAATACAGAAGTCAAAATTGGTTGACTTTTCCCCTGCGGTTCTGAAATCACATCACCAGTTTTCTGATTTACATTAGAGTCATGTTTTCCAAGTTTTATTTTGGGCATGTACACTGTGCACAATGTTGTATTATTTAATAGTGGAACAGTAATGTCATTCATTACAATTAAAATAATCTTGTTACCAAAGTTTTTTTTTGCCAGTCCTTGCTTCTTGATTGCTAATTTCGTAATGAAACAGAATAAAACACTTGAGAATAAAATGTTACCTAGTGGTATTTCTTAAAAGAAGTTACATGAGTAAAAGAAGTTACATGAGTGTACACACACACACGTATTCCTCACATTATTGAATCATTGAGCTTCTTTTTAAAATCTCTTTAGAGATAAGTGGCAGAAAACATCAGTTTTCCATTACTTCTATAAGGACTGAAATTCAATTTGTGAAGTAAAAGAAAGTCTTTGTAATTAGTTAAGGTTTTATTAATAAAAACTACTAAAGCACTGTTATATATATATTATATATATACACATATTTACACATACATACATGCATACAAATGCATATTTATTTTAAGATTTAATCAAAAGCTGTCCCTCTAAGTTCACATTTCAGCTAGAAGATACTGTTTATTTAACGATAAATAGCAAATCATGACTTGTTCAACTAGAAATATTATTTATGGGAGGTGCCCGCAATCATGTGTAACTCCAGGATGTGTTATTAGAAACAAGTTTATTAAAGCAGTAAACTAGTAAACTGTTCCATCTGCAACCAAAGCAGAAGATGATAATCAAAATATTTAACAAACACTCAGTAGCTGATGATATCTCCAATTGCTAATGCACACAAAGAGAAAACGTGCCTGAAAAACAATCCATGGTTGGATGACATGAACAGGGTTACTACTGTCTGAAAGGCAGAGAATACAGTGAACATCAAAAAATATTCTATTTGATGTGCATATATATAGTTATACTATATACTAAGGTATATATAAAATAAATGCCACATTAAATTTTACAGTGCCAGATAAGGATATATATTATTTAGGACTGAATATCTGCTATATATTACCTAGATTATATTATTAGACAGCTTGAGCAAAATTTGTGAAAAAAGTGGGGATCTACACAGGTCTATACTGCAAAGTAAAGAAGACGATGATCACTTTTACTGTCTCATTTTTCTCCTGGGAAAAGAGAGGAGTTAAAGAAAACAGAATCAAACCACTGTTCATTGAACTCTAGAAATCATTTCTAATTGCACAGAAAAACTACCAACTCTCTGGGCACATTTAAAAACTCTAGACTGGACATTTCATACCTAGTATGACTAAATTTAATATAAAATAGTAGAAATCCTCTCAGGCATATTTCAGGCACTGTCAGAAAAACAGATCACTAAATGTGGGTCCTCGTGATTTGACAGATACACTCATTAGGCATGTTATTGTTATTCTACTAATTTCAGTGAAACAAACAAATTAATAATTCTGTTTTATCCCCACTAATACTTCCAGAGATCATGCAGGTATGAAAGTATGATCTATGCTCTTTCGGACCTCACACTTCATCAACCAAATCATTACATTTCAAGCAGTTGTCTTTGCTTTGCAGAGAGGAAAACTTTTGATTTAAGGGGTCTGAACCAGTTGAACTGTAAATTAAAGCTCCATTCATCCATCATTACTAAACACAAAAGAAAAACCCACCAACAGTTTGATTTTCAGATCACAAGGCAGTTGTTCAGAGGGCAGAAAGCCACATTCCTGTTCAGAGAGCAAAGAGAATAACAACTGCATGTAATAATACAATTACAGAGGTTCTTATATTGTAGAGGGGAATGGCAGTTGCTGTCAGGAGTGGTACATCTCCATAATCATGAAAAGAAACTATTGGAAGCTCTACCATCACAAGTCAGACTGATACACAAAGGGGTAAGAGATACACTTTGACACACATGAGAAGTCTGACAGCTTCAGGAGAGGTCAGAGAAATCACAAAAGCAGTATCCTTTATAAGTAAAGCCAATGTTGCTTGGAGCCTGCAATTTTTGAGGAAGTCTCTTTTTGTCTCAAACCAGAAAATGCAGAAAAATACAAATGGTATCTTACTTAAGTGGACAGAATTTCCCTCCCTCACACCAGGAGCAGGATGAAGGCAGAGATAAGTAGGTCTCCTATACAATTTACCCATACCCACTACTGAAAGGAGAATAAAGAAGGAGCAAGGAACTAGGTTTCTGCTGATTTAAAAAAAAAAAAAAAGAGAATTTGTCACCAATAGAATAATGGATAAAGTTCACTGTAAAAGAAAATTACTATGGTAGTAATGGCAAATGATCTTACCAGTAAAGTTGATGGGCTACTTGGATGCTCTGAAGTGAACGACTCAGCAGGAGTTTCACTAGAGGGCTTTCAAGACTCCACTCAAACTTCAGCACCTTAAAAGATAAATTAATAAGAATCACTTGTGTGTTCGCTTTGTTGTTTTTCTTTTACAACAAAATTAATCAGAAGGGACCCAGCAACCCAACATATAGAGAATGCATAGCAATTCAATGAGCAAAGAAACTTCAGAACACAAGTGTCTAGCACCATCTCTGAGAGAGCCAGATACCATCCTGATTCTAGTTGTGTTAAAATACATGTAAATATGCAGCTTTTCTTCCCCCATTTAAAACTATTAATGCTATATTTCATTTTGTATGTGATTACCTGGTTTGGAAAATAAATTTATTAATGAAACAGAAGCTGTGGAAGGTGAAAGGTCATATAAGTGTCCCACTGTGTGAATGCTGCAAGGCTGTGCAGGTTCCACTGCTTCACAGTAGTGGATTACATAAATGTATTCATACATGTATAAATATATATATCTACCCAGATATGTGGATATATGTGCATGTATTTATATAAATATATATTTAAAACCACACAAAAAACCCTCAGGAACTCTGAAACGTGGAATTGTAAGCAATCAATGTGCACAGTGTTACAAAGTAAGAGGATAAAGCTTTCAAAGTGGCTGGTTCCTCCTTAAGTGCAACACAGGACCTAGTCAATCAGAAAGTAATTGCTTTGCAAGCAGTGGGCCCATAACTTGTAAAACATCAATTTCCAGTGAAATGCAATGTACATCTATAAAGAGATAATTCTACACCCAAATTGCCCTGGTCACCCTGTGCTGATAATGATTTTCCCTCTACATGTGGTATTACGAAAACCGTGATTCGTTGCAAGACCGTTTGCTTCCTTGCCTGCAACAAAGCCCTGCCAACACCAAGCCCCTGGTTTGGTGGTCATAGCAGAATTTCACTTGTTGTGACATATTTCTTATTTTTATTTTTTACTTGAAAATACCTTCTTGTAGTATACAGAAAAGTTCGATCAACATGCCAAACAACTACATTCTCTTGAGTGGAAAACAGTCTATAGCTCAGCCCTGTTGTTAATTCAATCATTGCATGAGCTGATCAGCCTTTCTTATTTTTTCCTCTTACAATGTATCAATCAAACAGAAAGAATCAAAAGTATTTAATGAAATTATTGATCTGGACAGAAGTCTTACTCGGCTGTCAATTTCTTCCTTACCTGAACCAGCTGTGGGAGGTATTCTAACAATTCATCATTTGACAGATTTTCTATTTGTTGGACTGCTGTTCTGCGAATATCTTGATCTGGAAAACTAGAGCAAAACATTAAGAGCTACTGAACCACTGCAACTCGCCTGAGCTCTCACTGATATAAAATGTTAGAAAAACATGTTTTCTCTCATAATGGAAAAGGAAAAAAAAACAATTGATTTGCTTTACTGTAACAAGAGTCAAGAAATACATAGCAGAAAATTTAATTGGATTGACTGCTATAGTGTCATACAGGGGAAAAAAACCCTTTTTTAATTTGAGCTATCACATGTTCTAATTTCCTTTATATGTACTAAAATATGAAGCAAATTATGGATCTTCTCTTGCTGCTCCTACTCACCTGAAATAGGAAATTTCCATGGGAACTTTTAACAGTCACTTGAAGACTTCTTTTGTTCTGAGCAACAACAGAAAAGCTTGAAATTTCCCACACAAAAAGGGTTCATTTCAGTATCACAACACAATAAAAATATTTTTTAAAGAGAAGTAATTTTAAAACGTAAAACATGTTTTCTTTTTAGTTTTTGTACAGGAAGATTTAGTAAAAAATCAACGCCTTTCCCAAGAAAGGCCCTATGTTAGTGAAACAGACGTTTCTGATGGGAAAATGTTTGAGCACTCAGCATAAGCTGTATTCTCAACAAATTCTAGTTGAAACCAGAGTGGCTGTAGCCTAATATAGATTTTGTGATGGAGCAGTAACTGCAAAAATGACAAAAGAGGAAAAAAATGGTGTAGCAGCAATGATAAAACCGGGAAGGAAGGCTGGATAATATAGCTGGTCAAAACACTTTTCTTTAAAAAAAAAAAAAGAGTGAAATTTTGGTGTAACCTGATTGATCAAAACTGACTCAGAATATTTTACCTCTTTTCAAAGAAAAAGATAAGAAGCATACAAAGTTTCTTTTAATATTTGAAAGCTGAAAAATAACCTTTTAAGGACTTCTTTGAAAAAATAAAATACAAAAATAATTTCCGCCTTTTCATGTGTGGCGTATGTGACATAAATCATGAGACATGGAGAATTTCATGTACACAGAAGTTGCCAAGATTGGTTCACAGTTAGCTGTTCTGCTACTGTCCTGCTTTCACAGGGAGAGGAACAGATGTGCTCTTCTGTGTATGTCTGCTACAAAGAGTCACCCTTAGCTATCTGTCAGTACTTGAAATTTGTCCATTGCCATCCCAAGATTCTTTTCCGCCTTCTCCTGAAGCAAAATGGAAATGTTCATACAGACCTTTCAGTCACCAGAGCTGCAAGAGTGGTCATTTCTGCTAAAGGGGCAAAAATGTCTTCAGACAGCACCACAGTCAATTAGATATTGTTCAAAAGAGCTGCTGGGCTCTGATCCAGTTCTCTGAGGGCAAGTACTTGCCCCACAGAAAGCAGTGAATCCCTCCCCTCTGAACCGATACCGCTGTTAGGCTCTTTTGAAAATCTCCAGTTGGGCAGTCTGGGCGTACATAAAAATGATGACTAAAGGACACATTATCCTGTTAATTCATCCTGCAGAAAGTCCTTTGAAATCAGAACCATCATGTACCGCGGAAGGTGTCACAGGGCCACCAGTGTTACTGTTTTATGAGCTCAGCACAAAACCAGACTGCTCTTTTCCCAGCTTTCCATCCAGGACTTTTTGCCAAGAACATAACCACCAGAAAAATAAAACAGAAGTGAAACACGGGAGACAGTACCACACTTTCAGCAATGACTGCTCATTACTATCAAGAGAGAAAGAGGAGAAATTGTAGAGGTAAGTGCAGATAAGTATAATGGCACATGCAGCTCTAAACTTGAGCTTTTAAGTTCAATAAAACAAGCTGAAGCAAAACAATACGTACACTTAGATCATTGAATTAACTACAGGCCACCAAACAAAAATGTGGATATTTTGAAAAAAAATGTCTTAATAGTTGGACCTACTTGAAAGGCCTGGCTTCCGTGCTGCAACCAGTTGCCACCTGCAGCACTTTCAAACCCTCTTTTAAAAATGCGGCTCAGCTCTGATTTTATTATTTTGTTTGTCTGTTATGGTACATGTTTGATGATGCCTTTAATACAGTTTATAATTGTTTGTACAATGCTGAGAGGGCCTTGATGAGGAGAAAGGGAATGTATTATAAATAAATTATCATGATAGCCCCAAATTAGCTGATTTTGTAAGGATTATTTATTTATTTATTTATTATAGCCAACCTATTAGGAATATGAAGTTGTTACTTTAATATTCACATGGCTATTTAGAACAAAACATATCTGAAGGAGGACTGCGTATTAAAAAATTAATCCCTTTCATATCAACCTCTCTTCTAATTATGCAATTGTTCCAAAGGCCTGTGTGCCAAGCATGTCCAGATAATATGGAAATTAGTCCTTCCCTTTCCCTTCTCACCTAGTTCAACAGGTTACTGAACAGTGAAATATGATCTATATAGGAACCAAGTCAGGCGGAAAAAAGTTGTTGCTTAGTTACTCCTTGTCCTTACTAGCATCCAGCATGTGAATACATGCAATGCTATGATGAGAGAAACTCATATTCTTTTCCAGCTAAACATACAATGGTAAAATTATTTAGATCTGAACCTTTCCAGAAAATTCAACAGAGTAAAAAATCCTGCTCCTCACATGCCTGGAAACTATGTCATTTTGTAGTCTGGTAATTATTTAGGGCTAGAGGGGTTTTTCCAGTGAATAATCTTGCAAACTTTTGAGTGTTGTATCAAATCTGATTTTCACAATCCATAAATTAGTTTTGATTAGAGGACACAATTAATTGATTTTTTGGCTCTGTGACTCAATGCAAGAGAAATAATTTCATGCCTAGGAAAAACAGCTTCACAGTTTGGATATTTGGGGACAAGGAATATGTAATTATTTATACATACTGAAAACTCTGGAAGCAGAGGACATGACTATATCGTGATGAAATCAACACTCCAGTCTTTAAGGGTACTCTCCTAAGAAAGAGGAGCTCATCTGTACCACAGCTCATCTATATCAGATCAATTTTGCAAAGGATTTGAACCACAGGTTATCAGGTTCCTGACGTGTGGCCTCTGATAATGGTTTCAGAGAGGCAGGAGATTCATGCACTTCTCTTCCCTGGCTGTTTCATGGCTGCCATCACAATCTCTGAGAATTTAGCTAGGAAAAAAGCAACTTAAAACAGAAACTTTTAACAATGCTTGTATGACTCTTTCTGCGCATAGTTTCAAAATGGTAATTTTCACCCAGGTTTCAAATTACTTCACGTTGTATTTTTTTCTTGACTAACAACTTATTGGTCAATAAATAATTAAGTAAATAGAACGATAGTGTTCCTCATTCATTTGCTTGACTGCATTGTAACGTATTGTAGCTTTTTTCTTTTGGCTGATTTTATTTGTCCTTTCTTCAGGTGATGAGTCACAGAGATTGTGACTTCTTATAAGTTTGTTCCAGATTTATGTACTCAGAGACACCACTGAAAAATAGATCGTTAGGTCTCCCTTGAGGCTTTATGATCATTTTTGTAAAAGTTGAATTTTGAGCTGGATGACCATAGATTACAATTTGCTTTAGAAGTAAGAACAACTTGCAGTCTTTGACTCTTTTCATATATACATCCAGTAGGGAGCTATTTGTCTAGCTGTACCTTTCAGCTAAACCAGAATCAAACAGAAAACTAAGCGCTGCTGAGGCATCCTGTGGACTTGTGAAATTCTCCTGAGATTTCAGCATTTGCCAGTGGTGACTTGATTGTAAATGAGACATAGACGTACATTTCATTCTTAACAGTTTTATTATCCTAATTTGATTGCACTGTCTCAAATAACCCTATGCTGGAAGATATTTGTCAGGTAAATGGCACTGTACAGTCCACTACATTTTCTAGCATGTGAGGATCTCTGTAGAGGACAGTGTGGCCTTTCATAAGCCACCTTTTAAGTTAGAGGCTTATAACATGACACATATTTCTGCAACTCCCTTCCCATTTTAAGTTCTGTTGCTTTTTCAAAAAAGAGACTCTGGTCCCCTGAAATGCATGTTATTAAGTCTGGTAGAAACAAGGAAGGCTGAGCTAGTAAACCTACTGGAATGAAGATACCAATTCAAAACTAAAAACCCCTCTAAGTAGAAAAGGATATCATGTCACTGATAGGTGGAACTGGGCCAGGAGAGAAAGCATGAAAGAACTGTTTAAAAGCCTAGACAGATAAATTTTGAGTGGCAGTTTAAGTATTGTAAAAGTAATTAGACAGTAAAAGAGAAAAAACTTAAAGAATAATAATCAAGGAATTCCTTTATGTTTAGCACACAGATAACACTAGCAGGGCTACTTGCTTTCTGTTGGTGATTTTTTCACTCCTGTGAGGGCTTCTAAAGAAAACACTGTGTGAGTGTATGAAGATTAGAACATGGCAAGGACTAAAAGAAAGTACAGAAAGATAACAAATACCGTCACTAAAAAAGGACATGGGATTTTCAAAATTTTCAGTTGAAAAAGAGTAATATATTCACTCCTCATTGCGATAAGACATGTGAACCCTCCCCATCCCCTCTGACACTGCCAAGCTCATGGTCAGATACACTAGCTATTGTTTTGGCTGATTGATTTGCAGACGGATCTGTTGAATTTACTCACATAAAATATACTTTAAGTAATGCTTACATAGATTTTCTAGAAGAAATTCTGACTAAAACAACTAGTAATAAGTTTAAGAAGTCATGAGGACCATATGGTGAATCATATCCTAGGAGAGAACAAGATAGGAAGAAATTAACAAAAAGCAGTTTTCCATTTGAAACCTGTACGAGCTAGAAGGTTCTTCCCATCCCAGAGGCAAACTTTGCTCTCTATTACATTCAAACAATAGAAAAAAAATAGATAACTTATTTACAGATTTAGCCTCCTGATTAGAATACATATCTACATACAGAAAACATGCCATATCCTACACAGTTATCCATTGTTAGTTTGCTCACTACAGCTGTCTGGTGCAGTACCTTCATATTTATTGCCAAGAAAGGTAAAAATGGTTAAAGGCAGTGAAAAGAAGAAATTAATCATATTACGATGCTTAAAATGAAGAATTGCCTATTCCTAACGATGCATACATCTCCAAAGAAGTTATCACTAAATTTAATGTATACTACTAGAAAGCAATTTAAAAGCTTTATCAGCAGCGTGTTCTGTACATCAAAGTATCAAATTAATTGCAGAAGAATTGCTTTGTTCTTGTCCTATTTCTTTGCATAAGCCTGTGTTTGCTCTCTATGTTGATATAAAACTACAGCCTTTTAAACCAAGTAAGATGCAAACAGGCAAGATATACTCTAGCTGTATCTGTTTGATAAATACTCTGTTGGGCATTCTGTTGTGGACTCTCAGGGAACAGTTTAACTTCTGCTTTTATTAAAACAATGACAGTCTGATTCAATACTTCTAAATCAATTTGGCTTTCAAAGGTGTAAGAACAAAACTGGCTTCAAGCTGTCACATTTTATTATAACTATAGGTAAGAAAGGGAATTTCACATATATTGGTATATATTGTAACCTCTGAAGCTTAATAGATACTCTGATACATAACGTGAAAATCCAAAATAATATTGTGATAGTCAAAGGCTGAGGGATGCTATAACCAAAAGGGCATCTTCCCTGGTCAAGGAGAGGTAAGAGGAGTCATATCTTCCCTTACTCTGCCTGCTTCATACAGGGTCTTAACTAAGTTAGTAGAAAATCCCTCTGACTTCTTAATGCCTTATATCAAAATCCTCTGAATTGGCACATAGTTTTAATTCCTCACCTCCACTGTCTAGAAAAAAGTTCTCTCTTCAGAGTGGTGGCAGCCTAGAAAATGACATACCTTCTTTGGTGGCTGTTAATTATTCTAGCTTGATTTCCTGATTCATAGCCACAATGCCTGACAGGGCAGCAAGTGTACTCTAGATGTGCCAGAAAAAGAAGGTTGGAGGAAACATTCTGCTGTTTGGGTTAATGAATATATTTTGGCTTTAATTTTCAATAATTTGAATAGCAAAATAACCTGATAAAAATTCTTAAGTGCAGTTGTTCTATACACACACAAAACACTGGCACGTTAGCAACATATCATAAATGATGGCATTTCTAACACTGCCTTCCATTTCTTTCTGTCAGACAGAAAATTCTCTGAATAAAAAAGTGCACTGGTGTCATTTCCCTGGCTAGTGTGCCATGCAAAGTAGATATAGTTATAGAAAGTTCTAACTCCACTAAAGCTTGGCTTTTTACCAAGCTCAGTAAGTGAAGTCAATGGTAAAATGCACACAGCACCAGTAAGTAGTGCTGAGTAGGAGGGACCAGTTCTATACCTTCTGCCTTAGGCAAAATTTTATTTTTCAGCCAAAGGCTTATAATCACCCTTCCCTGAAATTAGAGTAAAACTAAGAGTGTAAAATCTTATTCTACGCTTCCCCCTGCCACCCTCTGCATCCCGTATTTATTGATAAAAGAAACATTCATTGTTCTTTAAATTCTTTTTTTTAAGCATTGGCTTCTGGGGCTTTAAGAATCAATGCACTTGCTGCAAGTACTGGATGCAAGGTTGCCACCAAATTTGTCTCTGAAATGTACCATGATTGTGTTTCCAATTTATGAAGGTTTTTCCTTTCTGCTGTGTAAATGAGTATGTTATCATTTGGCTGCCTTGAGATGTGCCTGCGAAGTGGAAGAGCATAAGCAGGAGAGACATACTCAAAGAAGAAGATTAAATTGTACATTTAACTGTGTAGTGAACAAATCAATGTTGAAGTTTCAGAAAGTTGCAAAGAGCATTCTAACTTAGATGCGTGACAACAGGGCTTGATCTGATGGGTCATGATACCTCTCTCTCAGCTCTCTGATGTTGTCTTCTAACCCAGGCAATGAGGTAGCACCTCCAATTTTCATTTCTTTATCTTTGCAAATGTGAGCTTGAGCTTAATCATCAGGACAGAAGCTGCTTTTTCACTCTGAGAAGGAGGATAATTTAGAGTCCCCAGCCCAAGGCTCACAAAGGTAACTAGCGATTTTGAGTACCCTCTCTAAACTTCACAGAGTAAGCACACACCTGCAGGAGGAAATCAGGTTCTCTTTAAGACATTGCAAACTGAAGTTCCAGCAAAAGAAGCATCCAAATTCAGAGTGACTGGAAACGCTTAGTCTCTTTTATGGTATTGCTAACAATGTGGTAAATTGTGGTACACAGAAATTATACAATATAGATCTTAACTGTGGATCTCCTTGCTACAGGATATTCTGGCATTATGTTTGGCCCACAGGATATTCTGTCATTATGTTTGGCCCATTCTCTTTGTCTTCCCTAGGAGTCTGTTGTTGGTCACCACTGGAGACAGGACACAGTAAATGGATTTTTGGTCTGATTTAGTGCAGCTGCTCCTGAATTCTTGCATTATATTAACAATACATGTAGACAAAGATCAGTGCTAAATTATTTTACTTATGATTTAATAGTGATGGTAACACAAGTCCTTAAAATAGACATGAATATATAAAGAACACACTTTATATTCTGATCATGTTTTATATGAACATGGATCATTCAGCTGTGTCTAAGTAATCACAAGGAATCAGAGAACTGTTTTGTGAATGATAGAAGTGAGGAACCGAGTTGATGAATTGCCAGTGCCAAACATAATACAGGATAGAGCTGAATGAAACTTTGAAAACAGGTCAGTTATGGAGCCTACAATCCAAAGTCAGTGAAGTAATGGTGAAGGAAAGTTGGACCCTATCCAGTGCTACTTTACTTTTCAAAGTGATTGAAATATAAGAAAAAAGAAAACCAAGAGAAGAAAGCTCAGACATCCATTTGTATGAAACATACTCCTCTCCTTCTACCCACTCTCTCAATTTGCATATACATGTCTCTCAGCAGTTAAATCATGCAAGCTAGACATCTCTGAAACTAGGCATCTTTAAGGAAATGTAATCCTTCAGTTTCTGAAGGTTCGCCTCCCAGTTGTTCATGCACCTACAAAATATTGTGGATAGAATTTTTTTTTTTAAAGAGGATTTGTACTGTGATCCAGAGCTACTTTCGGTAGCGTTACCATGAAGAAAATAAAACCAAAACACAACAGATTGTTATTATGTTTTGTGAGAAAGAAACTAAAGGGACAAACCAGATAAGATCCTGATCAGAAGTACTTGTTCTTTGGCACCACTGTATGTGCCAGCCACTCCCAACAGTGGCACCACAAGAGACAAAGTGACGACATCTTCCTGTCTTTTCATGCCAGCAGTCTTTGTGATGTCAAGAATGAACAGCATGTACACTGCATGCACTACACACTGAGAAGCTCTGTGACAGGCTGAGTCATATTAAATATTCTGTGAAGCACCTGGCAGGACTGATATTCTGCACCACACCTTGATGCAGAGCTGCATCTTCAAAGAATAATCAAGTTCTTCATTTGCAGAAAGGCCACCCATACACAGAAACGAAATTTGATAAAAGATCTGATCTGAAAGCCTGGCATACTCTGACAAACCATCTCAAAATCTGCTACTCTGGAATGTGGAAGGCAACACAATGCCCGTACAATCCTTCCTACATGGTTCTTTTATAAATTAGGTATTGATTTTAATAATTTAATAATGGTAAATAAGATAATGATGATACGCTTCAGAACCTGATCTTTCAGGATCTTTGCTTCCATCATTCCCACTAAACATAAAAAGACATATATGCAAACATGTGAAACTGTTAATAGTACAGATATAAACCTGAGACACAGGTGTTCTTAGGAAATTGCATCCAGAGGGAAATAACAGTCTATAGTCAGTTTTATGTTATTAAATAAGCAGGGTGTATACAGTCTTTTCTCAAGTCAAGATTTAGGTGAGGTATTTTTTTCTAAAAGTACAACATGGAACTGAGATTGCAAAGCTGCTACAGCTTGTGCTTACCCAGACAAGCAAGGGCTTGATAAAACAAATTTGCCCAACCATGTCATCTTTATGTTTAATGTTTTCACAGGTAGCTCACTTAATGCAAAATACCTCCCAAGCTTTTGGAGGAAATGTAACTGCTGATAGAGATTATGTCCCCTGACATTGCTATTACATCATAGGTAAGACTATCTCCAGCATCGAGAAAGCCTTCCAGCAAACAATCAGATCACAGTGTAAGAAGTGGAGGTGGAGCATAAAGTATTACAATAGAATTTGTTCAAAGTGTGGGGAACTGACTTCAAAGTTTCATCCTATCTACTTCAGAAAGATGGGTTTACAGGCGGGACTGTACGTATGTACCATGGTATCATAATCTGGAAGCATATTTCAATCTTCCTTATCTCCCATCAGTCATTTCATGTCAGTACAGTAGTTTGAAGATATGGAGTGCTATGCAAGTGTTAAGTATTTGACTGATCACCTGTTAAGAGAAACTGACTGAATCTGCTATAGAAAATAAAATTCTCTTTTCATTGTCCTTAGAAACAGAAAACCTTCTCAGCCAGGAAGGCAGGGCTGGTGTGTTCAACTTGAGGTTATCACAATACCTGCAACTATATCCTCACTTTGACACAGGGACACAACTGAAAGCACAGCCAGGGAACAAAAGCATGATAATGTGCTGAGCAAATCAAAGTGGTGAATTAATCAGCATGTGATCATTCTGTTTATTGATATCCTACTTGGTTAATTTTCCCTTACCTGAAAGTCAGAAGCCCAAGTGCCTCCAGAGGGTTAGAAAACCTCCATCTCCTCAACACGCCATACATTTCTGATACAGATGTTCGATCCCAACTGGGAGCACTGCCCAGTACCAAAGGAAGGGAGCAATTTTGATCATTGCAGTAGTAACGATAAAACCATAAGATTCTTCTTTGTTGTTCTGAGAGTCTGGAAGAGAAGATTAGAAATTCAGTTTGAAATTAAAACCACCTGGAGCTTTGTGTAGCAACAAACTTTATTGTACAGAGGGGCCAAGTCATACAGTACACTGCTTTTCAGCTATGTGTTTTCCTTGGGGTAGGATATCATTTTCTGCAGACCAGCTTTTATAAGAAAAGTGATACTTATATTCCGAATCTGTCAGCCTTGGGTCATATAAAAATGAAGTGTCAAAAGACACACATATATGGTTATTTCACTTTCCAAGCACTTTCATTTTTCTTCTCCCCTGTCTGTGTTGTTGGTGTTGTTTGTTTGTTTGCTTTTACTGGGGTTTTCTGATAGAGACAAAGAAGGTGCAGTTATCACTGGACAAATCATTGTTCCATTCATCTGCTACACATCATCTCTAACTAACTGCAACTAGACACACAGGACTGCTTTCATTCCTGCCCTTGTTTTCACTATTTAATACAGGTGTGTCTATTTTTAGTGTGTTTGCATTTAAAATAGGGTTTAGGCACATACATGCACATAGACAGGAACATGAACATGTATGGAAGCGCACACACACACATACAGACTGATTATCGCTAGCACTGATATGAGTTTGGACACAGGAAGGAAAGCTCCCAGCAACTTCTATGTCTGTTCTCAAGGCCTAGCATGCCATGCTTAGCTGTACTCACAAAAAAGGATGCAATACCAAATTCCTCATAAAGATGTTAGATATCCAAATGACATATTGATAAAATAGTCAGTCATAACATCGTATTTCACCACAGTGAGAAATGCCTCAGAATATTTTTTGCTATATATCCTCTGATTTGTTAATAATTCAGATGTCTTTCCCTCATGAATATTAAATCCTAGGTTTTGATACCATCAGAAAACATAAATTCCCTGCAAGAAACAAGCTCAGACAATCTCCTTAATTTGATATCAGAGCCTTCAAAAGCAAACTCTGAGAGTGCAAACTGATCTCTCTGCAGTTCACAGAAACCGTTACTGAACACAAGAGGAACATCAGATTTCTTGGTCAGACTTGACCAGATTGGTGATCCATCTACTTAATAACATTACCTAACTGTGACTTTAAACAGACCTAGATATTTCAGAGCAAGGTGTGAGAAACCTTGTAGAAGGCTGTAAGTAAATAGCTTGTTTCCAGTCAAGCATTTCATTATCCAGATGTGGAAGCAGGGCTCAAAATCCAAGTGTTTACATTCTTTCCAAGTTCTTCTTCCTTCTATTTGCAACGTTTTGGGATATTCTTAGCCAAAAAACTATCTTAGCCCCGCTCTATCTGTCAAGATTGTGGCTTTCACAATGCATGGCAATGAGTTCCTTTGGCTCTTTATGCACTGGAGAAGTTTTCTTCTTTGCAATTCTGAATTGTCAAGTGTTCAAGAACAGAGAGTGGTGGTGCAAAGACAGGCATGTTTTTTACTGTCACAAGAGTGAATGTTTATTTCTTTCCTTCAGGAAAATAAGCTCATAAATGTATGCAGAAGATGAACCTATGCTACAAAATCTATCATGACTTTCAGTGCTCATTTCAAGAGTGTCATTTTGGTAACCATTTCAATAAATGGTTTCAGAACTCACAGCATGTCTATTGTGACCATAGATAAATGTCTTCATGTTTCAGTGAAGAAGTTCCACACAGAAAAAGAGATAAAATAGGCCTAAGACTTTATTACCTGTTTGGTTTTCTTATGTGTTTGGATGGTATTCTGCAGGACAGTTCAGCTAAAGGACCCCTTTTATATTTTGAATTTAAACAGAATTTTAAGCTTTCAAACAGCATCCTCTAAAACAGACAATCTGTTGTTCAGATTAAAGCAGCTAAAACCTCTACTGAGCTCACAAAGGGAGATAAGAAATCAATCCTTGTATCAGGTTTTCTAGATAACAGATTTCTCACTCTGACTTTACTCCAGAGGCAATGCCATTTTCTCTTTCCATGTTTTAAAGATCAGAGATTAAAGTAAAGGTTCAGTGGGGTAGAGGTTTTTTTTATGGATTGATTTTAAGTTTCTCAGTTGTAACAAAAGTTTGCATATACAAGTAAGAGGGCATTTAAGATAGATGGTAAAAGTATTTTGCATACATATAGCATAGGAAGATTATTATGCTAATAGGGACATTTCTTTGTCTCAATAGGAATAAGATGCTACTAAATCATTTTTTTGATAAAAATGCAGTTCATGGGGTTTTTTTTAGATAGAGCTGTATCTAAATTTCCCTCCATATAACAGCTACATTAAAATATATAGCCTTTACTCAACACAAATAAAAATAAAATATCTTAAAACCTAAACAATTCAGTATTTTTCAGTTAAAAATTTTCATTAATCCCTTTAGCTAAATGAGGGAAACAGCTTCTGTGAAAGATTTGCTAGCTAGTCTTAATAATTAAATTTTTGTGGGAGAAATGGCAAAAATGAGTTTAAATGCTTCTGAGATGTTTTTGTTCTTCGTGTTCATTACTAAAGCCAAACAAGACAGAAGTCAAAAAGAGAAAAGACCAGCAAAGCTAGCAAATGCAAATTTCTGTCCCCCTGTGCTGATAATCACTTGCAAGTTTCTTTCCCATGGACAGACTAAAAAAGCGTGCAGCATCACTGATCTTTTTCAGACCTGTTCCACTATTCACCCGACTGGAAGTAGCCTTTCTAATCACAATTCACAGCAACAGTACTCTAGTGACAAGTGGTAGGCAAACTAGATTCTTACCAGGTAAGTGTCAAAAAGGAAAAGAAAAAGGGAAGTGAAATAGAAGGAAAATTATGAATGAAGGAAAAAAGACGTCAGAAATAAGACTGTCATCTTTCTGGCTTCAAACCCGTCTCTGATCCTTACAGTGGGAGCCACTGCACACAAGCAGGCTGTATCACATTTGAGGAACAGCTATTATCTCAGATGGCTAGTTTTCTGGCGTTTGCATTTCAAACACAGTAATCAGAAAAGGAATCAAAGGTTCACTCGGAAATGTTTTCAGAAGTCAGCCAAATGGCTACCAGTAACTAATGAATTCTCTTGGTCCTCCTTTCTTGCCCAGTTTGGTGATGATTCCAAAGATCACACAGCAGCACACAGTGTAGGGCTGTGAGGAGTGCAAGAGCCATATGGTGAAGTTAATTTCCTTCAGTCCCGTTCATCCCCTCACTAATCAACATCCAAGAGATGCTCACTACAGGGACCAGTGATCTGAGACAGCTACCAGAGAGACAGGGGTCCGAGAGTCAGCTACTGGGAAGACCATATGACTGGATCAGCTACTGGTGAAACCCATGTTCGTGTATCAGGAAGAGGTCCAAGCACCCTCAACTAGAGTGTGGTTGTGAACCTTGGGGGCTCATGCCTGGGTGTCAGCAGCTGGGGAGAGCAGGGAGATCTGGAGCCAGCTACAGGATTGGCTGTCTGAGCCCAACTACTGAAGCAATTAATATTTTGATACTATAAATATATGTGTGTATGTATATGTATTCAGCCTGTTGACTTTGATTCTGAACAGACAGGGAAGAGTAACAGTATCAGGCTGTCCCGTCCATTCTGTGGCAGTGCTACATGTCTGTGTGTTATGGTAAGGTACTTCTTTCTGCCTGTCTTGATTTGTTGATATTCCTGTCAGGAATATATGGTCCAGCTTTCTAATGACTGAACCTGGGGACATGGAGCCACAGCAGCCTTGCATTCATAATATTACTGGATTCAACAGCTTGTAACAGGGACAACCATGCAGTTGTCTGCTGTCAACCATTGTTTCTTCTTTTTTTACCATAGGGTTAAGAACATTTTCTGTCCATTCACATACTCCTTCTGCTTTCAGAAGGATCCCCAAAACCTGAGAAAGGTTTCTTGTGTCTTCTAACCACAAACACTCATCTATTTCAAAATCATATTTGAAGCTTGTATGCCTGAAGCATCACCATACATATTGACACTGAAAAGCTACCTAGTTTCCTCTCTTCTTCTTGCCATAAGAAAAAAAAAAAAAAAAAAAAAAAAAAAAAAGGAAAGAAGAGATCTTCAGATATCATGGTAATAATGTGTTTGGATACTGATACATTGCTACAAATTTTTTAAATAACACTCCATCGTGACCAAGGAAGGTAAAAAGCGTTCCTCTGATACAGATACCACAAAAATTACAAGCTGACAGATTCCTCTTGATCAAAAAGTACTCTAAAAAAGCAACTCCTTCATTCAAACCCCAAATATGCTAGCCTTCACCTTAATAATTAATTTGGTAGATCAGCTTTGCCCACAGAATAGGATAACTGAAATCCACAAACTGTGAAACTGTGGAAAAACATAGAGCTACCATTCCATTTCCTCCAATAACCTGTTATTGAACTTATCAAAGCTTTAACTCCAGCCTGGTAACTTTCAGTGGTCTCTTCCCTTCATACTCCCACAAAACCCAAAATTGTCATATTTGGGATGTCATAGGAACTACAGTTGCCTAGTCTTTGTAACACCTATTTATGAACCTGTTATCCATGAATTTGTGGATAGCCTTCATGAATCTGATTACGTTGTCTACCTCCACAGCTTTGTGACAGCAGATTTGAAAGTTCACTGTTATCTTAGGAAGTACTTGTTGACAATTGATCTCCTACTTGTTTCATTGAACAGTTTGAATGTTGAGGGATTTGATGATGCATTCATCTTGTTTACCACCAATTTTATAAAAATTAATCACACACACACACATTCTCTACTGATTTCCTCTCCAAACTAGGGAGTTCCAGTCTTTTTAGCTTCTCTTAGTCGAGCAGATGCTTAATCCCTTTGATCATTTTAGTTGCCCTTCTCTGAACAATTTCCAGATCTATGGTATCCTTCCTAAGTTGTGCAGACAAGAACTATGCAGCATATTCAAACACAGAATGTTCAGGTTTTAGGCAGCAGTGAAATGGCACACAGTGGCTTCTTCTCTACATCCTTCCCGATGGTGCCCAACATTTTGGTTGCATTTTGACTGCTGCTGCTGCACATTGTGTTCATGAATTCAGGGAAATTTCAGCAGCAATGCCACGATGTATTTCCCGCATTGTAATCACCAGTTCTGAGTTCAGTGTCATGTACTGATGCATAAATATTTTCTCCTTAAATATATCCCCTTAAATTTATCCACATTGAAGCTCATCTGTCGTGTTTATGCTCAGGTTTGTAAGGTCCTTCTGGATCTCCCCTCCATGCCATGTTTTCTGACGATCTGGAAGAGCTTAGTACCATCTACAAACCTGGAAATTTCCCTGCCTTTTCCTTCTGCATGTCATCAATGAAGATACTGAATAAAACTGGTCCCAACCGTCAGCATTGAAAGATGCTACTTCTGATCTTCCATTCTGAAAAGGCACCATTAGACATCCAATCTTCGCCTTTAACCAGTTTTCCTCTAAACCCATGGCAACTTTATTTCTTTAACAACCTGATGTTGAACCTTGGCAAATTTTTTGAATATCCACCAAATCTCCAAAATCCATGCACCCACTGACAATCTTCTAGGGCAGTAACAGGTTGGTGTGGCAGGATTTCTGTTTACAGAAGCCACACTGGCTCTTTCCTGACAAACTACTCTGTACTTAACTAAATGTTTAATGATCTTCCTTCTTAGAGAACCCAACACTTCACCATGAGTAGAGGTCAGGTGCGTTGACTGAAAGTTCTGAAATCACTTCTGGACCACCTTTTGCAGGTGGAATTTTTGCTGGCAACTTGCTAGTGCCCTGGCACAGCAGGCATTAACAACAAAACATTGACCCCCTCATTTATACTTAAAATAAAAAAAGAATCAAATCACAGACCCCATGGTTAATAAAAATAATTTTACATTTTCATTCTGTCTTTTTAAAACACCAGCAAGTTTGTCTTTTGTCTTTCTTTAAAGAAGTTGATTTTAAAAATCCCAAACAAACAACATAGAAGTCAGCATAGGAAAGTCTTCTTAACGGATATATCATATCACACCGAGAGGGCTGAACTGGCTTTAAGTTAGTTACTGCACAACTAATGCACTTTTTGGCCTTTGATGCAGGATTAATTCACATAATTAACTGTGATTGGTATAATGGCTCTTTGTAAGCACCTGTGGTCCTGATTCTGCTCTACTTAAATCTAAAATTATTTTATACAGTTTTATACATAATCCTAATTGATGGTGTAATGTACACATAGCAGAGCATACTGATCTGCCCCAGTATAAACAGTGCGTTTTCTTTCACTGTTTTACCCACTTTCTGTGAAAGCTAAACTTTCCATACTTCTTTCCTTGCTTATAACTTGACACAGATTGTTTTAATGATTATATGCCATTTAACTACTTATAGCTGAAGTCTAAATGTATTAGTAGAGGCTGATTTTCATAGGACCCAAAGGTTTTCTTGCTAATACTGATGTAGACTTACTGCATCACCTGAAAATTTTATGTTTTGAATGAAAAGTTAATTTCCTGCTTCAAAGACACTAAAGACATAGTAATGGAAAGGGAAAAACAATCATTTTCTAAACTGGTAAAATACACTGCCACCTCCAGGGGTTTATTTAGTCTTTCCTGCAATCTATTCTCTCACTTAGAGGTGTTACTTAAATAATTCAAGCTAGGCTCCCTCGGAGGAAAGGAAGGAAGATTTTTAAAGAACTGGGTATATTTAAATATGATTGATAGGATAAGTACAACAAACCAAGAATCAGCAGGGTGAGCTGGGTACAACTTACAGTAAGAGAGAATGCGTCTGTGAAAGTCTTGTAATATGCTTCAGGCAGTCTTTGGTTGGCTCTTCAAGATCACCTCTTCTTTCTTCAGGTTCAGGTTTAATGAACTCCAAGTTAGTTTCTGGGAAATCAATCTTTATTTAAAAAAAAAAAAACAAAAGATAAAAGTCCTTTTAGCAATATATATTCTCAGATACAACTGTCAATAAATGTTATATTGGATTTGCACAGGAAACATGCAAAATGTAAGAGAAAGAAGAGGGGATAATTCTTTGAGGATGTTCACTGTATGCAATAAATTACTTAAACATGTTGATGATAAACTGAGTCCACAAAAATCAGTGGAAGCTTTGTCACTGACTTTCCTGGGAGAATTTAATCCACTGTACTTCAATTTTATTAGAACTGTATGAATTCAAAACAGAAGTAATTTTTTTCCTTTTTTTTGTCCTTTCCTTGGTTTTAATGAGCTGGTTTGTAAATGGAAAGTTTCCATCCATGTTGAATTTGTTTTGTTTTCTGAAAAAGTAGGCATATTTCTGACATTTATCTTGCCAGTGTAAAAGATGGAAATCAGATTCCTGATCTCAATTCTAGATGTTCAATTTCATATATATTGTACAGCATCTACCAATTTTCATTCTTTGTACTTACATACAGAATCATAGAATGGTTTGAGTTGGAAGGGACCTTAAAGATCATCAAGTTCCAACCCCCCTGCCATGGGCAGGGACACCCTCCACTAGCCCAGGTTGCTCAAAGCCTCATCCAGCCTGGCCTTGAACACCTCCAGGGATGGGGCATCCACAGCTTCTCTGGGCAACCTGGTCCAGTGCTTCACCACCCTCATAGTAATGGTTGTCAGAAACTTAGGATAATGTTTTTAAGATAGAGAAATAAAACATTTTACCAAAATCACGAAGCTTGAGGTGCTTGATAATCTGAGTACAGATTTAGACAAAAATTAAGGTTGTTCTTCAAAATCCAGCTCAATTTGCACGTCGTGTTTTGGTTTATTAATGCTCTTCATAATCTCTTATCTATGTCTACTTTTAATATATGTATTTGATATGCATCACACCTCTAAAGGTTAACAAAGGTAATTCCTACAAAAAGTAATTCCTACAAAAAGTCATACCAGAAAAGCTATCTTTATGACATTTCCAGCATGTTCACCAACAGTGAAAGTGTCACATGCATGGGAACAACTGAAAATGAGGTGGAGGGAATGAGAGATCCTCCTGTTCCATTTCTTTCATCAGAGAAATATTATAAATTAATAGCCATTTACTGTTTCACCCTCACTTTATTATTAATAGGGGGAGCTATTTTAAGGCAGCTCCAGTGACTGAACTCCTCGGACTAGAAAGTTCTCATTTGCTCACCTATTAAAAATAGGGCATTTTTAGGCCAGCCTCATTTATCTGTATTATCTGCTTTTACATGTCATTTGCTAAAAGTCATCCAGCCTTTAATATAGAAAACAATTGCCTTTGCCCTGGAAGTATCCAGTTCTAATTTAACCTGGAAAGGTGTCAAAACTACTGTGTAGACCTAACACATTTTCAATACTGGGAGCACCGTTCTGCCCATAATGAATGGGTGCTCAGCATGCAGTCATCGAGGGAGAGCTATACTGATGTCTATTGACAACTTGCTTGTACTTCCTCTACAATTTTTTTTATGTTGCTCAGTCTAATTGCAAGCTGTGTGTTGCATTTATAATGGCATGTAATTCAATAGTCATCAGAACAAAAGTTCAGATTTGAAAAGGCAGCTGCAAGTCAGGTACCAAGTCATTAATTTGTGTCAAAAGTATTTTTGGAATCAAAATTATCAAAAATTACCCCACAATAACCTTCTCTAGCCCTCAGAGGTGGCATTTGATAGGGAAAGTATCACACATATTTGCAACTGTGCAGAATTATAGACTTCCATCCATTAAGATTAGCATGCTCTCTTTGAGCAGCTACAATGGAAACATGGTTTTTAATTTGTGTGGTCTTGACGACCTGTGGGAACAATCCTTTTTCTTGCACTTTGTTGGAAGAACTCTTACCTTTGTTTTCTCACTTTCTTACCTGCAACGTTACTGAGGTTGGTGTATCAGTATTGCAGATGCCTGGGGTAATCATTGTTGTTGTAAGCACGCTGTACAAGGTCATGCTAAGCAGCACAGTTCCGTGAATGAGCCGGCTGCAATACACACAGAGAGAAATACTGCATTGGTTCTGGAGACAAGGTGAACTGGGTTTATCGAAATTACATCAAAGAACATGAAACTGGATAGCTTAAAAGACAAGCAAAAGGAGAACAAGCATTTGATCTCTATGTGGCCAGTAGAAATCTGGCTTAGATCAGTAGGGGTTGTACACTGACGGCCTCACTGCTATAGTGGTATCTGTGCAGTTGCAGGGATCATGACACAAGTCACACTGCTAAGACATTCTAGGTCAGCTCTGTACTTTATCACTGACTTCCCGTGTGGCAGTTTTAAAAATAAGGATAATACTATATTTCTATCTCAAGAATTAATTCTGAGGACAAATATGTTAGACTGTGAAGTGCCAAAACACTACATAAACTGGAGGGTAATATACTAACAAAAAGAAGAAAATCATGGCAAGCTACTGCAACTATGAAGGATCCCTGCTGATTTTATGTGTAGATGGTAGTAGGCATGAGAATGATATCAGTCTCCAAAGAGCTGGAAGGAGTTTGAGTGGGTCAGTTTGTACTACATGTGCTGCATATGGTTTTTGGACAGATAAAAGATGATAGTCTGAAGTACCAGTCTGAGAACTACATGTACAAGTCTTATCAGAAATAGGCATGCATGTGGTCTGCAGATAAGAAAACCAGCATGATTTGGCTGGTCAGCACAATTCAGCCTAGAGAACTTGAGTAAAATTAGAAAGTTCAGGTGTAAATTCTAATCATAACCAATGCACTAAAATTAAGAATGCAGTGACCAAATAAAGGAAGATACAGTATGCCAGACTTACCCTTTAATTTGTTCACATCTTAATGGTTAGTGAGGTCAGAAATTTGCTTATATTGAACATCTCTTCTTTAACTGACAAATAATTTTTATTACAATCATCCCAAGCACTGCTCAGTCAATACAACTGAGAGAATGACCTAGATTCTCTTCTGCCCACTGTATAATAACCAGCATAACCATAATAAACCATCCAGGTTGATGAGTTTTGAGTGCAGAGCTTTTACCTGAGATGAGCACGTTACTGGTACAAGAGAACCCAGATTGAATTTTTGATCTCAGCATGAATTTGCAACATCGCTGTAAGAAAATACCTTTTGAATTGCAAACTGAAAGAAATTGTTGCTAAGAAATCTGCTAAGACATCTGAAGAAGAAAAAAGAAACTACTGCAGTTATTTTTATCATCAACACTCAATGTAAACCTAATTCAGGGCTAATTTTTCTTTTTCACTTCTCAAGCTGTTCATGTTGTTAGTGAAAACATTTTGTTTTATTGTGAGAACACAGCTCAGGAGGATTAAAGACTAAATTGTTACGTTTCTTCCGCAGCTGTAGGTGTATTTGCAAGGTAAGGGAGACAGAAAAAGGAGCTATGATGTGAACAAGATAGTACTTGGGGGAAACCAGTTGTGTGATATGAAACGTTTCACATTTAGGTCACTGACGTGAATATGAAAGTGATCAATTGTGGTTCAAAGTTGTTTTCTGTGACCTGTACTCAGATGACCTTTCATAAATGAGTCCCATGTCTTCACTCCTTTGTTGACAGGAGTTTACATCATAATTTGAACTAACTGGCACTTTTGTTAGAAGGGAGAGGAGTAGCTGAGAACTGAATGAACATGATAATTAAATTATCCTTTTGAGCTCTCATTATTGTTAATCACTTGCTCTAAAACTGTAGGGGGCTTTAAAAAGGAATCCATACAGTGGATTTTTTTTCTGGGAAACCTGTATAGGTTAGTACAAGAAGTGGCACAGACCACGCAGGCACTGTAAATATGTTTAACTGAGACATTTCCTGAGCTCATTATTTCAACTCATTTGCACCCTGTGCAGATGTGGCTAAATACTCTCCAGGAAGACAGGGAAGAATTGGCAGGTGGACTTCTCGGGGTCCTTAACAGGAGAAACAGCAAGGAAAGCAATGTATTTTTGCTGGACACTTCACATATCAAAGTAGATGACAGGACTGAGAGTAAAACTAAAGATGCTAAACCACTTTGATAGTATGGAGATGATATCTCCTAAGAAAATACGAATTTGTTTTAAAAACTAGACACATATTTGTCCTTGTATATAGAGTAGCCTAATTTATATATTGACAAATAAGTGAGCAACTTAAGTCTGTAAACATAGTCAGGTTTTTTAAAAAGATGTGAAGAGGCATTGACAACTGCAAAATGCTGTGTATATTTTTGAGGCACAGCTTGCCCCCAGGCAATCTTTGGGGCACTGTATGCACTGCACAGCTAACATTCTCCAGAACCAAGTCTGCTTTTGGATACACAAATGAAAGAATAAGAGTGGCCATGTGGGCGAATGAAACAGTAAGAGGATGCCTCAATATTTTTAGAAAAGGAAAAGAAGCAGGAGAGTGTGCAAGATCCATTCAGAAAATTAAGGAGACAGCATGAACATGATAATCATACTTTTTTCTGAATGGCCAGATTCCTCCCTCTGCTACCTGGTTTTGCTGATAAGCTTAGGCAGGGCACTCCTCATTCTGCCTGCCAATTTTCCCATCTGGAAGGTGAGGATGATCACACTGACCTTTGTAAGATTTGTCTAATGATTACAGCCATAGACAATGGCTTCCATGTAGCAACATCCACAATCAGAAGGTGAATAAATGGGTGCTGTTCTGTGCCTACTGCCATTTATTTATTTATATGCCCCTTGCATCTAACAAGGCTTTTTCATGCAGTTGCATCATCAAGGGCCTTATTGGCATTGATTTAGGGTCCCTATCTAAAGTCAGCTACCTGATAAGGATGAGATATGTGGATGTAGAGGCTCACCTACTGAACAAGTTGGCAGCTACAATCGTTATTACTGTGTTCATTCTCAAATGTATATAGCATTAGTGTAGAGTTACTGTTTAGACTGGATATACCAGGAAAATCAGGAGAAAATACAGTGTAAAAATAATGTAATTATCCCCAAGCCTCACATTATAAGCCTCAGAAATTCAGAGTTGAGGTTGAATTTAAAAGAAATTCAAAGCTGCTAAGCTATAAAACCCCCATACGGCCCAAGCACTCTTAACTCTGCATTGTAACGATACTGCGAAATAGCTACTTTATTATAATTACAAATACTGTAGCATTCTAGAAAATTCAAATTAGAGATACGATTTTCAACTGCAAAGTAATGCATGTCCCACAGATTCTTTCTTAATTTTTGTCCCAGAATATGAAGTTAAAAAGAAGCTTACAAGCAATAATTTTTTAGGTAAACAACTATATTTAGGCAAAGATTGGAGAATATTTGCAGGAATTCAGTCTTGTAAAGATGAGACTATTAAGCAAGAAAAACTCTTCACACTTTTTGAAATAGATGAAAAGAATTTATATACTTTATACATTAAAATAAATCCATTTTTTCTTAATCTTCAGTTCAAACTAAACATAAAGAATAAAATCATGAAGGAGAGAAGGGACTATACAATTAAAATAATCATTTTGGAAGAGAAAACAGATATCAAATTTATAGAGAGGAGTAAATTCAGCATTTTTAAAATAAAGTGTTCTTTTGCCTAGGTCACTCAAAGATCAAGATTCCTAAGCAATATCTAGGAATAACCTAAGCAATATCTAGGAATAACCCAAAGCTAATAATTTTTTTTCCTTCTCTTTTTAACATAAGCCACAGCCAACCTGAACAGAATTCCTGTGTTTTTAATCAGAATAAGACATAATGGAACAGAAATGAGGAACTGTATCCTTTAAATGTTTGACTTTTTTTTCCCAATGTTTAACAAACAAAAACCAGCTTTTTGTTTGTTTGTTTTTTAACAAGCATCTGAATAGAGAAAAAGAGCCCACTCTCTGTCTTTATGTTTGCTGTCCCTGAGAAGAATGGCTCAGCGACCAACTGGGACAAGGATTTCAATACAGATGTTTGATGACCCAGCAAATACCTTAGGGCTACTGGCTTCTTCAAAGAGCTTATTTCTGTTCTTTCCCCTATAAATGGAATCATAGACATGAGAATGTTAAGACTTCTTTAGAACTCAAATTCACCTCTAAGAAAAGTTTTATTTTGAGAAAGCAGTATTTTCCAAGTAGGAAATGCTTTGTCAAAGATCTCCTGGTCAGATTTCTTTAATCTCTTTATAAGCATTTACAGAGTTTGTTAATTTAGAGACCCTACTACCATAATCTTTGCAATAATACATTATTTTGATTGCTCTTGATACATTAGCATGACACTACAGGAAAAAATATTTTCTTGATACATACTTCCAGGTTCCGAAGTACTCTACTGAAGCAAATCTTGAACTTTAGTTGCATTCCAGAAGAGAGGGCAGTGAAGTTGTGTTCATTGCTCAGTTTATTAACATTTTCCTCAAAATTGATGAGTGAAATAAAAACAATTATTAACTTTAAAAATTTTTGAGGAGCAGGAAATGGCCTCCTACTGCTGCTTCTCATTTACTCAACTAACTAAAGTAAAACTAGTATTACCAATTAAGAATCACCTGGCAGTATTATCCTGCTACTTTCTAAGTAGATAACCCTAAGAGCTAGTTTAGACTACCAAAAAATATTAATGGTCTTCCAAAGAAAAGGGAAAGCAGGCTGGTTCAATGTTCAGATATTTTCAAGTTTCACATTTCAGAAGGAATTTCAAGGCTATCCTTATTTTTCATTCAGTCTATCAATTTAAATCATGGTGAATGAATAATTATGTGGTGTTGTGGTTGGCTGAAAGAGAAAAAAGCATTTAGGCTTCTTTATGTAATCATTATACTCGTAAATGACACAGCTATCAGATTAGGAGGTGTTGAACATGCTATTCCTAAATCATTCCTTCCTGACAACTCAACTTTTATTTCTGCTTTGAAGGGTCATTTCAGCAATGATCTCCACAATTATAAAGCAGATTAAAGGAAAGAAACCCTCTGTCCCCTTCATTGTGCTGATTGTGTGTACCATGAAAGAATTGAGCCATTTTTCAGTAAATTTTTCAAAACTGTGTGACTTGGAGATCTACCTAGTGAAAGTCAACATGCTTGCTACAATGGTATACATTAAGACAAATATACATCACAGTGAGCTGAGAGCTTTCAGATCTTCCAAAAATAGTTCCTCTGAGATGTGAATGCTGAAAAATAAGAAAACCTCTAGTACAATACAGGTCCTCAAGAACAGGATTCTCATGTATCCCGTTTACGTCCAAAGGTGTCTAAGTGTTCCCCAATTAAGTTACGCCTAATCCTCTGTTTCTGCTTGTACTCAGGACATACCAGCCTGACGGGGATAAAGATATCTTAATACTTCATCTCAAGTTAGATTCTCAGCCAAGATATTCCCTCTACCTATTTGACCCAATATTCAAAATAAAAATAATGAAATACTCAAAATAAACATAATGCATGTTTTGTTTAAAAAGACACACACAATGGAAGAGTGAGTGATATGCTCTTCTTCAGACTAACTTAAAGAAATAAAAGTCATTTAATAAAATGCCCAAATAATCCTTAGAGAAAAGATTTGATTCATTTTTCTTTCCTTCCTTCAAGCTAAGTGCTTTAATTCATGTCAAAATAACTATAGGTTAGAAATTAACTCTGCTAGACCTAGGGAAATTATGAAATCAGGGTCTTAAAACAATGTGCGGGTTTTATTAATAATATGTCTTTGTCTGATAAGCAGGATGTGTCTGTCAAAAGTAGAAGTTCAAAACGATTAAATGTAAGTTTGGCCAGGAACACATGAAGAACCGCTGGGAATTGCCAAAAGAAGTAAAAAACTAGGGAAAAGGTAATTCTGGCAGGGGGAGATCACAACCACCAACTCACGGACCACCCACCCCAATTATACCACTGACTCAAAATAAAAACTAAGCATATGTACAAATTTACATAATAGGAGAGCAGATTTTGACCAATTGACAATATAATAACTGTTAATCTGAAAGTCTGGTATGCTGTCTTGGGACAGACACTCAGCTCTGTGCAGATATGTCATAAAAGGAAATACCTCCACTCTGTGTGTGGACTGGCTCCTTGCACACCACGTGACAAACTAGGTTTTGGGACAACATATAAACTAAGTCACAGAAGAATGCTCTCTTTTTCTGGATACAGTAATCTTGAATTTTCCTCTGAAAAGATGGAAAAAGCCCCTAGCCCAGTCCAATCTATTTACTAGTGTTTCAAGCCTCTCAGCTTAAAAGTTTGATGGAATGCAAGGTCCTTCAAACATGGTAAATTCAGACATGCAATCAGATTTTTTGGTTTTGTTCTGCTTTAAATGTTGTTTGCCACCATATGCAGAAGTAGATGAAGATGTCTCAAGATGAGGAAAGAGCTATAGCTTAGAGATAGACACTAATGCAAAAATTTGTGTGGCCTGTACATGTCAATCTATTGTCCAGAGGGCGTGCAGGGCTATGGAGTCTAAATAAAAATTAAGTATCATTGTAAAGATTCAATCTAAATTCAGATGTCTCCGTGCTACTAAAATACATTTAGGGCACTGCAGAAAATTTACCTTAGATGTTTGATTATACATAATCACACAGATATTCAAGACTACAAGTATCTTTAAACCACTGTTCCACTGTGTGGTCTGTAGAAAGAGGTGCAAGCTTCTCAAGTGGGTGTAGAGGGGAAGGTACTCATTGTGGTCATCGCTGACTGCTCCACTCTGAGCAGACTGAATGGGTACGAGAATTGAAGGCAGACTGAAAAAAACCCCAACCATTGTGAAAAAGAGGCTAGCTGAGAAGGATTTTGCAAAGCTACAGGAAAGGGTACAGCAAGGCTCTTCAACAGGCCTAGGGAACTTTATTGTAAATGTTAAACACTGACATAAACCAAGTTAAAAAAAAATATTGAAAAGAAAGAAAAACTTATGGATGGGGCTCTTAATTTTACCTCAAGAGCAGTTTACTTAAGTGACTGTCTCAGTCTTATTACAGCAAAGTCCTGAAATGAGTATTTCTGCCTTTTTATAGTTCTCCCAAGTTGAGTGTAATACTGTTAAAGAATGGTCTTTTCCTAAGCTATCATACAAAACTGAACTTACTCTTTTGGATACAAAGGGGAGCATGTCCAAGCAAGCAGTTCTGTATTTTTCGAGGCACTGTTTACTCCAAGCAGTTTTATTGTCAGCATAGTTTCCCTCGGAAGAGCCTTTATTCGTAGAGGAAAGTTGATTCTAAAACAAGATCAGGAAAGAGAAAAATAAAAGTTAAAAAATTTGAGTATTGTTACCACAAGTGAGTTCTTTCTACATTTTTCTAGGTGCCTTAACACATAACACCTATATCACGCTATAAAATACAAGAGTTGCGCTCTGAAGGAAAATGCAACTGACAGATCCCTTCAACACATTGATGAGTACTGCCAGCTATTGACTTGGGTCATAGTACTTGAGTCATAGAAAAACTTCACTTCTGTGGTAATCACTAGAGCTGACAAAGGAAAGAAAAGCTTAGTTAAACTTTTGCTTTATAATTACCTTATCAATGAAGGGCTATTTCAGAACAATCATCCCCTAAGGGTGAATTGTAAACCAACGGTTACTTGCAGTCCTGTGTCTTCAGAAGAAAACACTACTTACAAAACAAACAGTTGCTTGTGAGTAGAGTATGATAATCATTCTCTTGTTCAGATGTGCTTTGGTGGTGTAGTATTTCCCAACCACGATTTAAAGGAAGATTTTGTCTCAACAGAAGTGAGTGATTCACATTTTCAGTGAGAAAATTCATATCTACCAATATTCATCTCACTGTTGTATTGACCTCTAGCAAACTTGGTTCAAACTTCTATGAATTTATTTTAAATCATAACTTGGAACAATTCTAATAAATAAGATACTTTCATGCTGTATGGAAAAATCATGCATGTAACTACACAGATACATGCAAGTCTATATTTTATTTTTCCTGGAGAGAATCTTTATGGTGTATGCTACGTTTCTAGCTTAAATTTCTGAAGTAGAAAATGAAATTAATTACATTTTTTTTTGTACAAACAAAATCAATATAAGGAGCTAAAAGCTAAAAGAATTTTTCTGCATTGACACCATATGTATTAAAAAAACAAAAGATCTTAATAAACTTGAGATTAAGAAAACAAACTAGAAGATAAATTTAAATAATACAGATTCTATTTAATTTGCAGATATTCAATCTAGACTGGCAGAACAATGCAACTCAGCATTTTTAAAAAGGTATAGTCATATTTAAGCAGTAAGCAAATGTAGAAATAGGTATTCAAAAAGTATAGTAGCCTGAAAAACATAAGGATTATAGGTAGCAGAAATAAGACAAAGTAATAGTATAAGGTAAAATTAGCATAAGATTTTGCTCCTTCTTCCAAATCTGTCAAAATTCCATTGGCTTCAGGAAAGTTTCCTTGAATGCCCTGAGAACTCACTGAAAGAAAGTAGATGGTTTTCATCTGAAATTCTGAAGTACTCCAAATTAGCATTAGTGTCAAAATTTCAGTTGATCAATCCTAAACATTTGGAAATTATTCAAATTTGCATACCCCTCTCTTTGAATAACAAAGCAAGACAGCAATTTCCCACTCTTTCTAATTAACATTAATAGAATTGAGAAGCAATTCTCAACTGCCTTCCCACATGTCCCTATTTATAGATTTCAACTCTGCTTTCCCTGTCTCATGCCCTATTCTTCACTCATAATTAGTTAGAAACAATTATTGGGAAATTGAACTGCTTTACATGCTATAGATAACTTGTTCTCTTTTTCACTTACAGACCAACAACTCCACCCATGTTACATAAAACTGTTTGACAAAGAGTTACGCAACTTTAAAGTGTCATTTATGCTGTGAAGAGAAAAAAATAAAGAATTGAGACCTCCATATTCTTATACAGAGATATGTTAACACTCCTTATGAACTTGGAACAATGACAAAACTCACAATATCCTCACTGCAGAAAGCAAATGCTTGCCAGAGGTTCCCTAGAACACTATACATACATGCACACACGCACACACATCTATATATATATATATATATCTTACTACCAGATGTTCACCAGTAGGGAAAGAACCTGGAAACTTTGCCAAGAGGTAGACATCCCAAGAGTTAAAGTATGGGGCAAAGAGGAGTAATATCTCCCTTCTAGTGACGTGACACACAGAGAAGGGGAATATCTGCATTGCTTTTAAGAACTTCGATTAATGTGTGTCTAATTACTCAGTTGGTACTATCCTTTCTGACTGCACAAGGCTGAGTAAAATGGATAACTAAGAAGAAAGAGGGAATGAACAGCGGACAGAAACGAGACATCCTGTTGATGAACAATTTCAACAGTAGTTGAGAAGAACAGAAAAGCTGCTTACTGAGAAATTGCTATTCACAGATGTTAGATAAAGTTATACAGCTTATTTCAAAGGCCAAGAGCCTAATATCTTGAGAGCGCTCAACACAGAAGAGCTCTGGGGCAACCTGGGCTTTTCCCTGTGAGAGTATAAACAAAATAGACAACCCAAACAAAATATGGACAAGAGGGAAACCCAATGCCGAGGAAGTATCTGAGGTTATGAACGATAGGCTTAATGTCAATTCCATGTTTCGTGTTTGTAGATTTAACATAAATTATGGAGGATGGAAAAAGAGGAGATGGTGGAATAAATATATTAAGAGAAACTAGCTAAGACAAAAGAAAGAAAACAATTAAGAGGTCTCAGTCATTGAAAAATGAAACTGATGAGAAAATAAGGGGGCAACTTTTGGACTTCACACATTTTGTGCTAGATAGTATTAGCTTGTTCAAACTCTGCACCAAGGTGAGAATCACACTTTTCAAAGATAACACACAAGTTCTAAAGCAAGAAGTATACTCTTGAAAAAGGACAAACAGAAGAAAAACTCAACAAGGCAATCTCCTTAGGTATTAAATGATTCCCATGTTTTCTGAGAACATCCTGGAAAAGACTAAATATCATAAAAGACCAAGAGAGGGACACGATTAAACATGAAAACCTATCAAGTTAAAGTTCAGACAGTAACTGTTTAAAGCACTTGAAAACACAAACTAAATACACGAACATCACAAAATAAAGCAACTCTTGTCTTCCCTAGAAACACTATTCCTAGATTCTTAATCATCAAAACACTACTCTCAATTTTTTTTTTGCGTTGTTTGAGTCAATTTTAATCTGAGATTGGGACACATTTTGAACTAGTCAGGTTTATTTTTGGCCTGATTGATCCCTAACGGTACCGAAAATATTTGACTTCCCAATGTAACAGTTCTTCCTGGTGACCTTTTACCACACGCATTTTCAATGGCTGTGATCAACTGAAAATAGCATACAGGTCAGAATTAAAATAGAGCTTTGTAACTCAAGGCAAGAAACTTTACAAAAAATAAACTGTCTCCTTTGTAGACTTTATGCAAACATATTCCCTTCTGTTTCAAAAAGGTGATGTTTTAGCCAAAAGATAACTCAGAGCGAACACAGCTTGGTTACAGTTTTGAGTGACTCAGACTTCCTAAGATAGGAAATGGTGCCACTTGATGATATGGAAAAACAATTGCAGTAATACTAACTTAATTAAAATATTCTATGTTTTTTTAATAAACTCCAGCTTGAATTCCTGCAAAAAGTATCAATTAGTGTTTATACACATGTATTTATTGTAGGAAAGTCAAACCAGCCTGTTCCTGAGTATGTCTTAACTTATGCCAGTTAGGCACATAGCACCTTCAGTGACAACATGGCACAACCTCTGCTGGTCCTTCTCTCTGTTTATTTAAAAATATCCTGAATATACTGATTATGCTGTCAACTTTGGTGCGGTTTGTTTATTCTCTCTCAGAAGGCTGGCACACAAATAGCAGAAAAACACATTTTCTTGTTATAGCACTGTGACAAGTATTTCATATTTAAAATAAATTAAAAACAAAAATTTCCTTCCCTATGCATATTTTCATACAGGAAAGATCTGGCATCACTATCCTACCTAATATTCTGATACTATACCAAAGTCATACTGTGGCAAGCACAACACAGTAAAGCAGTCAGTTCCTGTTTTTATGTAAAAACATTTGATGATGTTGTCAAGTGCTGTGTTAGATTTGGAATGAGAAGAGAATCTGTTGTCATGATCTCAACGTATTTATGTTCGGCAGTAAATGTCTGCTTTATAAGCATCTACTTTCTGAGTAGAATCTGCCCTGCCAACTGAGAACATTTTAGCGACTCAAAGAAAGGGAGGAAAAGCCCTAGCTGTAAGACTCTTAGATGATTCAAAACACTCATTTGACATTTGCGTTTTGACTCAAAAAATAGCATCTGTTCACCAAATGCAGTTCTGGATACAAGCTAAAACATACAAAAATAATGCCATATCTGGTTGCCTAGATTCTCAGTCTGTGCTCCTGAACCTCAGTTCATTAGGTCCAACAAACCTGCCCACATGTTTTGAGCCTTAAAGAAATCTAGGCCAATCAGTTTGATTGGAAAATATGTGAATAACTTTGATGGCTGAGGAAAATACTGAAAAGCCCGCCAGACAGATACAAATTTTTGGTTTTGTGTTTTGGAATTTATTTGAATTGGAGTTTGAAAATGATTTTTGTAACTCAAGCAACAATAAAAGGCAAAAAAAGTGCTCTTGCAAGCCAATACTATTAAGTTTCATACAACTCTAGATCTTGTTTCAGATGTTAAGAGCCTCTTACAAGCATCTATGACCTATGAAAGAATTTGGCCTGCATACTTAATTGCTTCTTTTTCCAAGAAGCTTTTTGATAGAATTGCAGACATTTAATACTGATTTTCCAGAGGAAAAGGTTTAAATAGAAACCCTGAAGCTTTAGACTGATTTCTTTACATTTTAATGGAACTGTAAGAAGAGCAGAGTTTCTATTCTAGTTGTGGTTAAATAATTTACTTTTATTCTATCTTCTTATATTTCACTTTAGAAACAGGTGGTGTTAAGATGTATTCCAGAAATGCATCAGCCGCTTTTTAGAAGCCAAAAATGCTCATAAGCAATACAATCCTTCCCCTAAACTTCAATTATACCTGCTTATATGTACCGTAATATATGTACTTAACCAAAACTTGGACAAGGTGAAAATTCCTACAGACCAAATTGTAATGATCCATTTTTTTTTAAACACAAGGATAACAGTCACTTTCCAGTCATACAAAAGATTGAGGGTTCAACACTCAAGCTCTATAGACTCAACTGAGGCACCAAAGCACATGTTAGGCCCTAAAAGAGCTAATTTGGATGGTTAGCAGAAGCGTACACATTTTTTTTCTTAACCGTAGGGCAGACATACTAAGCCTCCTGTATCTATTCAGGAGTGTTGTGCAAGAAAGCTATGCAAAATCTCCATTAAGACAGATGTGTAACAGGTTTGACTTAAACAGGTTTTCATCCATTTGACCAAGCTGGTCTTAGATAGAGGCAATCAAGTTATTAATTACACTCTGTATTCAAGTGGAATTTTAAAAAACCCTTTCAGATGACCTGTAGCCTTTGTTCAACTACAATGTAATCAAGATACTTTCAGATTTAGAATACAGTAAACGGTAATGTAAAATATCAAAAATTTTAAACATGTAAACATAACGTCATGCTCAGGAAGTTGAAATAATACAATATTAGAGCCAAATAATAAAAAATTGTGCATTTCTCTCCCATCTATTGCAAATATGGTTTTTGTCATCCTGTTACCTTAACTGAATGTTATCTGAGTGTGCACTTTGCTTTTCAGTTGAGTTATTTTCCTCAAAGCAGACAGGCAGGTGAAAGGAAGTTGGTAGCCTTTACTCTAAAATTCCAGTCTCAAACTAAGTCCTCATTTTAAAACTGCAGATCCTCCCTATAAAAAAACCCCACAATCACAACAGCTTTATTCCTTCTGAAAAACAGAACCCTTAAAGAAATGTTACAATAGGTTCTTGAGTTGGATTGTGTACCTACTAGAGGTCGATCCAAAGGGTAGAAGTCCTCAAAAGAGAACAGAAATACAGCCTTTGGTTGTATCTCCTTTTGGTTCTAGTATTGTTCCAGGATGCCCCCAGTGAATGAAAGCTATTCTCAGACCAGGCTAGTTTAGTTTATTGTCATACTAGATTTAGCTTAATCCTATTTCTCTTCCTCTGGGTATCTCATTCCTTTCTCTCCTCCCATCTCCCTAAGTTTCTCTGAATTCTGCGGAGTTTAATTTGCTCAGAAGAAGATCCATAATAAAGATATGGGTCTTTATTTTTTTTAAATTAATATTCAATGTGTAAAATCTGTCAGACAAACATGTATAAAACACAGACCAAAACTTACTTCTCATTCCAGTCCACCAGGAAAAAGAAGGATCTTTTAACTGGTATATTTTTGCAAATCTTCACTTGACATATTGTCTTTCCAGCATAAGTTAGGGAACAGGAAAAAGAGAAAACTTTGTAGCTATAAAGGGGGAAGAAAAAAAAAAGCATTAATTATAATATACCATGTCCAGCACAGTACATTTGGGGCTAACCATTCAGAAACTTGTGAAGATCTATTCTTACATGCAAAAAGAATTACAATAATGAATCTCATGTTAATTTGGGCAGGTTGTTTATTTTGGGTTGTTTGGTTTTTTAATGTTTAGCATTCAAAAAAAGTACATAAGACACCTAGATTCTGCTCCATGTTTTTGTCATTAAGATTAGGTGGTGGGTTTTTTTTTAATTATTGCAGTAGAAGGAAGTTTGGACAAAAGTTTTTAAGTGTTACAACTTGCTTATCATACAACTTCAGTCAACAGTAAATCTATTTGCACTTACTTTTCCCAATCTGTAAAAAACAGGCTAGCACTTAAGGGGATCTATACATTCATTATAGCAGAAGCATTAAAGCCCTCTGTGTTTGGCATTCTTCAGATACTTAACCAAATAGATTCATAGTGTAATTTGAGTCTGGGGCTATCTGCTGGTTTCATATTCTTCTTACTGAAATCTTATAAAATTTTAGTCAAAAAAGAGGAATAGTGTATAATTCATTAGTGCATTAGTGTTCTTAATTGGTCTTGTAACTTCCAGATCTTCCTGCCACTCTCAGCTTTAGACCCCATTCTGTACAAGAATGATGCACATGGGAAACAGAATCAAATCTGAACAGCAAAAAAGAAGCATTTCAGATTGAAGTTGCCTGGCTTTGCCTTACTTACAAGCATGACGGTTGATCTCTTCCAGAATTATAATAATTCTTTTCATTACTGTAGCAGATATGCTTTTTCTTTGTCTCTTTTATTTTCTTTTTTTTTAATTCAAAGAAAATGATCTGGAATATCTAGTACCTATGACGTACTGATGCAGAGAAAGAAAAACTACCTTATGAGAGATGATTTTGCTCTTAAATAAGGCATCTTTCCTCTAAACATTACAAACAGTTGGAGGATAGTGCAGGAAATAATAGGCTTTAATACAAACAAATGATTAAGCATTGCTGTTTAAACAGAAGTATTTATACACAGCATTGAGATATAGCCCTGCTTTCTATACTGTAAGAACCTAATCCTGGAAAGATGAATGCTTACACAATGCTTCAGTCCGACTCAAGTCAGAAGTGCTGTTCAGAGTGCATGCACTTCAACTAATTTTGGGTCTTTGTAGAGCCTAAGTAGCCTCCCTGTGAGTTCAAAGACATGACTCTATAGTCTTGTCCCAAAGACCACTTCATATCATCCAGATGTAGATAGGAATCTGATTCTTTTGGGCTGTAGAAACAAACGCAGCCAAACATGAAACTAGCAACATTATGCCACTGGTAGCAAATAAGGCACATCTGCTTGGGATTTAAATGAGATAAACCAACAAACTGATAAAATAAACAAGAAGGAATGAAAATACAGCAAAGAAATAGCAGTAATGAGCTTTGCAACATTTTTCTGCAACTTCTAATGTCTGTGCCTATCTTTTTAATGAGGACAGCAAGACTAGAATAAGAAATTGAGAGCATAAATACAAACATTTACAAAAAGCCCATCCACAAAACTGAACTTGAGGTGGATTTGACAGGACACTAACACGATTCCGTAAAACATAAAAGAACTCACTCTCCCTTATCCCAAATGATTAAAAGAAAAGCCATTTATCACATACCGGTATGTACGTACAGAAAAACACCAATGTGAGAGAGACCGTGAAGCATGTCAAAAATTCTAACATTTATAATACGTATATTATATATATACAGGAATATATATTAAAATACATGTTACGAACAGCAGCAAGTTCATAAAATGTGACCTTCAGGAGAGGGAAAATGAGAGCCGTGACGTAGCCAGCACAAATTAACGCAGTGCAGAAATACGAACGAGGAGTATGCACATGAATGAGGTCAGTAAAAGTATTCGAGGAAAGAAAGTGTCAGAGTGGCAGTTCATATTAAGAAGTCCATGTTAGCCATGAATATTGGAAAGACTGGAAAGGGAGACTAAGGAAGAAGAGACATTCTCATTTTCACATGCTTGAACATACCATTCAAGTCATCAGTGGCCTTTAGGCCATATGCAATTTCATATTTTTCTGGCAAAACATACAATGCAGTGGAAATGGTAAAACCATCTGCAAAATCAGGATAGTGATTATAGGTATGTATGTATTACCTTAATGCAAATTCTCTCAGATTTTTATTAAACTGATAATTACAGCTAATGCTGTATAGTACGCTCTCTTGCTCACAGTCTAATGCAACTGATCTCACTGTTTTTTAAGCAGTTATTTGGAACTCAAGGTATAGTGGGAGCAAGTATTAATAAAAACTTGGAGAACAGCATTTTGACTCATAAAAATAATGTTACCAGACTGTAATCACCTGTCCTCTTTGGATCACACTTGAGTGATAAGAAGAGAACACCAGCTTTGCTCAGAATAGAAAATGCAGCTACTTGAAGAGATAACTAATTTGACCAAATAAAGAATGCAGAAGACAACACTTCACTTGGCCTTTTATTAAAGTGGTCTCCCTCTTCTCTTTCCTATGCTGTGTTGATACACTACGTATGCTTGGACCTATAAACTAGACTTATTTAAATCACCATCTATAAACGAGGATTATGAATGCACGTGCTGAGACAAGTAACGTGATTTGCACACACTAAGAGCAAAAATTGCTGATTCAGATTGAGTTTAAGCAAAAGTACCCCTCTGTTTAACTTGGTAAGCTGATGATGCTTCTGTTACCAGCCTTCTACAACCAGTCAGGGGCAACCATCTAGGCCACCTCCTTGACTCTCCATTTATCTATGGGTCCTGGAAGTCTCCTAGCTAGTCAAGCTTAAGTAAATGCACGTTATGCTAGAAAAACAGTGGAGATACTCCCACTTATTCAGTCTCTAATATTAATATAAAAGTATCACCAAAGCAACAGAGGTAAGCTAGTATCTGTGAAAAATATGTGATCTAAGAGACAACATCTCTTCTTGTGAACACCTGGTGGATCTCCTCCTACCTGTTCACCCAAGCTTCTGGGATGTTATGGGCAGCATAAACCGTGAAGCTGAGCTGGGAATCTAGGCTGATGTCTGCACATGAAGGGCTCTTAGGTATGCTGGCAAGCTGGAAATTTGCATCAAAGCTTCTGCTGTAAACATGGATGAGACAAGAGATGGCCATGGAGAGCTCAGACACAGTAGCCTCTATTAATGCTGAGAGGAGAGAGAGAAATAAATAAAGATTAGCAATAGGTCATTTATGAAGAACCATATTTATCTTAAAACATCAGTTA
>WKFP01014650.1:274531-284742 GCA_011057875.1 Pterocles orientalis | reverse complement strand
TCATTATCACTTGGGGGAGGAAGATGAGAGGAAAAAGAAATTATTAGTTGGAGCAACTGATTGCTGCTCTTGCTGTTCAAATTTGATCATGTTTTCTTCAAGATAAACATGAATACATATAAGAGACAGAAAAGAACAGTACAAATGGTAAATGCAGTCTGTCTCCTCCTTGGCTGTCAATGCTGACTTCATTTTCAATTTGCAATTGTGCTGCTAGAGAAAGCAAAGCAAAGCACATGGTTTTTAGCTTCCCAGAGATCTGAAAAAAAATTATCATCACTGAACTGAGGTAATGATTTTACTTTACTTTTGTGTCACAGGTTGCAAATTTTTGCATGCCCACAATTCTAACCAGCTAAACATAACGAAGTAAAAAGAGGGTGGGAAGCAAAAGAGTTGGAAAAGGAAATACAAAGGTGATTTCAGCAGGAACGCATAACTCATCACCTAGTTGTTTTTTACTTCTAGGTTCAGCAGGTGAAAATATTATCTGGATTCTTCTCAGGCTCAGTGTCCCTAGGAAAATGGATGGGAGGCCCCATGGCATTATTACAAAGGTGAGAAGTGAGAAAACAGGGACTTGGGAAAGCTTGTGATGCCCAGAATAAAAGATATATAGAATGGCTTTGCACACTTCTTGGGGATCAGGTCTAGGTTCCAGCAGATGCGTTTCGGTCATTGCTCTCACACTTTGTTTTTATCAGGCATGCCCTTAACACCAGTTTTGATAAAATAGCTAGACTTTTCTGTTAACACTCATTAGACTAACTTTAAATATTTTGCTAGCTTTTAGAAGTTTAACAGGTGCAGATGTAAGGCATGTAGTGTGTTAAAACATACATAAAATGTATATCACTGCATGTAAGAAGTCAGTTTGAATTTTGGTTACCTTGGACAACTTCGAATGTAGGCCTCTCCGTGGAATGACTAATGGCCTGGCAAGTTCTGACTTGCAATCGGTAAGTTGCAGCTTCTAATATTACACTACCAAAAGGATTCTGCAACTGTTATGAAACTAGGGTGTGCTGAGAACAAACAGAGAAGCATCACTCTTCACAGCTGAAGGTTTCCTGGCATAAGTAAATAGGTACAATGAAGCAGAGAGTGAAAAATCTTATTGCTTTACTGTTATTCAAGAAATTAGATTTTCCTTGATGAAGCTGCTGATTCAAATTTGGAAATATCTTTAACTAGAGGAATCTTTTAGATCCTTTCTAGCCAGGTTTTCTGAACAGTGCGCAGAGGAAGAGGTTTCTAAGATACATTTTGATTAATAACTAGTAATTCTTTCATGATCAACATGTTGCTGTTAAGGGTGTTAAAAAAAAAACCATGAGACAAATTACTTTATCCAAGGGAGAAGAATCCTACAAACTGTATTTACCTTCTCCTACCTTCTGCACCTGTGTATTCTTCCCCTACTCCCCTGGCCCTCCAGCTGCTTAGCTTTTCCTGGCAGCTTACAAATACAACTGCTGTTTCTTTGTTTGCTGTTCATGAAGTTGAATAATGGTGAAACAACATTTGGAATCCTGCATTTGAACCACCTCTGTGTTTGAAAGGCTGCTGCACCCTTTGTGTTTTGTTCACCTTTTTGCCTCTGTGAGCACACCGCAATTGAGAAAGGCAAAACAGAGGAAAAAAGAAAGAGAAAAAAGCATCTCAGAGGCCACTTTTTTCCTCAAATTAAATGTAGAGAGACCACTACTCCACACACAGCCCAAGCCCACCCTAACATTCAGATGCAGGGCCCTTTGAAAGCACCCATGTAGTACCCTCAGCTGCATATGGCAGGCCAGCCACAGAAGGATAGGGCAGGACCCATGCCCCATATGGCTGTGTCCCGTGCCGTCACCCCCCCCTCCTCTGGCAACCCAACACAGGCACCCATGACAGGACAGGCTTCTGCACATCACTCAGCCTGTGATCTGCTCCCCTGTAATGCCAACAGCATGGCGCATTAATTAGCCAATGAGTCTAAGCTGATTTTAAGTGAGGAATTAAATAAGGCAGGGTCTGTGATTTTGACCATTACTATTAATTAACATACTCTTAGGGCAGCATATCATTTAAGACAACACACTATTTACACAACAAAAGACAACAAAGAACTAAAGCTTAAGGTGGGAGGAATGAAAGATATTGGAGCTGAGTAGAAAAGCCATACACAAAATTAATTTTTTAAACATTTACAAAGTTCCTTATTTTCCCTTTTCTCCACAAAAAAAAAAAAAGGATTAAGGACAACTGCTGTGACCATCACTAACTATAACAAGTTCTTTCACTTTATTATTAATTCTCCATATTTGAATTGCCAAATTAGTTTTGGCAAATGCTGTTTTTACATTTTTAGTTCACTTAAATTTTAACTTGTTGTAATTACCTTATAATACAACTAAATATGTAAACATCTATAATGTTCCAACTAAGTTCACTAATACAAACAAATAGCAAAATGTGCGCTTTCAGAGGATACCTTCTGAACTAATGTATTTTAAAAATAACACTTTACCTTTGTCCGGTATTTCCACAATTTGAAGTGAATTCTGTAAAGACAAAACCCAAGGGAAAAAAATAATCAGTTACTTCAGCAAAGACCAGATAGCAGTTACAATGGTTTTAGGAGCAGTACTCATGGAAAATAAGGTGAAAAGGGGAAGGATGTATCATAATGTTATGATGACAGAGGACACAACTGGGATTCAGAGTACCAGGACCTGCTTTCCAGCTCTTGCACCTCCTTCCCTCTAACATCTCAGATGAGTCACTCAGGACCTGATTTCGGACAGTATTTAGGCATGTCACAATACAAGGAAGCACTTATCTACTTTTGAGATGCATATACATTTTCTACCTCTGTGCTGGCATAACAGAGATAAGAATACCTTCTCCATCCCTTTGTGTGCCTTATATATTCATACGTGGATCCCACAATCATGCTGAGTAGGCAGAGCCTCAGCATCCTTTCAAAACTGAGAAGCACTAAGTCCCCACCCAAGCGCCCTACATTTCACCTACGTTCCTGCACCAGATGAGCAAAAATAGCTATGCTCTTCAAAGGCCTTTGAGCAGGCAGCTAACCAGAGATGGCCAACAGCGAATAATAGGTGTGAGGATTTAGAGGGTGTTTATGTCCTTTGTGCCTAAACACAGCTCTTGATGCTCAGCATTAATTTGGTATCTGGATTTCCACCTCTCACATCCCACTGCTGTCAGCTGAAACTACTGGGTGATCATGACCACTGAAAAGTCAATACAGTTATTTAGACTGAACACATCAACCTAATTAAACTTTTTTTCTTTTTCTTTTTTTTTTTTAGAAAAAAAAGGTTGCTCTATTAAATCCCCAAGTACAATAACTGCCATCAATCAGACCTCGCTCCAGCCTTCTCAGACAGTGGGCAAAATTAAATATTGCTACACTGTCTGTGCCTCCCCATCCGCACAGGAAAAAAAATGCCACCATGGCAGGTAGCTTGGCATGTCTCCTGGCAGGACAGGTGGCACCTGCAGCCTCAGGTGGGACCCATGGGATCTGGCCTCTGCTCAAAGGCCAGAGGAGGCGACCAGCTTCCCCTGCAGGCTGCTCAGTCTGACCCGTCTTCACCTGGCTCTGACATCAGACTCACATGCACCAAGGTGACGCGTTACTGAGGTGCAAATCTTGACCAGAGACACTAGCAAGTTAATTCTCTGTTTCAGTATTGCCTGTGGCTTGCACTGTTTGAACCCATGTCCCTGAAAGCTTTACTATCTTTTACAGTCATTAATCCCTTTGCAGCAGGTTGAGAATGCTTTGTGTTAGTACCTATGTGTTCAACAGATGCTTCTTAAAAATCACAATGCAGGCAGAGGTGACACAAGAAGTACAATGCTGGATGTACCTTCTCCCTCCAGTACCCAGCTTGGAGCTGCCAGCATTTGTCTGGTAAATAGGAAGAGAAGTCAAATGTTTACTTGAGGGAAGATAAACAACCTCTAGGCTGAGAAATACGTTTTCACAAACTTTATAATGCAGGGAAACAAATGGGAACAAAAACCTTTGTTCAATTCTCTCAAATTTTGGAAAGTAAACAACCCTTTGGAACAGAGTTTACAATTTCAACATAGTGTAGCCCATTTAATATAGAGTGGATTAGCGCCTGTTCTGGCAGGATTTGATCTCCTAGGAATTTTTGTGAGCTGCTGTAAGAAAGGAAGAAAAAAAAAAAAGAAGACATGAAAAATATTAACTGTGCAGCAGGCCCAGAGTTTTCCCTGAACGGATTTTAAAATCCCAGGGTTAGGTTGGTTAGAAACTGAATGAATCACATTTATAAAGAGATGCAATCAGTTAAGAAGAGACTATCAGTGGTGCCAGTTGCTTTCATAATCTCTTAGCTACGGGTACAGGAATGCACAGAATTGGCAGTGAGGAGGCAGTAAGGAGGTAACAAGTACAGTTGAATTAAATGCAAAAGGCTGGAAGTATGTTTCTTTTTCTTTTTTTCCATAAAACCAGAATTAAATGGAAGCACATGGAGTTGTTTGTTTGTTTGTTGGGTTTTTTTTAAAGTATGCAAGCATACATGTACTGATATGTATACACAAACATATACTGGCACCCTACGTAATTTACATTGGAAGGAGCAAGCAGTAGTTTACCTGAGGCATTATATGCACATGGAGCTTGCCAAATAGATGCATTAAAAGGCATTCAACACAAAGCCACACCATACATTACACTGAAGGATCAGGAAAACATGGTGAAAAAGCAATTAGAACTTTTCTGGCATTTCTCTTTTACCCGACCTGTAATGCTGCAGCACTTGAGATGTTGCAGGTAGCCTCAAAAATTTCAGCTTCACAGAATTCACATAAAATGCCCCTACACCTCAGTAAAGGTTTGGTGGAGTTATTACTCCATCAAACATCCAACTGCTGAGTACTAATTTTGGCTGCATATGTTGATATAGACAGAAGAGATGATTCATTGTCTTTGTACAAATATTGATAAATATAGATAAAATCCAATGTTATATTTATATACTAGTCTATACATGAGGTAGTTGCATATAATGCGTAATCTCTATTTTCATAAAATGGAACAGTGTTCAAGATATAGAACACGCAGAAATATATTTACTGCTTTTTATGACATTTATAGTTCAGTTGCTGCTGAAAAAGATTAATCCCTTCATAAAATCAAAACTGAACATTTTCTAGATTGCTGAAGTCTAATCGACTGTCCTAGCACTTATTTGTCAAAAGAGCAAAAAGCAAGCAGCAGCAATAGCGTCTGCTGGTGCAAGAACAGTTCGACTTTTTTTTTTTATTTTTTAACTTTTTCTTTTTCTCTTGATTTGTTTGAAGTCAGTAGTTAGTCAGGTCTGCTTTACCAGAGAGGGAGTAAGGGGGAGGAGAGTGTCAGTCAAGGTCACAGACAATCTTTACTGAAAGTCTTCAAGGGACAGACAACTGGTTGAGCTAACCAAGCCTGAAAGAGAATGTTAAGGGAACAAAACCTCAACAACTTAACAACTTTAAAAAATGAGTAACAATCTAGTCAGTATTCTCCAAGAGAACTGTGGAGAAAAGCAGGTTCCTCTGTGAATATTAGGACAGAAAAATGTTTTAAGATTAGTGATAAAATATTTAATCAGTACAGATTCTTTTCAACATTCAGGAGAGAGTATTCAGGAACAACATAATTTTGCTCATTACAGATGAGCAAACACCATCATTATCATCACCACCACTTATCATTTTTAGCCTCTGGAGATTACAGTCAGGACCAGCACTGTACTGCGCTGAAGACTGTACATATAGACAAGGAGAGGCTTTCTTTGCTCTGGAGAGCTTGTAATTTAAATTGGTAAAACAGAAAAAGGAAAGTGTATTACTCCCTCTGTGTAAGGTAGCACATGAAAGTTGGTTCAGCAGAACCTGTATATATTTGAGAATGTCTGTACAGTGGAGTGGGAAATTGGACACATGCTGGAGAATGAGCGATGGCAAGCTTGGAACACTTGGACTAGAGTTCTTTGTTTGTGGGTTTGGGGTTTTTTGTTTCCTTGTTTTTACAACAGGATAGATCAGCTCATAATTCAATTATTTGCCCGGAAACAAGCACTTAATCTCTAAAACCCAAAAACAGTATTTGCATGACAGTGACTCAGAAGAGAAGTTGAAGCAAACAAGAACATCAACAGAAACTTTATACTTGAAAAAGACTTAATTTTTTATCCCATTATCATATTCTTCATGTCATGACGTGGGGTTTTCCAATTACTCAGGACAGGCCACACTGGTAGGAACTAATATAGCTTTTTGACCACTATATCTAGCTCTCTGCTGGAATTCGGAGAGGATGGGGTTGAAAACAGATTCAGAGATACTTAGTAAATATAAGCCAGTGACAGGAGACGCTTTACACTTTGGGTTCACAGAGCTGACCTGAACACTCAGAGAGAAAATACACTAAAATTTCTCTTAACTCCAAAAGAAATATTTTAACAAATTAGTCTCAAAACATTTCTTCTGCTCTAATTGCTTCCTAAAGGGGAACATGTTCTGTTACTGTCCTTTCTATCTTTTTACTGGACTAAACTCTTTACCTATCTCTTAAGAAAGATTCTGGGTTGACAAAATATTTTTCTCAAAGGGAAGATGCTGATCTGCCCGACACCTCTCAGGACAGCCTGGGGTTCTCTACTGTATTTGTCCTCTAATACACAGGAAGAACTTTTCTTAAATTGAGATATTCTTATTTCCATTTAAATCAACAATATGCTGGATAAAATGTGCGCTGCCACAGACCCATTTATGCTGGAATTTACCCAGAATAGCGACTTCTAATAATTGATGCTGAAGTGGACATTAAAAGATTCAGGATGCTATAGAAACAAGATTTACAGTGAGTCATGACCTAGAAAGGAAGTGTGAGAAGGTGCTTAAGTGAATCAGCTGGTCAGCTCTGAGCCACAAGAAAAAAACCTAGAGCTATGTTGTTTCTTGCAGCTTGGTCCTTAACAATACTTATCTTCAGAGGGGCAGCAACCATATAACTAATTCCACAGCTGGTTCTGCCCAGGGCCATGTAGAAATGTCTGCTCTGTGATCTCTACTGTCCTCTTTTTCCAGGAAAATGCTGTAGGGATTTTCTTATAGGCCAGACCTACAGAGAGCTACATTGATGTTCTAGAGTTTACTTGCTTGGGTCCTGTACTTTACCTAAGTTGGAAGATATTCCCATGCCGCCCCCACCTAACAGGAATAAACAGCAGCTAAGAATGCAGATATTTAAGAAGAGAGGTTTTCTGAGCATCACAGGAGCCTCTTAAGCTAACAGACTTTCTGGTCTCTAATGAGTCTTTTCACCTCTTAGGAAGAAGTTTACCATTGTAGGATGATGAGCATTTGAGCGTTTGAATCTGCCAGGAGTAAGTGTATACGTATGACAGTATATAATTTGCTGTATATAACTCCTATGACATGAGAAATATTATAAAAAGAATTATGCTAGCTTTTCCCAGTCTTAATGTTTGGGACCTCAAACTGTGTATTATGCATAACTAAATAAATTGCACTTATGCAGCTAGACATGCTTTTATTAACACTCACTAGTTAACTTAGTTAACACTAGTTATCCCACTGTTTACTTTCCTCTCCTAAGTCTTCTTACACATATCACAAGCCACGGGCTGAAAAGAAAAGACAAACAAACAACAATAAAGGGAAAGAATAAAAGTTTTATAGCAGGTAATGGTCTCAGAATGCCCAGCTTGGCATGTTTTTCTAAACAATATTTGCTGTGAGAAACAATCACAAGGCAGACACCACAGAAAGAAAGAAAAAAATCCTTAGTAACTTATCAAACTTTTTAAGAAAGTGGGAAGAAAAAATTTAATTAGGGTGGGAAAAAATTAACATGACTTAATGTTATACCAAACTAAATCCAAGTGATTAATGGCTGGATTTTCAAATTTGCTGAGCACCTTTATTTCCAAGTTGCTGACTTCAAAAGAATTTTTGGGTGCTCAGAACTTCTGTAAATCAGGTCATAGCGACTTGTCCAAGGTCATACGAAACAAGCTGATGACAAAACTGAGAACAGGTAGTGCCCTCCAAAGTCCCAGCTCACAGTTATACAGTAACCCCTGGAAAACCCATTTCAGTGTTTGAAGAATGAGTATTCCAGCTAAAACCAGGACTATATAATTCTGGTCCTTGCCTGTATAAATAGCAGAGAAATGTCTATCTGAAAAACTTATAATTTAAGTGACATTTACAGAAGGAATTTTTTTTTATTGTTAACAATTTATGTTAAATATATGAAAACTGAATACTTTGAAATTGCATGATTTGGTAAATAGGTGATGTGGCAAAGCAGAGACTTGTATGTTTGGTGGGAATAAGAAAGACAACCAGAGGAACATATCAGTTACAGTTAAACACAGGACAAGTCCTCTGTGCCTCCTTTGTCACACACGGTCAACAATCTTTTTCTTTTTAACAATGCCTCTACCTAATGCTTGTCAGAGGGAAAATAACGTAGTAAGACAGTAGAATGGCCTCAATCAATCAGAAAATTAGTGATACCCATTCAAGCTCCAGTTTTAAAGAGAAAAATAGGACATCAACTTGCATCTTTTACCTGTGCTTTCACCAATGGAACTGCACAGAGTTTCTTCACTGCATCAGTGATGTCTCTGGTTTCCACAAAGCAGAGGACACTGCAGATTGCTTTAGCTACTTCAATCACATTATCAACTTTATGCTGTTGATAACAAAGAAAGAAAAAAGCAGCAAACAGTAGACACATTTATCAGAAACACCTTATCATCAACTTCATGCCACTGAGTATGTAGAAAATCGTATCTGCTCACGCACAATTCAAACACACCATGCATTAGTCTGGCTCTGTTGAAATCACTAGTGAACAACAGCTTCCTAAGGACAGCATAATTTTTGTTGAAGTCCAGTTATCTTCCACAAAATGTGTCTTGTTGCAAACTGTGACAAATTTGGTATCTAAGACTGATTTTGAGGCAAAACATTGGTTTGTCTGAACTTTGTGAGCGTAGAACCACTGTAAAGAAACTTCTAAGGAAACCTGAACTCAAATGATTCACAAGCTTTCTGAGATTTTTATGATAATGTGAATTTATCCCTACTATTGTCTCCCACCCATCTCTGTGAGAGCTGGCAGACAGGCATATTCCTCCTAAAAATAGTGACTGTGTGGGAGGCTGCATAATCTGACACCTGTGGACTGAGTGCTTCTGCAACAAGCTTTTTTGCAAAATATATGTATAGTTCAAATGAGTATTCACATTTGAATACTAAATTTCAAATTTTGTTGACAATACATTTAGATCTTTAAATATTACCACATTAAAAAATCTCTAGATTAATAACTTCAGAACATTGTGGGGAATTAAAAAAAAAATTTGGACCCCAAAGGAAGGAAAATATCTTCAAATTTCAAGTACTCTATGTTCAGAAAAATAAATAAATAAATAAATAAAATTTCATGGGTTTCCTGCATAGTTGTATCACTCCACTTTTAAACCTTAAAATATATTCTCTGAACAAGTAGAAGTCCTCCTATAAATATTCTCCATGTTTTTCTACTGAGAAACATTCCTTTTAGTGCACTACAGCATGTCTATGCACTGATAAAACCATTTCTCTGACTTAACCATTTCATGCCTGAAAAAGAAAAATTGTACCAAGATGAACTTTCTATTTTCAAGCTTAAGGTCTATTTACAGACTGTACTGAGAAGGACACCACCTGTCATTAATACAAATAAATATAAAAAATATATTGATGTTACTAATTCCACATTACCTGCCTTGAGCAGAATTAAAGCAGGAATTAATTACATAAAATATCCTCAAATATTTGTCAGTTAGGATTATTTTACATTTAAGTTGTTAGGGGTTTTTTTTAGTAATTAAAGACAGCAACTCCTTTTCATACTGGAGGTTCTTGAGTGAAAAAGCTTATGGATGACTTATCTCTTATGAATTTTAGGCCTTAGGCCTTCCTTTGGTCTGAAGTTGGTTCACCCTTCTGCCAATTTACAAGGAATGCATTTCCTTTCTTTCATATTTTTTTCCTACTACTTAAGACTTTTAAATTGAACTCTTGCAGGCTTTATTCTCTATGCACACATACATTGCCAGAAGAAGCAGAAAACTAAAAATGGCATGGTTCTGTTACCA
>WKFP01014650.1:159174-272580 GCA_011057875.1 Pterocles orientalis | reverse complement strand
CCCCCTTCTGATACACCCCAGGATGCCATTGGCCTTCTTGGCCACGAGGGCACAGTGCTGGCTCATGGTCATCCTGCTGTCCACCAGCACCCCCAGGTCCCTCTCCCCTACACTACTCTCCAACAGCTCAGTACCCAACTTATACTGGAACCTGGTGTTGTTCTTGCCCAGATGCAAGACTCTACACTTGCTCTTGTTAAATTGCGTTAAATTTTTCCCCGCCCAATCTCCAGCCTGTCTAGGTCTCGCTGAACGGAAGCACAGCCTTCTGGCGTGTCAGTGACTCCTCCCAGTTTCGTATCATCAGCAAACTTGCTGAGGGTGCACTCTACTCCCTCATCCAAGTCGCTGATGAATATATTGAATACCACAGGTCCCAATACCGAACCCTGGGGGACTCCACTAGATACAGGCCTCCAACTAGACTCCATCCCATTCACCAAAACTCTCTGGCTTCTTTTCTCCAGCCTGTTCACAGTCCATCTCACTACCCGATCATCCAGATCACACTTCCTCAGTTTAGCCGCAAGGATACTGTGGGAGATGGTGTAAAATGCTTTTCTGAAATCGAAATAGACCACATCTACTGCTTTGCCATCATCTATCCACCTGGTAATGTCCTCATAAAAGGCTATCAGGTTGGTCAAGCATGACTTCCCCTTGGTGAAGCCATGTTGACTGCCTCTAATGACCTTCTTAACCCTGATATGCCTAGCTCCTTAAAAAAGGAAAGTTCAGTGAATACTTACATAGTATCAAAACCAGAGCTTTACTTTGTAACTAGGCACAGCTCAACAGCTTTTAAATTTGTATGCATTTTGCAAAAGAAAAGCATCAAAGACTTACACAAAAATGTAGAACATTTTTATCTACACATAATTACATATGTACTGATGTATATTTATGTATTTGTGTACGTGTCTGTATGTATATGTGTATTCATATATGTGTGTACATGTGCACACAATTGTATGTGTATGGTTTCTGACTATTCAAAACAGAAATATCCATGGATTAAGAATATCCAGAAAGATTAAAGTCTGGACTTGAATACAGGTGACAGATTTCTAAAACAAAATAAGAATTTTATTATTAAACATATATTTCAAAGAAATCCATACTTCAGCATAATGAGTTATAACTCTGGAAGGGGTGCACTGGAATGTCTCCATGCTTCATCAGTATTCTTTGATTTTACTAACATCCTTCGTTTTCTTTCCAGTTCTAAACCCTCGAAAGAATGACAAACCGAAACTCAGATCAAATGACCATTTGGTTTCTTCCAAGCTATCACTCAATATACATTTGTCCTTTAGACATTTGTCCTTAAAACATTAGTTAGCAGAGAAGATTTCCTAAGACCTTTTTCCTTCAAGCACGTAACATGCAATTGGCAGCCCACAATACTTCAAAATAAAGCTCTTATGAGTTTTGCTACCTAAACCTATTGCAAACCTGCAAACTATAGTATGCTTGAATATATATCCTAAATATGTAAACATTTGGCTTGTGAGTTTGCAAAATCAGGGGCAAATTTTGCAGATATATAGTGTGTTATATCTCTACTAATTCCAAATATTATACTGCCAACTCAAACGGTCCTGTTTTTATTTACAGGTTCCTTGACACTCAGAAACAGGCACCTTTGCTATTTTAAATTTGTAGCATTTTCTTCCTAATCTCAAGACAAGTTTCATTGAGAGAATTTATATTCTTTCAAAGTCAGGTTAAACAGCCTTAATTAAAAGTTCTCCATTGTATTTGAGACAGATTAATAAAGATACCTTTCACACATAAGTTAATACTTTCTGGTATAACAAACTGAGAACAAATACCTCATTTTGCAATAGACATTCCACTTGGCATCTGTACTTCATAAGAACTGAAACAAGGTTTTGTCTGGAAATTGAAAAAAAGAAAATATCAAATTACTAACAATTGGACAAAGAGAACAGGTTTTCTTTTTTCTTCTTCTTCTTCTTCTTCTTTTTTTTCCTCCCACATTCTACATGTTGGGAATACTTTAATTGACAGTGATTTTATGTTGGTATAAAATCAGGACAAGTGCTTAAGTAGATGTCATGCAACTGAGCCTGGATGTCCATGAGGTTTTTTTGCTAGTCATTTGCTACAAAACATAGATGTAAGAATCTTACACCTGGAGGATGCACATTTCCCAAGTCAAAGAACTCCAGTAAGTGATTTGCTAAATTTGCTAAATTGCTCCAAATCCCATTTATTTTACACTTTAAGTTTAAGCAAGTGCTTAAATATCTTGAAGAAGGATGGACTTAAGTATATGCTACAATGCCTTCTTTCTCAATCACTTACAGCTTCAGAGAATCAGGTAAAACATCTGCAAAACATCTACGTTTCAAAAGTCCATACTAAATTACAAATATAAAGCTGAGTATTATAAAAAGGGACGCCGTTGCTACATTAAACTTTATTTGCTTACAGTTCTCAAGTTTCCATGCTCAAACTGTACCAACAACTGTCTATTCCATAGTGTTACCTAAGCTGTGAATTTGCTTTACTTCTGCAGATAGACATATACCACTCTGTAGTCCCATGCCTTTGTCATGCTACAGAAGTTACCACAAAGTTTGTACAGGCAGATTTCTGTGCCTTAGCAAAGCTTCACTAAATTAATTAAGATTATGAACAAGAGTATACACCTCTACACTGAACTCCAGGACTGATGCTTCGGCTATAAATCTCACCATCCTAGAACCACAGGCTCCAAGTGCTATCTCCAACAGAGAACCAGAATCAGAGTTTTGCTTTTAAGAAGCATTTGTGTAATTTTCTGTGTTTCAAGCACAATGACATTCCAGCCATCATTTGTCAGCTGGAACAAAACTAAAAAGCTACCTATGAAACCACGGCTAAGGTTGTTATACACAGGAATACACCTTCTTTTTCCTTTGACAGCCTCCTCTGTAGAGCCAAATCTTCAGAAAAGGGTACAGAAACCTTAATTCCCACTTCCACACCCTATCTAGACTACTGATTGGTAAAATGGACACAGCCTTGATGGTGCTCAATGGTAGTTAGGATTTGCATATGCTTTTATGAAAAAGTGGAAATTCCAATTTATGTTCTTTCTTCAGTGTTTATTTGTTTTACTTTATCATTTTATCCTTGACTTTTTTTTTTCTCTTATCTCTCCCACTGACCCTTTGAATTAGGGTTCTCTCTCTTTAGAAGGCTTAGAAGGAATTCCTTCCCCCCTTCCCCCTTGCAGACTGGTAGCTGAAAGTCACTAAAATATTTTAATTGCTTCAGAGCAAATCAACTTTTGTTTGCAGAGAAACTGTGTGTGTTCTCATGTATTTCAGCTGGCCTAACTGAGCAATCAGAGATTAGAATTGCAATTATGGTCCAAAGTACAGGTTTCATGGTACATGGTCAGCCTTTCATAACATATATTGTGTGGCAAGAGAAGTGAATAGTGTCATTGCACTAAAATCATAACACAGAATAGAGAAATATCAGGTGGGCTTCCCTGTGCTAATACCAGAGTGCATTTCCTCATCGATGCTTACTATTCACCTCCTCCTATAAATGGTTTTGCCTTCACAGCTTTTTATTTCCAATCTGCACTAGCCCTATCTAGCCAGGCAGTTTGTGTGTTGAGTAGATGTCTGGCACTTCCTCCTGTAATCCTGTCAAATCATAGCCAGTACAAGTTGTTGCTCTGCTTTGACCACGTCTCCAGGCATATCATCTTTTTCATAGCATTACACAGCTCAAAAGTAGGTCTGGACATATGAGCTTCTTCTGTTGCCTTGATGCATACAGGTAAGCATGTTTATGAGCATGCTTGGCCTAAATGCAGGTTTCAGAATAATTTCATAAGTTATACTAGTTTTAAAAATAAGCATATTTTCCATCAGCTTATTCTACCCTAGAGAATTTTCTGTATAAAGTAGTCATAATTGTAAATAATTAACAGGAAACAAATCCAGCAAATTGTAACAATGATCAAAATACCTCTACTAATTCCATCTCTGAATCTTTGGCTGCTAGATAACTAGTAATACTCATATGTTATCACACGGACATATTTCATACTTGTACATCTTTGATAGCTCTGTATAAATACGTTAATGCTAAGCATGAACATAGACTGTTTCTTTGATATTGAGGAAATTTTTTGAGATTTTAGCAAGGCAATACAGTACAATAGTTTTGAAAATAAAATAAAAAAGTACAAAGAAAGTGAGAGAGTCAGTTTTAGATCCCAGCTGGTCTATGTGGGAAAAAGACAAGTATATAGCATATACTTACAGCATTCATTTTTCAGATTCCTGGCAGCAACACCTACTGTGGAGCAATGCTAGGGTTTCCTTTCTAAAATGCTGTTTATCACCACGCTGCCTAAGTAAGCAGTGCCTAACAGTACGGATCAGACTAGCCATCGTGTTATAGTTAGCCTCTAATGGGGAAAAAGAACATGTGAACACTGATAAAGAAGTGTGCTTCAGAGAGCGATTTTTTTATCCTTAAGTTAAGGAGTGCAGGAATACTGTTCACAATACTTGGAGCAGCCACAGTCAGAAACAGCTGTGCACCCTGCATAACACCAAGTGGGAGCCTACTCCAGGCCCCCTATGACTCTACAGTGCTACTAAGACATTTAGGGCTTTTATTCATTAGAAAGGGAGGGGTTCAGTTCAAAATGCCCATCATAACATAAGGCAGTCTCCCATGGCAGTAATTCCATACTATAATATGGAAGGTATGTAATGCACATCCTGGAAAAAGCCTTAAGCACAACACTGGAAAACTCCATATGTGCCAGAAGTCTAGTGTGGTACTATTTCATGGGCATGCTCTCATGAGAGCAGTCCCTGGAATTAACTAGCAAGTGGATGAGGATCAGGTTAGAGAATACTTAAACTGGATGTCAGAATTGTCCTTTATGGTCAAGAGACTCACTACAAATATAAACAATTACAAACAGAAATACTGTTAAATAATAGTGTTCTTACCGAGTCAGTCTCCAGGCACAAGAGTGTTCTAACAGCTGATTCACACTGAACTGTCTTTGGTCATCCTCATGCTGTGGAAGAGAAGCATATGGCGAGATACAGTATTCTGTTAGGAAGAATGTATGTTGAAGAGATTTGCTTGGTATTTTCCAAAGTCAGCATGTTCTTTTAGGAACTTTCAGAGTGTTCAGGATGCTTCAGTCTGAAATTTTATTTTGTGAAACTCTCCCATATTATACTGAGTTGTACAATATATATAGGAGGCCAAACCAGACTGTCACAGTAGTTTCTTTTAGCTACATATAAAGACTATAGCCAGGCCCCAGTTAAACCCACCTCTGCTTTCTTGTTAGAGAGCAGAAAGCACCCTTTTGCTGTGACAATACACATTATTCATGAAGCTGAAATCACTTTGCATCCACAACCTCTCTGCTGTTTCCTTTTCTAAGAGAACAGAATGGAGAACATCTGTACCATCCTTTGCAACCCCTCTGAAGGGACTTCTCTCAGTGAAGAGTTCCAGAGATGATAACGGCACTAAAACATTTTTTGTATGAGGAGAGGCTGAGCTGGGACTGTTCAGTCTGGAGAAGGGAAAGCTCAGGGGGAATCTTATCAATATGTACAATTATCTGACAGGAAACAATGAAGACAAGGGGGTCGGACTCTCCAGTAGCGCTCACTGATAGAACAAGAGGCAAAGAGCACAAGTTAAAACACATTAAATTCCACCTCAACACAAGAAAAAAAAATATTGTGAAGGCAGTCAAACACAGGAAGAGGTTACCCTGAGACGTTGTGGAGTAGGTTTGAATATCTGCTGAGAAATTCAAAACTTGACCAGATATAGTCCTGCGCAACCTACTCCAGCTGACCCTGCTTGAGCAGGGGGATTGGACTAAATAATCCCATGAGGTCCCTTACAGCCTAAACAGCTCTGTGATTTTGCCTTATTTGATGCATTTTGTTGAACAAACCTGCTCCCATTCAGATATAGTCCTTTCTCCAGCCCCATGGATTTGTTGCCTTTGATGTCTTAACTGCTCCCACCCCACAGAGGTAATGTAATGGCTCAGCCCATGGTAGGCATGTACTGCCAACTTGTAGGCATCACCATGTCCTGAAAATTCTGCCCTTTTTCTGACTCATGCTTGAGCCCAGATCCTTATAACTCAGAGGGAAAAGTTACAGAGACAAGCATGACCCCAAATTCATTGGTCAATGATTGCAAAGGGAATTATGCTTATGAACAGGTATAACCCTGGGAGGTACGGGGTGATGAGAGAGAAGAACTAAATAAGAAAACATAACCAGGAGAACAGCACAGCACATACGCATCTAGTGGTAATGAGCTGCTGTTTCCATAGTGGCTGGTAAAGGTGCCAGATATTATTTTTCTTACTATCTCTAGAAATGCAAATGATGGCTGGGATGGACACATTTTAGGCAACCGGGCTACAGGCTATTTATTTACATGTGTACTGATCTAAAATATTTGCTCACAGGTAAAGCAGAGGACAGAAATTATATCTGGCTAAGGATACAGGAGAATCTTAAAGCTGACTCCATTTTAGGCTGGACTAAACTAATGAAACTTTCAAGTTCTTTGTGAAGGGAAGACAAAATAGTTTAACTTTCCACAAAACATTTCAGTAAGAAAAAAAAATTCTTCTGTTCATCTTTTGTTGCTACATCGTTCATACAAAACCCAAAATTTTTAAAAACATGAGAACAGTATAATCCAACAGTGGTGAAATACAACTCATTATCTTTTTACCCTCTTAAAGAGAATTTGAAAGAAAATTTGTATTTTCTAAAGAAAATAAGTATTTTAGTTGCTTGGCTAATAAAAGTCTTCTCCAAATATTTTGAATATTATGAATTCAAATATGGAAAGCTTGTTCAGAATAAGGTGACCACACTAGCAATTTTTTCTAGGTAATTAAGTAGTGTTTAGAAAAAAATCCCTGAGCAACTTGTGTCTCTGCTATGGTTGGATTCAATTTAAATATGTTAATTGACATGTGAATTAATTCACACTAATTCTGTTTTAGATTGCTATACAGACATTTAGCAATAGCACCATTTATGGAGGAGGATCTTGCTGAGCTGGATAAATTACAGATGTTCTGTAAAGAATTCCCATCTGTAGTGTTACTATCACTTTTATCACATAGTGGCAATAAGTGAAAGATGAACTATGAAGGGGGTGAATGAATGATGAATGAATTACGAATGAAATGGAAGGGGGTGAAGGTAAGGAAAATACTCTCATGCATTAAGCCTTGAAAGTATGTGTCTTAGACCTAAGTACTAATCTCCACTTTCTCTGGGCATTTGATCTTCTGCAAACACCTGTGTTCCTCATCTCAGTGTACTGACATGAGTGTTAAGTGTTATTATAAAGGAGAAGACAGGGCAGGGGACATATTTGTGAGTAGATGACCTTTTCTCTGCTGATTTCAGAATCTGTCTCTGAACCCCAGAGTTGCTCCTACAAATATGACTACAAGACAAAAAGAGCTTATGAATGCAAATTTCCTGACCACAGCATTAACTATGCTACAGAGGGCTCTGACCTAATAACTGCCAGTTTTGCTCACAACTCATGTCTTCTGCCCATACCATACTCTTAGGCTTGGAGCACCTGACCTCTGAAGCTATCATGCTGCTTCAATGCATGCTAGAGGACTAGTATAACATCTTAAGCCTTGAGAATATTTTATACTGCTACCATAGTCAGAAGCATGCATTCCAGGAAAGAAATAGCACCAAGCACTTCATAGTTACTTGCTATAATCTCATTATTTGAATTTGCTACTTCTAGACAGAACAATAGTCAATCACATCCATCTTGACTTGGCACATCATACTTTTTTTTTTAAAGTCACGTTACCCTACAGATGAGTAGTGTACAGGTTCTGCAAAATCCACCCTGCATTTTCATAATATCTGCATGCTTAGCTGTCACACTGCCACCTCTGGAGACCTTACAAATAGCAGAGCACATCTGAACTGAGCAATCACAGGGACAAGGCTTCAGCTACAGAACAAGACTGATAAATGTCAAACTTCCTCCTTGATCTCATACACTGACAGGACTAGAGGATAAGGAAGGATTAACTTGGAAATAATGTGACACAAACTGGAGAAGGGAGCCCTGAAGCTTAGAGAGAAATTAGATATGTGTGACTGATAGGAACCCAAAAGCTTAAGGGGATCTGATGGACTAGGGCAAAAGGTGGGTGTATGTGAATTATTTAGCACCGGGATACATATGGGCGATTATTATACAGAAGGACTGTCAAGATATGAATACGTTCCTGTGACAATAGTCAAGCTACAGCCTTAGTGGAGATTTCTATGAAATAACATATTCTAAATTTCAAAATTTAGAAAGCTCCTATAGATCACAGGTTAAATTCGCCCTACAATGAGTACAGATTAACTCACAAAAGTAAGCAGTAGCTGCATATGTGCATAACTGTCCGAGACAGCTGAAGAATCTTAAAAGTCTCAAAGTTTGTCTTTTATTTTTTAAAAAAAGCACACTTTTCACATATTTTTATATGAATTCTGAGGGATGGAAATTTATTTTCCATGAACTGCCTCTAAATGTGACTTTCAAATGCATTTTACAACCAAAGCCACAAGTTTCAGAGAACAGCAACAAAATTGTGAGCTCAGTGTAGACTACCTCAGATCCCTGCACTCAGTGTGGCTGAAGCAGATTTCAGTAGACCCAGTGAGATCTGCAGAACTGAGTCCAGAGTGGAAGGAAACACCGCAGCTTTCAATGCACCACAGCCTGTGCCACCTCCATTAGGTTTTGTCTGGACTTGACAGACTTGCTGTTGCTCCTGTCTGTGAGCAGAACCTCTCCTTTCTGATACAAGTGTTCTGTCACAAGCATGCCCTGGAGCTGGAGGAAAACTCTGGGTCTACGACTTATGACACCTCAAGAGCTGCTCATGTTCTTTGCTATTATTAGTAACTTGAAGTAACTTCATGGCCTGAAGCTTTCAGAGCCATGTCAGTTACCATAAAGGGGTGATCAATAATTCACTTGAAAATATCTTGAAATGTCATCCTTCCTGGTTAATCCCCATTGTAGCTTATTAATTATAGTTCCACAAATTCTTTGAGACAATAAATGCTTTATAAAAGCCTGAATACTGCTAATTTGTCTTCCAAGCTTGTTAGTTACCTGCCTGAAAGACTGTTTTTGTTTATTTGGAATCATTCTACCTTGTAGTGGTAACCACTTCCGAAATGTGAAATGCCAAGAGATGCTTGGTCTCTGCTCCTGGTCTCCACAGTGGGAAGTGTATTAAACCTCATTTGGACCTGTCAAACTGCAACGGAGTTGAAGGAGACTTTGAGTATATTAATAGAGCATGAAGCATTTTACAGTAGCACAATTTCAAGGGATACTTAAACACAAGAAGAGGCTCCCTTCTATATGAGGTACTACACAATCCCTCTAAAAAGTCAGAAACATTCAGATAATGGAAAAAACCCCACCTTCTTATCACGATGGACTGCTGACTTTTCTTGGTTGTGACTATGCTCAGAATGTTAACACTTAATTCACGATGTCTGGTAAAATACTAACACGGGTATTTATGAAAATAAAAATGTTTTTGAACTTTCAGGAAATACTGCTTGCTGGTTGGTTCAGTCCAAAAATCCCTTTCTGAAAGTAAGTGAGGCTCTTGTTAGAAACCCAGAACTGTTCTTTGCTGCTTCTCCACTGCAAAGATTCATGCTTTACCCAGACAATTCTGAAAAAAATGTGTCTCTTGGATAGGGAGAGCACTCCCTGGAAATGGTATCTGGTTAAAGGTTTCTGCTTCTACATTGCTCCACTGTGCATTTCTTCCTGAACAGGAAGAGCCACCAGGAATTCAACATTTCTGACCCACTATAACTTGTGGAGGTTGTGCTTAAGGGTTTCCTCTTAAAGACCACCTAGGTTAAAATACAGAGTAGGGCAGGTGTGTAGTCAAAACAAATCTAGCAGTCTTTATTCGGTAATATTGTAACCCACGTACACTGGGTCACCATTTGACATTGGATTTTCTCCACAATCATTGTCATTCTCAAGATTGTGGAGAAAAATCTGCAAGATGTAGAATTCCCCCTCCTGTCAACAGAAGCTCTTTGTCTGGTTAGACAGCATAAAGTTGAGCTTCAATATGTTTCTATATCACAAAGACAACATTACTTTCTCTGTATAAACTTTACTTGGAAGTTTAGTGGGAACCTAGCACGTTCAAAATCCAGGTCTTAAGAGGCTTTTGTTCAAGAGTGATAAGGCTGATAAATCTCACGTCTCAAAAAGCCAAAATCAAATCAAAGGTGGCCCACTGGCTGAGAGACCTGTGATTCCATGTAAAGCCCCAGAGCAAATTTATTGGTTGTAACTGCTCAGTTCAAGAAAATTTCCTCTTTCTGAATACTTAATAATAGAACACCAGCTTCCCAGAAAAGGAAAGGAAGCAAGGATTCACCTTAAAAAAATATGTTTTTTCAGCTGAATTCACAAAAGAATTGTGAACATTTATTTATTGGCCAAAATTCATAATCTGTGCAGTTTACAAAAAAAACCAGTTGCACATTACATATAAGTATCCACTTATATTGGTTATTAAACATAACAGTAAAATAATTGTAATTTTAATGTAAAGACAGATATTTCTAACTATGCATGCTGATTTCAACAGTATTATGTAAGGTAAGCAAGAATCACAAAGGCAGTCTCCAGATGGCATTAGTATAGAGTTTTGCATCCTTAGTACACAAACAAGCTTTAAACCTTCAGAAGAGACTCCTGAACATATCATTAGGTTCCACAGAGTAATAGCAGATCTATATACAGCAAATAGCTCATTTATTTCTCTGTTTGAAGACAGAGTAACTTGCAGAGAATCACTCATTGGCTTGGAAGTTTGAAGATTGTCAGGAAGTTGTCTGAGGCTCCCTCTTTCAGTATATACATGTGAAAAATACCTTCACCACATGCTATATGCATATAAGTAGCAAAATGCATTCACACAGGAGAGGTGGGGAAGCACTCTTTATCATGGAGTGCAGTGAAAGGATGAGGGGTAATGGTTTTAAGCTGAAAGAGGGTAGATTTCAATTAGATATTAGGAAGAATTTTTTTTACTGTGAGGTTGGTGAGGCACTGGAACAGGTTGTCCAGAGAAGTTGTGGATGCCCCATCCCTGGAGGTGTTCAAGTTCACGTTGGATGAGGCTTTGAGCAACCTGGTCTAGTGGAAGGTGACCCTGCCAATGGCAGGGGTGTTGGAACTAGATGATCTTTAAGGTGCCTTCCAACCCTAAACATTCTATGATTCTATATCAAACTTCTAAATCGTATCAGTGATTTCTCAGGCCAGAACATATTGGAAACCTGCAACTGCCCAACAGAAGGGTCAACAGTATACTATTCCATTTAAAAGATAGAGATGCTGACCTAAAAAAAGTAATAATTTTTCCATCATTACACATACAGACATGTGTCCATAATTACATTTAATCACCAACACTCCATTCTTCTCAAGGCCTTATTTGGCAGCACTATATGGAAAAATGAAGTTTTAAATCTCCTAACACAGGATGCCTTGTCACAGATCTAACATCGAGAAGGACTGTAATGACCATCTAAGCCCTGTTCAATGTAAACAATGGAAATCACATGGTGATTCCTGCCTCAATCTCAAAAATGTGCAGTCAAATGACAAGGTACTACAGATACTTTTCCAAGACAAATCTCATTCCAATGGTCCCTGATCTTTTTGCTCTTGTGAGATGGGGATGGAGTGAGAAAAGACACATGATATGGACACTTGCTCACCTCCTTCTGAAGGTGTATTCAAACATCTACTTATTTGCTCTAGTCTGAGAGCAAGCAGTTGGCAATTCATTTATCTGAATCATTTTTGAAGAAGTGACCTGGTGATGAAAGCTTCCACGTTTCCTAATTTACTTTCTTTTTGGATGATGCTATACTAAGAAAAATCAATGTTTTTTTAAAAAAATAAATAATTAACTGAATAATACTGGCACTGAAGAATGACAATAAGCTAAGCCAGGATGGTACATATCAGCACTAAATTATTCTGCTTTTATCTATAAACTGCTTAAAATGTTAAAATATATATATATACACACACACATGTATTTGTCTTCATTCTAGTCCTTTTTTAATGCTCTAGGTAACGTATTGAATTTGATGTTTCACATACTGACACATAAGAGTAATTAAAAGAAAGCCGCTATTCTTTTTTGTTAGAAATTTGCCATCTGACCCATATATTGACAGACTCAGGCTGAAAGCATACCTGCGCAAGGCAGGTAATTGGTATTATCTGTGAACAGAGTCAACACACTGCCAGTGAACACTGTCCAGAACAAAGCTGCATTATTGTAAACTTCGGGTTGGAAGTAATTGAAGGTGGTCCACTGGGAATAAAGCTCATATTTAATAGCATAGGTCAGTGTAATTAAAGTTCAGTAGTCCACTACAAGGTTCCTTAAACTCAAATAATCCAAATAGAAATTTCCCTGGATTTAAGACAATGATCAAACAGTGCTTTCCGTAAGGACTACAAATCTATCTGCATGTACACGCACACAAAAATGTATCACACATGCACAAACACACCAACTGTTATTCTGGCTTTTATCAGCCTACTCTGGTTTTCAGTGATAATGACAAGAATCCAGATCTAATTAATTTTACACAGCACTTTGAGTGGTTTTGCCCTTATTATATTTCAAAACAGAGAAAGGCCAAACAAAAATAAGAATTCTCTGACCACCTGAAATAAATAGTGCTAAATTCTGCCAAAATGTATTTTTTTCATAAAATGCAGCCTTTTGTCTTTTTTGTTGTGTGTTCTCTACAGTAACTCACTAGATACAAGTATAGGGGCAAAGCAGAGTTGTTTCCCAGTATGTTTCAACTGGAGTTCATCAATAATACATACCTTCTCAGGAAAGCAAATAATCTCTCTTTGATTTTTACTGCACAAAAGGGTTGGTGAAATTTTATTCCTTCAGGGATGTTGAAAGAAAGAGGAAGAAAAAAAGATGACATACCGTTCGAGCCAAACTTTGCGTCAAATTACTAGTGTTGTGTAGTTGAAGCTGAATGCAGGTGTTTGCCTTGCGAAGACTTTCATGACTGCCCAAAGTATAATTGCTGCAGTTTAGGGAAAAAAAAAAAACCCAAAATGGTTATTTCTGCTTGCTGCTTTCTTCTTTTATTTTCCCCTCTCCTTCTCCTAAAAGCACTAGTGAACTAAATTCTAAGTGCAAAGCAGACTGAATAACACAAAACCTGTACTTGGCACCTACTTCCATGAAAACTGAAGTTTGGTTCTGGCATATTTTCTGGTACAACAATTTAAGAATGGGTGCTTAGTTGTATCTTTGACCATTAAGTCTGTAACAGGATAACAATGAAACAGAGGAAGAATATCCTAAACAAATTGCATGTGCTCCCAAATGTTGAGATTATTCATAAGTATTCTTCAAACCCAAAATAGTGCAATTTATACAAAATATGTTGGTTATGAAGGCACCACAGCAGAATGACTTGAAGTGTTTTATACATAACTTGAAAATAAAATATTAATACTAAGTTTGAAAACCACATACATCAAGACAGGTGGCCCTTGATTCTCAAAGAAATCAAAAGTTCTCACCCTGTGCAGCTCACATAGAAATGGTAAAAGAAGCTGTGAGTTGGTCTTCCTCCTCTTCAAATCATTTCCCAGCCAAGGTCAGATGCAGAGCTCTACTCACTCAGCTGGAGTGGTTCCTACAAACTACTTTGCTGGTCAAGGATGTTCTAGCACACCACAACAGTGGAATTGCTTATTCTTATTTGACTCTTCAGAGTAGCTTCTAGTGCACTTATTACTCTCGGCTACTTCTTCCAAGTTATAATACAACCTCAGTTTAACACTCTCTTAAAATTACTTCGAACAAAAATAATTTCAGCATTTGCCTTCCACTTTTTGTTTTAATCAGGTGAAATAATGCAAAAAATTATTTCAGAGTTAAGGCAAACATATTTTTACATTTAAAGACATCCTTTGGGATTAATGGGTAGGAAAAACAACACAAGTTAATATGCATCATCAGCTACAACTCTAGTGCATGTTCAATTAGATTCACGTTGTTTTTTTCAAGCCTCCAGCCGCAAAAGTGCCAAAAGGGATATTCCATATTTATACAGATTTACAGCACAGTAAGTTGTTTCAGAACTCCCTGGACCATGAAGGAGAGATTATTCTTTTCTGGTTTGTCAAGTGCCAGGGAAAACTCAGAATTCAGATGGAAACTATATTTCTTTATACCTAAAAGGGCTTTTGATGGAATGGTTGAATATAACTGGTTAGATTTAGTTCCAAAAAACACTCACCCTATGAATAAATCATGGAAAATGCGACTTAGGGAAGAGACTCATATTTCACACGGCAGCAGAGGTCCGCAGCACAAATGAATGGTAAAACTTAAATAAATGTGCTGTACATAATTGCCATTCAGAACAATTACAGGGAATTAATGTATCTTGCAAATGTTCTGCACCTGCACTACACCTTAGCTAAGTAAGATATGTGCTCTGTATTAGAGGTCACAAAAGGTTTAAACGTACATAGAGGATTTGTTTTGTTTTTGTTTTTCACTTTTAAACAAACACATTCAATCTCACAGAGGACAAACCTATTTCCATTCAACATAACAAATACCTAAAGCAAGGTCCTCTGATAGCACTTCCATGCCTTTGCAAAATTCCTTGATTTTAAGAGCAAAAAGTACAGAACCGAGAGTGAGAGAAGTTAACACCAACACAGTGAGATATCAGTACTGGTGGAAAGCATATCACTGTTATGCCTCAACCCTTCTCAAATCCCTTTACAAGCAGAAGTCCAAGTGATTGGTTCCTGGGACTGACCAATGCACAGATTCTCTTCTGTTGCTCCTCAGCTGACATCTGTGTTGCGCCTACCCATGGCTTTTTTGAAACATCTTCCTCTCCTCGTTTCACCTTATCATGTCAGCCTTGTGACTCTAATGATGAACTCTCCCACGATCCTTGCATCCTTTAGAACTGCCTCACACCTTTTTTTCACCTGTTACCCTGCCATTATTCCTGCTCCTTCAACCTTAGGACAGGTATAATAACAAGAAAATCACAAAGAAACATATCTGTGAGTCCCAAGTCACTTTTTCCTGATTCCTCCAGTATACAGGCTCCTTTTCCAATGCGAACATTACACCAAGCCAACGACAGAAATCGATATAGCTATACAAACACAGATGAGAGTTCTGCTAGTGTAAATTTCTTCAACTATACCCTTCTCTATAGTTAAATTCTGTACCACAGATGTATAAAAAATATCTTTTGCCAGTACAACTATTCCACGTTATCATGCTTGCAGGTGAAACAAGCTACACCAACAGAAGTTGAATGTTGTGGTTATAACCACATTTACCCTAGTGGTTTGTGTTAGCTCTGCTGTGTCAGGAAGATACTATACGTCATCAAACCCTTTATTGACACAGCAATGCCTGTGGTCCCACAATATATCAGAAGCAGAGAAAGAGAAAAATCTCCCAATATCTTGAGACTCCCTCACCACTAGATGATTTTGCTTCACCACAGCAAGGTTCTCTGATGTACTGTAAGCTCCAAACCCTAATGCAGTTCAATCATCCTTTTCTTTTTTTTTTTAAAAAAAGGACTCAGCTGAGCAGCATCTCTGAATGAGAAACTTAATCTGCAGTGACAAGAGAAAATTAAGTTTATTTTTTACAAAGAACATATTCATCCAAAAGGTGCTTGCTTGTTATGATCCCAGTCTGCATTAATATCTCTGCCCAGAGTATAATTAATAGCTTAAACTTCACTTTGAGTGAAAACCATTTCTTATTTAGATCTTAATTCTCAGTGAATAGAATCAGTAAAGCAAAAAAACGTCATCAATAAGGTCACAGACAAGCATGTGAGCATAAATTACAGGCATTTAGACTTTTCTATTCCATACTTTGGCTCACTGTATGTTGGCTAACTGCAAAGTTACTGTGCAAATTACACTGTGAAAGAGTGTGGATTGAATTAGAAATACATATGAAAACATCCTTTAAAAAATGTGATACCTTCAAAAAAGAAAGGCAAAGCTTGGACTGAATTCCTTGCTGGATCCACATTACGCAACCTCTTGCTAACAGATCAATAAAAAATTAAAAAGAGAGTTTCATATTCTTATATACAGTCATGTGCTTTTTTAAATTAGGGATTTCAGGATGCTCTGAGCTTGTGGCCTGTAGCTCTAAAGGCAAAAAAGTCTAAACAGAGGATTGATTCATTGCTGTCACATGAGAAGGGTTGTTTTTGGCTTGCTGCTGGCATTGAGAGCTAGGAGTTATTTGACACAAGCTGCTTAACCCCACTTTATTTTTATATAACACCTTTCCTGAAGGGCATCAAAGAATAATTTTTAAGGACATCCATTCTAAATCTAACGAAAGATAGGAAACTGTGAGAGCAAGATCTAAAGGTAGATGTAGAAGGTTTTGATGACTGGATGATAAAGTGAAGAATTTTTAGAAACAGCAGATGGCCCTCCAAGAAATAAAAGATGATCATGAACAGGACAAGTGCAAGGGAGCAGAGAGCATACCCACAGCTGGAAAAGCCCGAGAAGGAGGGTCTACGGATACATATGAAAATCAGAAACTTCCGTGAATAGTGGTAAAAATTGGTGACACAGATAGGGGTTTACTGCTCTCTTTTTTCAAGGAGTCTGTCTTTCAGACAGGGTTCTGCCTCCAGCTGCACTTACACTGAACATCTGAAAAAAGAAACTGCAGGAAATTAACAGAAACTGCAGGAAATTAACTAGGGTAGTAATTAATGTACACCTTACAATGACAGAAGGGGCAGGGACAAAGTAGCAAAGAATCCTGCTAGCTTTGACAGGTGCTGTAAGAAAAACTTGTGGGAAAAGGAATTGTAGGAAGAAAAAAAAAGCTTGCAGGTTAAGGCAAGCCCAGGATTTCTGATCAGTAAACAAAATTAATTCAAGGACCAGAAATCAAATGAGATTTCAAATCAGAATTTCACGGATGGCTCTATTAGATACGGACTGACCTGCAGCCTAAACACAGACTTCTGACTTTTTTTTAAAATTTGGGTATTTGAAGCCTGATATTCTCCTTGTGATTCAGATTGGATATGAGCTCAAGAATTATTCCCTCCTTAGGAAGGGAATAATGACGATGAAATCTTGTGGTGCTGCATGTAATGGTCATTAGCACACAAGTATTTTTTTCCCCATCTCATTCAAAGCTAAATGGATTCCAGAAATCATCGAGTCTTTCAGGTGCTTCTGCAGGAGACAGGATGAAGTGCTCATTAATGCAGTCCAATATAATAGTAAATGAGTGCTTTTGACAGCTCTTCACAACATTGTCTGGTTCACTAAACCACTCTGGTCTGAGAACAATTCATCATGTCACCACTTTGGCTTCATTTTTCCTGGATTACAACAAAGCAAGAGCAGCAGAGTATTTATGCCCTTTGCTGTCTAATAATTTGGGGAACTTCTACTGGAATTCATCCCTGAATGATTTCCAAATACTCTTCTGGGGAAGAACTCTGCACAAATACATCAAATCACTCTTAGCAACATTGGGAGGAAAGCAATTCGCACTAAAAGATAGCCCAAACATAGGAAAAAAAAATCACCCTGAGGCAACTCTATAGGCCATGTTAAGCTACCCAAGGGATCATTATGGTCTGGGGTTTCACATTTCAGATACAGGACTCTGATGAGGAAGCAGAAGAAAGGGAGCTGAAAGTACGACAGCATAGAATTACAAGCTGCTGAGAACATAAGTGCAGCTCAGTGCTTTCTGCATGACAGTGAAGGAGCAAAGCAAAAAAGCTGGAAACATTATTGACCTTGTTTCACTGCTAATGAGACGTGCAGAGATTCTGCAAGTGCAGGAATTTAAACAGTCCACTATTGATGCGTTCTTCCCAACAACGAAAATAAAACTGTTTAGAACATACTGTACACTGTACTGAAACACAGAGTTCACCCTCACAAGGACTCATTATTTTCATTTTCTCTAGCAATTAGTTTGAAATAAGAAGAGAGACTTGAAAATAATAATAATAAAAAAAAAGCCCTGGCCTTCTTATGTAATTCACAGATCTATGTATGACCTGATTCTTTGCTCAGCAGTTCCAGTGTCGTAACTTCACACAGCACTCTGCTGTACCAGCTACAGCCCTACAGAGATTTGAACAAGAGGTGTCTCGGAAATGTTGAAATCTCCATTTTTATTTTCAAAGCATAACTCACCATAAACATCTGAACATTTGACTGGTGTTCCTGTGTAAGAAGTGTCCAAGGTGGCTATAGGGCAAAGCTAATTTAAACAGTGCAACACTTGCTCTCACAAGTACATTACTGTCAGTAATCAAGGTGACTTAATTTGGGCTAGTTCAGGTGATCTTTACACTATACTGCAAAAGTCTGCTTCTAAAAGTTTCCCTTTCAATTACAGGCTTATACTATCTAAACCTTCTTCTATCTCTAACAGATGAGCTGTGACTCCTGCAGTGCCAGTTTAACATGTAACCACAGAGAACCGCCAGCTTCTCCCCTTCTGCTGAAAGTCACTGTCCCTACAGCACAGCTGACAAGAGCTGGCACTTTAGCTGCTTCAACAGAAAATCTGCTCACTTTTGCTGACAGCTGAATTTAAGCTGCCAGAGGGCAAGAAACAACTGAGTCCAGTAGTGCTTTCAACCACCACAACAGGTTACCTGAATGAACCTGAATCAGAGCATTTACTTCCTTACTTGTAAACTACATACATGCAGAAAGACTGCTTGTATGTATAAAGAATTTTTCTTCAACTTGCAGTCAGCACCAAAGTGATGAATTATGTGCTCTACTACTGTTGCAACTGGATACAGAGCAAAATCACCTGCTATGCAGGTGTATAACACTATTTCTCCTCTCTTTGGTGATTTCCCCCTTTGAGGATACGCATAACTCCTCATGCTTATAAGACTCCTATGAGATACTGGAAGTAGCATCGTCCTTGTATTATAGATGATACAATGGAATGAAACAAGTTATTCAAGACTGCACAAAGCAGTCAGGATTTGAATCCTTGCACTAGAGAACACCACAATCTCTGTAGAACATAAGTGTTTGGAACATATTACTTTAACTCTCTCTATGGTTCTGTTTACATGGTATGTAAGCAGGGTGAATTAAATGCAAAGCTTATATCACACAATACATACTCAATACCATCTCTTAATGAGATACGTACTTTTGTAAGAATTCATCAGACCCGCAAACACTTAGACAGCATTCCGCCTGGACTGGGTATCGATTTATGCAATGGAGGATCTCTACAATTAAGTCTTGAGTCATACAGCTAGCTGCAAATAAAGATAGCAAGAAAAATTAATAGTAGCTTGCTAGAGAATTCTAGGCTAGATGCTTGAGGAAAGAAAAGAATAGTTTCTTTGCAATTGCTAACTACTGCTGCAGACTAGCTCCATCAAGAGGAATTAGATCAAGCCACACCTGATTTTTTTTTTATTCAAATGCTCAACAAGGAGTCACAGAATCTATGTTGATATGTAGCAAACTAGCAATTTGTTAGTTAGCTGGAATGAAGAGCTGAGCAACTTTCTCAATCAGAAAGGAAGAGACAAATGGGTTTTTTTGGTACATTTCCCATGTGTGAACATGGCCTAATGCAAAAGTTGACTCTTGCAACTCATGACACGAGAGAGCTCCAGGATTTTTATTTGGTATTGCTTCTGCTGTGCACACCTTATTAGCCACAGCCAAGAAGTAAATTAATGCTCATATGCATTTTTATACATATATGTGTAATATATTTATATTATTTAATATTACATATCGATGTTATACTAGGATATATTATATATTACTATATATATAGTGTATATAAATTAAGAAGTTCTATGTCGGTTCATTCAATTTGCTTTTCAGAAATATTCTAGCATTTTGAGAATTTTTGCAGCACTACTTCAGCTTTTTAAGCCATTTTCCAACGTTGCTAATATACCTCCTCTCTGTCCACTTTAGAAGAACTGATCAAAAAATGGAAAAGAACAGCTGCATAATCTGGCAGTCAAACTGCAAACATGTCTGGTAAATTTGGTCTTTAGAGGCATACAGGGCATACTCTACCAACACTGATGTTTCAAGTCTGAGATACTTCTCTTTAGCTAAAAAAATATACCTGACTCTTTAGTGAAAAGTTTTCATATAATATACTGAGATAGTTTTACAATGCAAAATAAAGTCTAGACTTCCTCCATAATTCTCACGCAATCTCACTGACTGTAAATTATAGCAGAAAAGCCAAAGTAGATTTTTCTTTCAGTTTTTCATTCATGGTATTTATTTATTTATTACTTCAAAATTAGCGTCCATTAAGAGCTCTTACTGCAAGTTTTAAATGAACTTTTTGATATAAAAAATGCGAACTACCTACAGTTAAATACAAATCCCCAGAAACAAAACACATTACCCAGATTTGTGTGCTGGCTAATTTACACTCAGAGAACTGGTTCAAACTGAGCCTAACCAACCAGTTTCATCGGGTTTAATGGTGTTCTGAATCACCCAGTTGCCCAGAGCAGCCAATTCATACTGGCAAATCTGGTCCAGAGTTGCTACGCTATTATTTTAGAACAAACACAGAAATGCAAATATTTTTTTTCAGGGAAGTTCAAGGGAATGTGACACAGAAAAAAAACTTCAGAGGACAGCTGACCTTTTTTTTTTTTTTCAAGGGCTGGGTCTGTGACAGAAACAAAGCTGAAATAAAACACTATTGATTACTATAAATAGCCTGAGTTTTGGTTTGGTTTGCTTTTCCCCAGGGAAAACCAAATGTGTCAATGGATTAAAAAGTTCCCTACAAAAATTTTAATTTTCTTTGCAAAACCATTTTTCTTTTGCTCAGAATGCCGCTTCGATTAAACATTTTCTACCAGTTGTGCTAGTTTGAAATGTCTGGCCTTTTGACAACTTGCTGTTTTATGCAACTCCTCATAGCTGGTTTGCAATGTAAAATGCAGTGCTTATTTGCTAAATTTATGCACATCAGAAAAAGCAGAATGGTACAGAATCTTGAATTAGAATTTTAACATGAACTTTTTCAGGTCACTCATTGCAAAAAAAACCTGAAACTTGCTAGTATCATTCATTTGCACTTCACAGATCCATTTTCCTTTTCTTGTTCTGCAGATGTTTTTTGTATAACTGAACAATTCTTTATGCTCTTTATGTCAGACAGTGCAAAAAAGTGTATTCCCTCCCTGCCTCCCTTATTTGAATGTATCTTATTGTTTACTTAGCCTGTAAGCAAGTTTAGCATAGGGACTGCTTCTTATAAACGCTTCAGTTTTAGCTGGGCCTTCTAAAGCATATTTGTAAATAAAGTTATACAGACCAAAAATTGAACCATCTGTAAGGTAAATAATGCTATATGATAAAATATTTGTCAGTAGTTCAGACTTCTGCATTTGAAGGAACCACTGCAGAGCTGACAGAAGTTCTGGAAATACTATCTTCTGGTCCAAGTGTCCAGAGTTCTTCAGCTCTTCATTTCATGGAATCCACAAAATACTGATTCAACATGATTCAACCTACTACTTTGACAGGTTTTCCAATAAATGTGTAGATGCTCCTAATATGAGTAACCAAACTTGTATGAATAAATTGGAAAGTCTTGGCTACGGTATTTATGAAGATATATTTTTTTAATATATGTTGACTGACATTCAGTAGAGCTTTGGATTTTCAGCTTTCAACCCATCAAACAAACTAATACTCAGCCTGTTACAGACAAATAATTCCTTGACAGCTGAATAAAAGATTCATAAAAAAGAATATCACTTAACAAAGCAGCACAGGAAGAGAGGGGGAAAAATAATTTTACATGTATTTCATTTTTCCTTATGTGGCTTAACAGGTAAAAATTACCAGGGCTGGAATCAAATATTCTCCTGTTCACCACAGATACACGATGCACTGGAGCAGCGGCAGCTTCCCACAGTCACTAGTGACACAATAATTCAGGCTGGGAAGGATGTCAGTAGGTCAATCTAAGTCTAGCCTCCTCCTCAAAGGAGGGTCAACACATGAATTCAGACCACCTTATTCAGGGCTTTATCCTGTAAGATCTTAAAAACCTCCAAGGATGAAGACTTCACAACCTCCACAGGCAAGCTGTTCCAATTCTTAATTATTCTCCTTTTCCTTATACACTGTTGGAATTTCTCCTGTTTCACTTATTACTGACATGTACTTTCCCTGACCTCTGCATAACCTTGGGTGCAGAGGAGTCTTGGCAACTGCAGACTCTTAAGTCTTGGATTCAGAAACAGAGTCAAGGCTGTTAATATTTCCATAACTACATGGGGATTACCCTTGCACTTTAAATTAGGCACAAGCTGAAATTCCTTCTGAATCAAAGTATGAATGTTGGCCCATTTTGAGACTGCCAGAATTGGTTCCAATTATTACTAAAGAACGTGGGGATCTACACATGAGCAAAGCTTAATATTTAATGTGATTTTAATTTTACAGCAAACATGCTGAACACATTTGACAAAGTATGCACTCAAGACCCACATAAGGCTTGCTCTCCAAGTATCTTTCCAGATAATAAATTCATTTTGTTATCATCTCCATGGAACTGAATTGTGGAAGTGTATAGACACCTCAATCACTTACCATGTTGCGTAAGAAGCAGAGGATATGGTGAACAATCTGTCCAAATGCTGATTCTGAAATTTGTTTCACCGAGTATATGGTCTGGGAACCTTGTTGCAACACTCCAGATTTTCCCAGTGTTTGTCTTCAAGTCAAAAGCAGGATAGGCATTTCTTATTCTGAAAAGAACATGTGATGAAATTATGTCTAAATAGGTACGCATTTCACCTCTCTTATAAGAACAAAACAAAAATTCTCCAAGATATTTATAATAAAAGTACATAGAGAGCTGTTAGGAATAAAATTTTGTTCAAACAGAAGGGAAAATAGTAGCAGCTCAAACTTTGTGTCCATGTATTAGTGAGATAACTTCATATCAGAAAGCATACATATAACTACATCTTTTACTAAGTAGGAAAACCATCAGCAAAATTGTCATGAACCTCACAGAATCACTGCTGAGACTGACCTCAGTGAAGCCAAAAGGAGTTTAAACACAGACTCCAGCATACACTGAGCACAGTAGAAATGAGGGTGCTCAAATACATGCTTAAATAACAGGATTTTAACATAAAACTAAGAGCACATGCACTGACAGCTGCAACTAGGACAGCTGGTCAAAATGAATACAGGAACATGCTTTCTATGCAAAATCTTAAGAAGTCCCTATTTTCACAGTGCTCTAGTATCCAATCTGAAATCCTCATTACTAAAACCCTGGGTATTTATGTAAATGTCTGTAGAGAGGAATAGCTGTTACAGTCATTGCATCCCTCTGATATACCATTACCTATAAAATATATTGCTCCTCTTCCTTCCAATTACCAAAGACTTGCAGAAACTAATTCCTCCTGAGGTACCATTTCCTACTGAACACTGGTCACAGGTATTTTGTCTGTCAGCTAAGATTAAACTTGCTTTTTAAGCAAATACACTTTCCAGCTGCAGGTAAGGGTACATATTGTACCAGCTGAAGCTTTACATTTTACTAATTGGCTGAATATTTTAGTAGCTAAACTCAAATATTCAACACTAAGAATACTTCATTCTTTTTTGTTGTTAGTTCAAGAAGCATTTTGTAGCTTCTGAGTTAGAAGCCCTTTATACTGTCTCTGATTACAGTGTATTTTGAGCCATAATTCTCTCACATAAAGTTCTTCATTCCTATGTTACCTCCTGTCTCAGGGCTGCAACCCCAATCTCTTAACATTTTGAACTACACTTTTATGTCATGTATTTCTATAGTATGAGAAGGAAAAAAAGGCCTAGGCTTCCAGAATTAATAATCCAATGAAGCAGCCCATTTCTTATAACGAGAAGCCAGGGAGCATGATGTTTCAGTGGGGTAGGAGAAAATGAGGCTTGGCAATACCTCCAGTACGAGGTAGATATTCACAGTAAAAAAATCATCATGCTACAGAGGCTGCTTTGGTGGCCTATTAGTTGATGACAGTCTATTTTCCTTGCGAGCAAGGTACCCTTAAAAAGCTTTCCCCTATCACCAAATTCACTGTTGTAAGCTGTTTCTGTAAGAAGGCCAAGGACTGGATAAGGCTGGAAACTTCACTACCCTTTCTCCAGCATCAGATTAATGGGCTATGTACACACACGGGGCATGAATCACCTCGTCAACTTATTAGCAGTGATTTTGAAACTAAGAGAACCTCACCTCCCTCCCTACCTCCACACTATCTGTATTTTATGTTAATAAAACAAAAATTTGCTTTTTATGCTTTTCAGATAAAAATGCATTCAGTTCCAGAAAGCATTGCTCATTTATGGCCATTGATTGTTTTCAAGTGATTAAAGGTATATTCTGGCCTGAACAGGTGGGCAAAACATGCCCATTGCAAAATTTTGAAAGGTTAGGTCTTCAAAGACATAACTAAAGTACTACACAAGTATTACATGAAGAAAATCTTATGCTACATGCTTTCTGTGCTGCGAGAACTCAGTGCATGCAGAAAGTACTAACATTTATAGGGATCTGCTATTTCACAGCATTTTATAATGCTATGCAATTCTCTGCAGTGCAGAGCACATCCTTGAAGTCAATTGGAGGTGGAGAAACTTGGCATTTTGCAGCATTGAATCCCGAGTCTATCAGCTGGTCATCTTCCTGTATCAATCTCACTTTAGGATGTATTCTGAAGCCACCCACGGATGAACATTCACTATAGCTATTTCCGTAAATTGTAGAAGTAACCTGATAAAAGGATTTTGAAAATTGCTTTACAGTTGTGTACAATGAAATGTTTCAATTATAGATTGCTACTTGTACAAATATTACCTAGAGAAAAACATGAAGGGTTTCTATTTGAGCTGTATGCTGGAGGTGCAAGTCTGCATGACGCAGAGTTTGAATAATACATCTTGCCTGTGACGTATAAAACTGCCAATTATTGAGATTATTTGGGGACTGGAAGGATGATAGTTTGGCAAGACAAAGCATGTTAGTTATTTGCAAATTTATGATATTATTTGCTCTTTTGTTTGCTGTGACATTTTGTCCTAAGAATGCTTACCCATTTATTTGATAGAAGAAAAGCAAAGGTTGTTCTTATTTTCTTTGTAAGAGTATTTGCTAGTGATGCACACTAAACAAGGTATTGCAAAATAGGAATGGCTTAATTCTATTAATCTTTTTAGCCCTGTAAATAAAATCATTTATTCACAAAAAAAAATCAATAAAAATCTTCTCCTGTAATTGAAATGTAAAGTGTAAAATGTTTGGACATTAAAAAATCCTGAATAACTTAGAGGAAATGTGTCTTCATGAATCTGATATTAGTAGAATTGGGTTGGGGTTCAAACTGATGAACTGTGGAAAAAGAGAACTGAAACGTATGTCAATGAGTAAGTTTTGAAGCTGATCATCCACCCTGTATGAATATATAATATATTCCCTGTTAATATCAGAGCAACATCAAATTGGATTCTTTCTTTCCCTTCTCCTTCCTTCCTTCCTTCCTTCCTTCCTTCCTTCCTTCCTTCCTTCCTTCTTCTTCTTCTTCTTCTTTCTTCTTTCTCTCTTTCTTTCTTCCTTTCTAGAGCAGCAGGCTCGGCTGACCTTGAACACAGTCAATTCATTAAATTCTACTTAAAAAAAAAAAAGGAGCATTCCAATTCCAATTTCTCACTACTTTTCTGGGGGAAAAGGCATGCATTTGTGCTAACAATTTGATAGCGATCAGTGAACATCTACAAAGGAAAATGAATCTGCACAGATGGTCTAACAACTTGTATTTCTTCGTGCTCTTGGATTTCAACACAATTTCTTGTTCCAAAGAAGATTAAGAAAATAAAAAAGCTCTATCCCATGAAGCCATGCTATTATCTGTAACAGTAAACAATAATTAAAGGAGCTTTTGTCACTTGCTAACTCTCACTCTTCATCATGACAGTATGCAGTAATTCTGGTTTCAGTCAGTCAGTTCCTCCAATTCTTTTTTCCTCCTCCAAGCTACACAGGCACTGAAATTGTCCAAGTCAATGGCAAAAACAGATATTAAGTTTCACACAATATAAACCATCAACACTGAAGAGTTAAATGTACTTATCATTGATAAAGGGGACAGCTAAGGGAGAAAATATTTTCAGAATTAACCTTCCTTTGTGGATTTTAATCTTTAAACCAAAATTACAAGCTTTTCCGTATTTAAGTAGATACTGGAATCATGCCACTGTTCAGGAAAGCAAGGATATCCAATCCAATTAATATAAATAAGTGAAATGTCATAGTTGGCCGAATAAAGTTTTTTTCTTTACTTACTTCTCCACTGCATTGCAAAAAGCAACTGTGTTTTCATTACTTCCTTGATTTGCTTCAACCAGCTGGATAGGCCAACTTGTAGCCTAAAAATACCAAAATGACACCAGAAGAAACAGAGCTCAGTTATTTAGAAAAAAAGAAGCAGAAGGAGGATAAGGCTAACCTTGCATTTGGTTCCATGAGAACTAACTTTCATACCTTATCATCCCTTCCCCAACTTGATGGAGCTCCAAATAAGCACAAATAACCCCATTTTGACTACACTCTAAAAGCTTTCAGAGAAAAAACAAGTCATAATGCATCAGCTACCATGGGTTTAACAATTATTTTTTCCCCTCTGGACAGAATATAAGGAATTCCAGACAAAGCTTTCAAAATTCACCTAGTGTCAGAGCACAGATAACTCTAAACGGAGAGGGCGTATGCTTAGCTTACAAAAAGGAGAGAGGGCAAAATTAAGCTTATGCTGCAGTGAGTTTCAATCCTTATTTTCTCTCTTTCTGCTCTGGAAGGAAGCTCATAATCCCTTCAAACTCCATAAATCTGTTGTGTAAGTCCCTAAAACAGGTAACAGGAAGCCAGTGTATTCTGTTGAATGTGAAGAATCCCCAGATACTTCCTCTAAACTTAGTCTGAGCCACTATTTTGGGTCAAAGCACCCCCTTGTCTGTTTGCAATAGTACCCTTCTGTCAGAACGTTACCTCCAGGAAAGAGCTTAATACTATTATATCTGCAAGCCCATTCTACCATTGTACAGAGACACCAACTTTTAAACCCTTTCAGAAAGAGAGGCAACTAATGACATGTCACAAAAGAGGAAACTGAGATATGGTGAAAGTTCTATTTTATCATTTCAATAATAATTTATATACAAGTATGTAACCTTATAAAATTAATAACAAATAAAAACCCCAATTAAGGTTTGTTTTTTTTTCTGGACAAGGAAGTGCAATATGCATTAAAAGATGCAGGCTCAGAAATTTTAGTTTAAAAGATAGAATGAGTACAAAGGATTAAAGATCTGTTGGGAGTTGGCTAGTGGGGAGGTCACAATGGCAGAACTGAAAACTTAGAAGTTACAAACCTTTTATAGATCCCATCAGTCTTGGGTCTCATTGTAGGCAGGGCAGTATTTTCATTAACCACAATAGCACAAGCATTAGGAGAATGCTTATGAAATTTAAAGATAATAAGGGGGCATCATCAATAGAGGGAAAAATTGAAACGCCTGGTAGGAAAAACAATGGATAACCCTGAGAGTTGAAATAAGAGAGTGAAATTAAATTTAGCAATACAAATTAGCAGCCTATCATCCCCTGATTCTGAGGACTGCTGAAAAAGTTCCTTCAAGAATCACTGAAAACATAGCACCTCCACTGGTTCATTTTTTTCCTCCTTGGTTAGACACCTACTAACTTACTTCAGCAGACAGTAACAAGAACTTCTGGTGGAGGTTTGCTATTTAGAAATTATGAACAATTTGGTAACAGTAATGGCATCCCAAAATTATGTAGTCATAAAAAAACCCACACCACAAACAACAAAAAACCCCAACAAATAAAACCGTTCCTGATCACACTTACATCAGGGTAGACAGTTTTACAAAAAGAAATAAAGACAAGGTTCTAGGAAGTTTGCATCTGAGTTGTGTACTCCTGTGTTCCAGGTGGAGGAATTCAAGCCAGAACAAGCTCAGAGAGACATTGCTGTGTTTGTGGATGAGTGCAGGAGCACAACTTACAGAGCACAGCAGGCAGGTGAAGCTGTAGCAGTTGTTGCACCAGGGGGACAAAGGGAACTTAGAACCTGCACTGAAGGCTACACAGTGATGGTGGTGACATGCCACATGGCACAATCTTCATCATGGGGTGCAGAAATTGCCCTGGTGAACAGCAGAGGCTTTGATCCACACAGAGCTCCAGAAGAAGGATGGTGTAGCCTAGGTCTATGGCCTCAGGGCTTGTCTGGTGCCTCTCCCTGGGGCTGGGGATGGCAGTGGCCTTGCTGGTGGGACCTGTGCTCTGGCTGCAATGTCAAGCTGCTGGTGAAGGAGCTGCAGGAGGAGGTTAGCAGCCAGAAGGAGAAACAGGAGATTAACAGGGACTCTAAAGAGCTAAGGACTACCCAAGCCTTGTGCTGCAAAGGAGGGACAACTCAAGACTACCCTACAGGAGCAGTAGATGGAAACAGGAGGGAATGCTGCTTCCAGCAACACAAAAAGGCTCCTTTTGCACCTGCAGTTCTGTCATTGCAGAGCAGGTAGAGTGCCCTGCAAAAAGTGTATGAAAAAAAAAGAGATAGTGGATAAATGAAAAGCTAAAAAAACTAGGCTTCAGTTAAGAAAAGGTGATGCTGGGACATGACATTGAATGGGACTGAAGATACAAAAGGGCAGAACTGCATTTGGGAACTGAGGAAGGAAGAACAGAGAGGAATTAAGGAAGGAGAGGATCAAGACTGGGAAATGATGATTGCCCATGAGAACATGGGTATGGATCCTCAAGTCCACAGCTTGAAGAATGTGATTATCATAGAATCATAGAATGGTTAGGGTTGGAAGGTACCTTAAAGATCATCTAGTTCCAACCCCCTGCCGTGGGCAGGGACATCTTCCACATAATTTCTGAAGGATGGCAAAAAGGAGCTTGAAAGACAAAGCTAGAATCCGGACCCTTTTTTGCAGAAGACAGAATTAATGCACTCTGCCTCTCTGCACCTTTGCTGGCAGCATTTCCAAGTGAATCGTAATGCCAAACATGCATCCTGTGTAACTAGTAGTATACCACACAAAGGGAATTAATATACCATTGCTAACTAAGATTAGTTCTGGTGGCAGAGATATACAGTTCCAACTCTGTTGGTGAATCATGTGGATGAGAGATTTAGTTTTGTCATTTCTCTTTTCAGATGCCCAGAAATTTTATATTCTTCCCATTGCATATAAAGATATAATATTAATTACACGATCACACACCATTTTTCTATAGGACTCCAGTCTCCACTCATTGATATTCTCCAAAAGTGTGCAGTGAATGAGACAGAGAATTGCATACAAAGAGAACTGATGACAACAGGGATAAAGTAACAGAGTGGATCCCTGGATGACAGGAATCTGTCTTTTCCCATCTGAAGATTTCTCACATTATGCTAATCAGGTCACCTGAACCATCCTTCCCAAATATTAACACTAACCATATATTTCTAACTTCTAGAGCACCCAAACTGAAGTAGTGAAGTTTGGTCTGATGATTGGGCTTGGGTGAAGAAGTGAGTCTTGCTAGCTATTCTGAAAACATTGGATCATAAATATTGCAGACTGAGCAACTAAATCCAAATTGGATACTTTTTGGGTTGTATTTCAGTTTTCTTTCTAATACAGGGAAAATAAAATCTCTTTTCACAAGTATGTTGTGAAGACAGTTTGTTTAGTATTTTTGAACATCTGACTTGGTGATGACAAAGCCAGTGAAAATAAATGTTTCCTTTATTAGGCTGGACATATTTTGATTAGTATGCATTAAATAAAGCCTAGGGCCATACAACTGGGTCCAAGAGCTAAGGATCAGAATAACAGCATGATTTCAGCAATGTGAATATTTCACCTTGCACACTTATGACCTATCTCAATGCTAAACTCAATGTTTCAGCATCCTTTCCATTTCACTCTGTCTGCAGTCTTGATTCTCATGTCCTACTACTCAGATGCATCATTTACTCATCCTGGACCTCACCAATCCAATCTGTGTTCATTCTCTTTCCTTGGCTGTGGTGCTCCACTTTTTCAACTGTTCTGACAGTCTTAATTGGCATCAGCCCTTTCACCCTGCAGCCCTTCCTATCTTTTCCAGAATGCCTAGCCCAGTAGCAATGAATTAACTTCTTCACAGGCTTTTTTTTTACCCTTCCCTCTCTCAACTTTATTTCAGTCTTATTTTCCCTTTCTTACCATCTCAAGGTTCAGTTGCCAGCCCCTTGCCTTGGCTCTCTTTCTATCCTGACATGGCTGTTTCTCCCTGAAGGAATTCTTGTGACCACAGCAGAATTTTTCTGCTACAAATCAATTCTCTCTTCTCTCCCATTTCTTCCTCTTCTAGCTAAACAGCTCAAATACTTCCCTGACTTAATCAAATCCTCCCACACATTTGATTGTAGTCGCCCTTGACTCACTCCTCTCTTCTCTTTCCTCCCCTGTAATTCTCTCCTCCTCCGTCACAGAAGCATTTGTGTCTGTTCTTATATGCCTGCTTCCTCCAGCACCTCTTCTTTCCATACCACAATTTAATCTTCTCCTGCTCATTTGTATTGCACTATTTTCTACTTTTCTCATGAGAAGGCTTGTTCTTTTCATCATGATGTCAGCATGCTGTAGTTTTCCTGTCATGAGTAAAAAGCAAAAACAAGCATTTGTCTCTCCACCTATTCATCCCCTCTTTTGTATTCATCATTGAACTTCCAAAACATGGTGCCCAGGATTAGTCTTAAGAGTTCTTGTCCTTTGATATATTTCCCCTTCCCCACGTCCCCATCTGTCTGGGTCTGCATATGTTTACTTCTACAGTTCTCCCTCTTCACAGACATAGAAGCAAGTCAATCAAGTGTCTCTTCCCCTTCGCTTTGTGATACTGTGATCAGTGGGAGTTAAAAGCAGAAAGTGAATCTAAACTATCTTTTAATATTCACAGTGCAGAGGTATCCTGTAGGCTATTTCAGGATTCCTATAATGATTCAGAATGCTAACATTCTGACTAGAGGAAAGAGAGGATTTATCATTTTCTTTTTCTTTCTCTATGTCAGGATTTTGAAAGAAGAAAAATGAGGAGAGATATAACATCAAAGAGAGTCATGGGAGTCCCATAAGACATCATTATTAAAACCAGCAAAATCACGAATGGAACCATGAACACCTGATGGAAGGAGGAAAAAAAATAAAGTATTTGCTTCAAAAAGCTAAAGACAGAATGTGTGTCATAGGATGCAACTTCCACAGATATAGTAGATATGTCTATTTTAGAAAATAATTATATATGCACACATAAGTGCATGCAGAACACGGTGAAGGCAGGAAATGGTATGTTTCATCTCTTAGGATCAGGATATGTCAGCCAAACTAGACAGAGAGACAATAATCTAGCTCAACATAAAAACAGATTCAGCATAATTTATTGTTATTTTGAATCTCAGGTTTCATATCAGACCCCACAGATTTGTTATCTCTTTCAAACACATCTTACTCTACATTTCTGTACTTATCCCTCTGTGGTAGTTTTATGGTTCAATAAGCCATAAAATGACCCTACTGGATCACTCTAGACCATAATCTAGATTCTCTTGTGGTATAAAATGGCAAGTTTCCACCAGAGTCACTTCATTTTAGGTGAGGAACTGGCCCTATTACTTTAAAATTAATTATTTTCTAATAGGTAGGGTGCAGAAGTGTGCTGATATTTTAAGTATAAACTAGTTAAAACATGAAACAGGTAGGACACAGATTCTGACAGTATGAAATCCTCATTAGCTAGCCAGAGTAGGCACCTTCCCTTCAAAAGTAATTTTTTATGGTCTGCTGGGTTCTCTTCTGGTATTAGAATCAAAGAAAGGGATGCTTGGAGATTTTCATACTGTATAAAAATCTCTTAACTAATCATGTAGTGCTTGTTTGAGGGCATCTTCCTTGTAAAGACAAAAAAATACTGTGGGAAATTCTGACTGCCAAGAAATTAAGTTACACAATTATTGGAAAATACACCTGACACTTCCCTGCATCTCTATCTTTGGAAGTAGTTAAGACTAAATAAGAAGTGAATAGGAAGTCTCACAGTTGCTTTTGGCCAGATGAGTTGTAAGACACACTGCAGACTCTTCCAGGAACAAAACTTTTTGCTTCCCCCCAGGCATAAATGTTTTATTCTTCATCAGGTCTTTAAATCTAGTGCTTCTAATCCATGTTGCTTCATTTTGAGTGAATACAGAAAATATAAGGACACAAACAAGAATCAAGAGCTTTAAGCACTGTTAATATGAGAAAATTTAAATACCTCTGGGTCATGTCCAGAGCTTCTGGGCCAGGTAGGTCCTATGCTGCATCTTCTGGGAGTGTCGGTTAAATAGGCTTCCTCATTTCCACTTTTATCTCTCCCTTCTTGTCCAGATGGATAGTTGTCTAAGAAAGCGGGACATTGAGCGTCTGCATGATCAAAGCCTATCTGAAAACTCAGATTTGTGTTGCCTCTTTCCACACTTGAATCAAACACATTTGTGACTGGAGTCATACTGTTCCCTCCATAGATTTCTCTCTCTTGACTGTATGGGTAAGGATCTGCCAGAGAAAAGTTTCTGTAATCAGATAGCAAAGAAGATCTGAAGCCAACCGTTGGTGACACTGTGCCTTGTTGCCAGTGACAGACAGGGTAAAGTTCACCATAAGCAACAAGAGGCTGACCACAAAACTGCTGGTTTGGCACATTCAGACCAAAGACATCTGATGGGAAAAAAATTTCTTCATGATGACATGAATGTGATGAACCATAAAAAAAATATTCATTACTGACTTCATCAACTATTCGATCGAATCCTAGAGGGACCTCTCCAGCAGAACCAGAATGGTATGTTGGGTAAGGTGTTTGGTCCCCAGCCTGTCCTTCACAAAATTCGCTGTGTGAGAAAGGCACCATCCCAAAGTATGCCATGGCTGATTCTTCTGTTCGGTCTTACTAATCGTCAGCGAAGTCTTACAATAGTTCCAAGGTCAAGAGAGTCATGTTCACACCTGGAGCTACATACCCACTGAAATGAAGCACAGAATAAAAGTTAAACTCAAAAATACCTAGTATAATGAAAACAGTATTCTTTGGTCTTCTTTTTTTTTTTTTTTTCAGAGTTTTCTCCACACGGTGGAGGTATTTTCTTAATCTGGAGCTTGAATATTCTTTTGCCTGATCCTTAGTTCTAGACATATTTATTACTATTGTTGTTGTTAAATAGTAATAATAAGCTATTATTATTATTACTCTAGACTCCTAAACAGAAGCAACAAGACGCCTGAAACAATTGATCTAAATACTAAGATACTAATTCCAACAAATATTAAAGAAAATCTCTGCACTATTTCTATTATTTTATACTCATATAGCACACAATGCAGAAATCTAAAATAAGAAGGTATGAAAGATTTGTATTAATGGTCACTTTAATGGCAGTTACATTCACATATTCTCTTTTTTTTTTTTTGTGCCTCAAATTTCTTAATCTTTTACCATTTTTTATGCTAGTGTAATCAGGTATAGAAAAATTAAAGAACATAGAAGACATGGATCTCCAAATAATATTCAAAACACTCCAGCCCAAAAGCTTGGATATGGCATATATAAAGGAAAAAAATATAAACAAATCAATTTCAGCCTTTTTTGTTTCTTTGTTTTTCAAAACAGATACATATTCAAAGCCTGAGGTTGTATCTTTTTTAGTAAATTAATAGGCAAGGGCATGCATTTCTGCAGAAGCTCACCATAATTCATGTTGTTACTAGCAAACTCCCTGATGTGATTTTGGCATGTGCCAAGTAGTCCTATGGTCCAGATGGGCAGCATGTACTGGAGACTGCTGTCAGTAGGCATGAGGGTATCTTTTTTAGGAAGTGAGTTTAGTTCTAAGACTAAAATCTATTCTGGGCTGCTTGCCTTGGCCTGTTTCATTTATTGATACAGATGTGGCCTAAAACCACAAATGACACAGAACAGCAATACTACATAAAGTTCACAGTTGTGTTGAGTACTTTATCACATACAAGAAATAGAAATATCTGATTTTATAATTCAATAAAAAATTTATTCCCTAGCAGGAAAAAAAAAAGCTACTGAAATAAAAAGTGTGCTCAGAAATTGCTAAAGCTTAGCTCCACAAATAGCTTTTCCGATATGTCCCAAGATCTATATTGTATTAGTTCAGATAATAGACCCTTGCAATGAAAATCTGTATTACAACAGAAGGTATTCATCACAACTTTATTTATTTTTGTTTTATTTGAAGTCAAACTCTAGGTGACATAGGCTTCTGTCACCCACAGTGAGGAATGAGAAATGAAAAGTTAAATAGTCTGAAATGAAATCTCCAAGTTAGAGGCTGAACTACTCTTTCAAGCACTCAGCTTAGTGATTCCATGTGTTGTGTGCTTTGGTTTGCTTTAACTGTCGAAAAAAACCCAAAAACATTTATGAATGATGCTAAGCCAGATAACCAAAATTATGCATATCACTTTGAATGGTGATCTAAGCGTGAACTTCAGTTACAGTCTCTGCACCTTTCTCTCAGAGTGAATCCTGAAGTCCACTCCCTTTTTAGATTAAGATGACATCCTTTTTCTGAAGAAAAAAATAATAAGCATAGCAATGAGAATTTTTTAAATGAAACTGTCCTCATTTACAAATTCTTCTGTTTCTCATTTTTACAGCAGGTAAATAAATGAAAGAAGACAACGAAGAAAAGGATCTATCCATTAAATCAAGAAAGATAATGTCTTTTATTCTTTTTTTTTTCCATCTTGAAAATCTGAATGTTTCAGAAAAACAAAAGATAAAGGAATGATACCTCCCCCTAGCCACATCTTCCTTAATAAAGTTTAGCTAACTGGAAGACTCCAACAGAGGCCCAGAAAACACAATACCTTTTATGCCCTTTCAACTGTTTCTAAAATATTTTCTTTACATTTCAAACAAATTATGTTTATAATGAAGATAACCTTGCTTATTCACCACTCAGGCTTCTATGTGTAGCATCCCCCATTTCTCCAACAGAGAGACTCTTCACACACAGAGCCCACCTCCATCTATCTGTACATGAATGCTCATCTCCTGCACTCTCCATAGTGTTCAAAAGAGGTATTGCTTTCCTAGTGGTCTTTAAAATCAAGGCAGTTTAGCTACAGTACCAAAGGCTGGGCTGTGCATTCTGCTCCCCCGTTCTCCTCATCGAGCTGGGAAGTCCACATGAGTAACAAGAAGTCAGCATGACACAGTGGGCTCCTCTCCCAGCCTGGGCCACAGCAGAGGGAGGGCCTGGCAGTAGCACTGTTTGTAGCACTCTGTCTCTTTTATATAGGCTTGCATTTAAAAGCAACAATTTCGAATGGAAAATCATCACGCCATGTTGTAAATCTCGGTGTTTTAAGCCTTACCTGCTAGTTCAATTGGTAAGATTAGGCTCTGTATTTGGGCCAACTCCTGATCCTTTTCAAAACAGCAAAGTTCAGGAAAGAATCTGGCTCTTTACCAGCCACTACTCCTCCATTTGAATTGCGCAAAATGCATTGATAACACTGAATTTTCAAAAATCATTAATGAGGCAAAATTTATAACATTTTTTTTAATAAGGTTAAGCTTTTAGGTTCATTTTCTTTGCCTTGTGGTTTCTGAATTCACATTTTAGAGGGTTTGGCTTTTTTCTCCTAAAGCCATGAACCCCTCCTTTTCTTTTTAAATGACAGCCAAATTTTCACATAATCATGTGGTGCTGGGATCATGCATTTTAAGGGAGAATCCCAACAAATACTGTAAAAAATTCACTACAAATCGAGAGATTTGACAGCATCGCACAATACTGACAACATTGTAGTTGCTGTGTCCAAGCACACAAAAATACTTTCCTTACTTCAGCGTGCACACGTATTCTAGTATAAAACTGGTGCACTGCAGGCTCAATTTTTTCTTTTTACCAGAACACAGGAGGAGATGATTGTGCCACTTGCTAAGCAGTAAGAAGATTTGTTGCAACCTCTTACCTGAAACACATAATTTGTTAGAAGAATATACAGCCTCCTTCATCTTCCTGTTCACAGCCACATTCAGATGACCTATGTGCTTTCAGTATCAACCGGGTGTAACTTCTTTGTCAGAAGCTTTCCTTCCTGTTTAACCGGTTTACTACAGTAATGATTCTTTCCCACATCTTCCTTCAGGGAACTTTCAAATAGCAGCAACAATAAGAAGGTAACACCTTGTCTGTTCTTAATTTGAGAACCCAGTCTTTTTTTTTTTTTCTTTAAACATGAAACGTGGTAGATGATCTCACACTTCCAGTACAAGTATCAAACATGCTTAAAATAACAAGAGAACTTCTCCAAGGGAAAGACTTGCCTCTTAGAAAGACTTCTGCACAAGAACAGGATTCAGACATTTTACTCTACTCCAATTTCATGCAGCTTCCATCTATCTGTGCTGGTGGTATGTGCCCTGAAGGGAGCTCCTAGCTCTGCTCACAGGAGAAGTGTACTGTACAAATCTTGCACAGCAGAGAGGCCCTCTGGCTTTGGATCCTCAGCGTGCAGAGCTGGGACAGGCTGTGCAAAGAGCCTCCTGTAGAGCTGGAGTCAATACAGCATGGGCCACTAACATCTTCCTAGACCTCAAGGAGCCCAGGACCCCCCATAAAAGGGAGCAGCAGAGGCACAACTCAGAGGGATTTCCCTCAGGGATCATCTGCCTCCACGCTTCATACCATTCCTTAAAAAGGTATAAATTGCTCCACTGAAGTGGCTATTCAGAATTCACAAAAAATCCCAATCCTAGTCTACTCCAAGGTTGTTACAGGCAGGAAAATATCCTCAGAAAATGGTGCAGGAGTCAGTATCAGCAAAACAGTATTTCAGTTACAAAAGGCTGTGCAGTTAAGACTGAACAGATTAGGATAAAGCATTTAAAGTTAATAATTAATCTCAGATATCTTATATATGATAAACTGAAGTAATTTGATAGAGCATTACAGGAAAAACTGCCCTTCAAAGTGTCACAGAAAGCTGCCAATAATGTCACTGTGATTTAAAAGCAGTTAACCAAGGACAAAAGTTATTTCAGTTGGAGAAAGGTTGTACATTTTTTCTCATATATTCTCAAACCCTTAAAATGTCAACTCGCTCCACAATTTGGTGGCATTTGTGCTGCACTGTAGTCATTACCAGTGATTACTGTGAAGCGATCCTGAGAGAGAGGAACACCAATTTTAGGAGCTGCCATTTCAGAGTTTATGGCAGCACAATGTTGCTTCATCTCACAGTGACTGGACACAGTAAAAGGAGAAGAATCAAGAAAACAGAGGATGTCGGAAGAGCTCCCATTCCCAAGCAGAAGGCTATATGCCTAACATCGAACTGAGCTCAGACACATTCCCCTCTCTCCCCACAGTGATTTCCAAGAGAAGATAATGAAGGTTTTTCTTGGGAAACCCTGAACATTTTCAGGATTTTATAAGGCTTTGAAGGTTGCCACTATTTTTCTGTTTCCTATTAAAGTAGTAGGCAGGAAACTGCTGAGTCACTTTCTATCCTAATACCTCCTAGAACTAACAAGAATTGTCTACTCCTCTTTTGCTGGCATGCGGGACAAAAATCTCTAGAGACAAAGAAAACTCGATACTCCCTGGGATGCCTCCTTTCCTTCTGTTAGATACTCTCGCTGCTCCACCAAACGGCAGGAGCCCACATCTCACTCAAATTAAAGAAGAATCGTGTGTTCGATTTAGCCACATGTGAGCATGCTCATATGAGCTAGGTCTATTTTAGCAGGCTTTTGCTCCCAGAGTTGCTTCACACACAGTTTGGAGCTTTCCCAAATTGCACCCTTGCATTTGAAGCCTTGAGCTTTTGAGTAATAACAGGCTGGCAAAGGGAATGCAGCAAAGTGTTTCAGCAATCCGTGGGGCCAGAAAACTGGCTAAACAGAGAGCCAGTGAGGAAATGGCTCCATTTCATAACAGATCCAGTCGTCTGTGTTACTATTCTCCAGTGCCATCTACTGTCATTTCTGCAAAACTGTGAGGCAAGGAACAGAGAGATCACTGTGTCAAGCACAGTGGCAATGAAGCTTTCTTTATGTCTGGCTGCAGGGAATGACATAATGACATGATATCTATCATCATCACTGACAAATATGGCCCCATCAGAAGTCTGCCCTTTATGGTAAAGATTCATGATTGTTCAGACCCTGCTTGAAGGCTGTGTGATACCAGTTCTCTTAGATCAGTGCTCCAAAGTACTTCTGCACCAAAGAAATGACAAGGTATCAGCAAAACTACATAGGTGTGACAGGGTTTTTGCATGTGCTGGTGAAAGGAAACTGATCAGTGTCAAGATTTTCTTGTGTTTAAGCAGCAGATGAACATGAATTTTCATAACGAAAAGATGTTAAGATTGGGGGTTTGGGTATTACAGGCCCTTATTTCTTTCTCACAAGTTTTCTCAAGCAGGGATCATGCCTCTTCTTACCTGTTTACCCAGCCGAGTAGATGCTGCCAGACAAAGAAAATAAAAGTTGCAACAAACACAATACCTCAGTAAAGGAAACATTAGCTGTAAAGGGCAAAAAGGACTTTTCAGTTCTGAAAACATTCCTCACCCTCTATTTACTTACACAGACCAAGTCAGGGAAAGGGCAGAGAGAGAGAAGAAGAGGGGAGGGAAGCAAAGTTTCACTTTTCCAAGAAAAATAGATAGCAAACACTTTGTTTTACATAGAAAACATTTTAACAGGCTCCGCTGACACCTACATATAATATACAAAGTTACTAAATTACCAACACCCTCCTGAGGTTTGAAATATGCTGTTGTGAAAGATAAACCTCCACAGTCTGCTCGCAGAGGCTGCAAAGCTAGCCATGACTAAATGTATACTACGGATTTTAATCTCTCCTTTTATTTGAACATCTTTCGTACTTTGATCCTCTGAAAGGAACAGCATTGTTTCTGGAAGAAACAATTACTCCAGCTTTAAAAAAAACAAATTGCTGAGAAAATTAAGTGTTGAAATGGAGAACAGTCATACCACAACCATCTTAAAATATAGTTAAAATAAGACAAGCAGGCAGATATTTACATGTATATATATACATGTACACACACACTCATATGTATGCTCATATAGAAATAGATGTATTTGAACATACGTGTATATGCAAACATGCGTATATGTGTGTATTTATATGTATATCTAGATCTCTCTACAAAAGCCTAATATATGTGCATACATACCTGTAAATGCCTAATAAACACTAAGAGACCCAAGTAAAAGCTTAAATGCTTCAGAAAAGAAGTCAAGGCACAAGTTTCAGCTAGAGTCAAACATCCCCAAGCTGAGGCATGCTTAAAGCCAAAGCTTTTGTTCATATGACTTTATAAATTTCACTTTGTACTGTTTTCTTCCATTTCTCTTACCTTCTGTGATTTTTTTCCACTGTTTTCTTACACTATTCTTTTCGTCTCTGCAGTCCAGTGTGCCTGCTCAATGGCTTTCTGTGAAATTCAGCTTTGTCATTCCAGTATATTCAATAGGGTTTGTTGACCTTCCAAAAATTGTTCTTATCATAGACTGTACAAATACAAAAACACAATCTTGTGATACCAGCACACTGTTCAGACAAGCTCCCTAGACGCTACAGCAAACTTTTTCCTATGGAAAACTTACTGAGGTGGCTCATCACCATTCCTAAGACTCCCCCTCCTGTTGCAGCTTCTGGTGCATGGGGCTCTACAGGATTGTTAGAGCAGAAGGAGAGTAAAGAACACCCCAAAGCACAGACCTCAGCCACTCTGGCAGAGGTGAGCCAGGGTGACAGAGGTAGCGTGACTTTGCCATTGCAGCCTAGCCATGCTGCCTCAGGGAGCTGTTGATACTATGATTGTCTTGAGGAAGACCTAAGTATCACTTTAAATTCAGCTCCTAAGTGACCCCATAAGAGGGAAGGGGAAATGGTAATAAATACCCACTTGCACTCCTTGTTGGGTTTTACTGTGAGTGGACCTCTGGTTCATGGGACATTTCAGCTCAGGGGCTGTTCAATATTCATATGAAGTAGCAGGACTGAGTCCTTTTCTTTTATCGATGCCACAGGTACCTTTGGGGAAACAAGTGAAATTATAAAACCTTATAATAGGTTTATACTATAAACCAGTATATAAGATACTATAAGCTAGTACATACTGTAAACCCTTATAACATCTGAATCAGCTCTACTGACTTTATCAAAGAAAACAAATTAATAACTGTTTAAGCATAACATTACAGGCATCTAAAGCCAAAACAATAGCTTGCTTACACAGTACTAACCTTGTTTCACTTTACCTTTCCACAAGGATGCTTTGCTTACATTCGCAATAGTGCACATATTGCCATATTACATCTTAAATAATGCAATATTTCAGAACTTTCCCTGAACTTCTTGCACATGGGCAGCTTCTTACATCTCCCTTCTGACTTTAATTTTACTGTCATAATTGCTCACAGTACAACTGAAACATATGCTCTTAAACCTCCCCCCTCCCAAAAAAAACCAAAAAACAAACCCAACACAAAGCATATGGCTTTTACAAAAAAATAGTTTGTGGGTGTATATATAATTTTTAAGCCAACCGAACAGCATTCCTCATATGCAATTCAGGATATAAAGCATCTGCTTAGATAGCTAATTTGGCTGCATACTTTGGTTGCCTACGCGTGCCAGCAGAGCATTCATTACTGTTTTCATTAAAACTTTACCTGCAGCATGAAAGCCAACAATAATTTACTTGAGTTTTCACACAAATAATGCAAAGGGACTGCTTACCTGCAATAAGACAAATTTCTGCACACCGCTACATGGAAATTAAGTTCCCAGCAGCCCTCCACCACAATTGGACTGGCCCATGAATGAGTGGCTGGCAGAGATACTTGTAGCAACTGAGAATCTAGCTTCATCTATCACCCCAAAGTACCTTTCCCACCAATGGTACCCATGTAGTTTATTCTTACAATAGCAACTGCTTGCTGTTGTGGCAGGTCCTGTGTTACACTGCTCATGGTTTTGCTAATGATGCTTTTGTATTTATGAACCAGGGGAGCAACAGCAAAACCCTGCTCACTGGACCTGTAGAATCAAACAGGTGAGATGCACCCACTGGGGCTGAGCAAGCTATTCACATGGCAGCACTTCTGCAGTGATATACACATAGCCTACCCAATTACACCAAAAGTACTCATCCCATTGCAGTAGCCGTGACTTAGATCCATGTTTTGCCTATACTGGTCTGCCCAGACAACCTTTATTGTTTCTGCTCCTCTGGCCTCCCACCTTGTTCTGTGTTCCTCTCAAGTGCAGGAAGAAATTGATGCCAAGAAGGGAGTCAGAAGCGTGGTACTCCACATCAGAGGTGAGCTGCTACACATGTGCTATCAGGGGAGAATTGGGAAGCCCAGGCAGGGAGCAAGAAAAAATTGTGCTGAAGTAGGGACACCTCAGGGAAAGATGGAGAAGGAATTAGTATGCATGCACGATGGCCTCTACAGGTGGCTGGTACCCACCGGTGGACAGGTTCCCAGCTCACAATGAGATCAGACCATCTGGCAAGCATTGGGTTAGGAAAGGAAGAAAGAAAAGCGAGAGAGACCCCTACTCCTTCCTACCCATTCAACAGCCCATGAAACCTCTGCATTCAAGAAGTTCAATAGTCTCCATACAGACAGTAATTTCCTGGTACTTTTGGGTGAGGGGTGGTGGGTAACTACTATAAAAGAAACAAGTAGCAGCATCCATCACCATGGCCTACAAGATGGCCAAATCTTCCATGCACTGATGACATGAATGCAGATAGGGAGAAACACACTTTTCAGCACAGTTGCTACAGCAGCTTTGGGTTTAGGTACATTCCCTGCATTCAGCAGTGAATTCTTGTCACCCCTGCCCCACCAGCCTATACCTAGCTCACTTCACTTTCCTTTGAGGTTCATGCAAAATAAGAAACTTCAGTTTAGAAGATGTTTTAGACTGAAGGCAGTGACCCTGTTACAAGGAGATACATTGCAAGCATTGCAACCATCTCCCTGCTTTCCCAAGGAAGTGCTGAATTTACCAGATCCATCTGATTCCAAGCACGGAAACACCAGACTGCTCTTTCCAGTTCTGGCAGAGTCAGTGTGGGAAGTGTCGGATGCAAAGCTCTGAGCCCAGACACCTGACTGCAAAACTGCAGCCTTCAAGTCAAACATAAGCCTGGGGTATGTCTAAAAGCAAACGAATACAGAACTCACTGTCATTTCAGTTTTCATTAAGGGCTGGTTGGGTTTGATTTCTTTTTGGAGGAGGTAACAGGAGTTTCAGAATGTAAAACAGAGCAATTTGACCCCATAGGCTGAGCACCTTAAAAACAAAAAAAACCCAAAAAAAACACACACAACAAAAAAAAAATCTAAGGAAGTTCAAATACACCTGACATTCAGGTGCTGAGGTGTCATCTTCAAATGCTGTACTGCAGGCCTCCAGGACATGGTCTAAAATAAGATATTACATTGTACCACAGTAACAAACCCTTCCTTTTGGGCCTAGTGTCACAGCACATTACAATCGATTGCCATGAAAAAAACTCTATACTGGAATTTGAAAATATAAGCATGGTTTATTTTGAGATTAAAATAAACTTCACCACAGAACTCCTTGAACATCTGAACTCACTTCTGATTGCCTCAATTAACTGTGCCATGCCTACATTATAGCAGCAAGTCCAGAAGAATCCAGACATCGTAGACTGACGCTGGAAACCACTCGTAATGCATTGTTCATGTCTACCGCAGACTAGAAATAGCTATCTGATTTTTTGCTTAGTTAATCTATTTTCATATCCTTGATTCAAATGGAGTTATGCAAACTTCATTTGCTATCAGGCTATGAAGAAGACTATTGTAACTAGGATATGGTTTTCTTAGATGTAAATGCATATGCAAAATAGAAAGAGCTTTGATATTGAGATTTTTTTTCCCCTGAGGTTTAAGTATTTTGTCATTTTAGTAATATTTCATTTTCCTGTTGCACTCACTTTTAAAACATCTTTTGTATTAGCTCTGAATATTATAATTCCTTCAAAATTCCTCTGGAGGGCACTATTACCATAACTATACAATTAGCTACAGCTGGCTGTAATCTAGATCAACACTAAATAGTCTTGCTGGCAGGAGGTAAAGTGTCTTTTAACCAAGACAGCTTCTCTACTCCTGCATGGGTTTTTACTCTGTTTTAGAAGATATGGGAAATCTTACTTACAAAGAGAGAATTTAGAAATTGTTATTGTAGAAGTTTATCTTGCAAAAAGGTAGCGTTGGTTTGTTGTTGTTGTGGTGGTTTGGTTTTGGTTTGGTTTGGTTTGGTTTTTTTCCCCAGTCATCATCTTTATCAGCAAGTACTAGAATTTGGTATGTCCTTCAAAGGCTTTGCAAAAGTGATATTCCCAAGGCACAGCATGATTTGCGACAGTTCGGGTTGGGGAGGGATGGAAGAATTTATTATCTTACAGACATTTCCTGTTCTCTTTGCCCACTCCCGTATGCTTGAGGATGGAGAGGCTACTGTGAGACCTGTAACTCCACTCTCCTCCCATTTGCCAGAGCTGTCCTGTTCCACAGTGCAGAGCAAGGTGATCTGTTCCTCTAGGATTTAGAAAAGCCTGTCTGACATAAAGAGAGGTAAGGATAATATTTTGGAGCTAGGAAAGAGATTGTGACACACCAGGGTTTCTTAGTAGCTGCATGTTTTTCAGAACTGAGAAGGAAATCAGAAGTGAGCCTCACAGTTAATAGGAAAACTTTTTTCTAAATAAGATAAAATCATGAATGCTTAGAAAGGTCAACTCTAAAGCAAATGTGTATGTTTAATCCGGTCGCCCTCTTGTGACCATGCAGTATATTGCATGATCAACTTATCTGAGTGCACTGAAATTTTGTAGGGAAATCAGTGGCGAACTCCAATCCTTAGAGATCAAGAGTTCAAGTTTTGAGATTTTGGGTTTTCCTCTCCACCCCACATCGTCTGGGAAACATCATAATTATGTACAAAAATATTTTCTTTACTTTGATTTTGCTACTTTGTCTTGTTTTTTTTTATTCTTTTATGACTTGCACACATAGTTGTTTAATCTATTTTCTAGTTAGACTAGAAATTATTCGAGTAGGTACAATACTTGTGTGACAGCTTTTATAGCAAGCAGCATGGCAAGATTATAATAGTGATGAGGGTCTTGGGATACTACATCATATAGAAGAAAATGACACTGATATAACGTGTTTTTAATTAGGCCAACAAGCAAAGAAAGTAAGAGGGAAGGGTATATTTCAGTTAGGTCTGGAATGATATATAACTAATTAATATTACCGGGAAAGAATCAGCATATACAACTAGAATAAAATCAATTAGAATAAAAATAAATTGAAGTTTTGAATTAACTTCTTGTGAGCTTAAGTTTGGATCTGCATTGATATTTTAATTAGTAAAAATTATTCTTGCTCTTTTTCATTGCTCCCTTACCCATTTCAACCTTAATTCTCTGTTCCTAATTATCACCTAATTCAAAGATGTGTGTTTTATTTCAGGATGTTTCTTTCCATCTTCCTGACATCTGCATTGCCACACTGTGAACGTTGAACTCTCTCAGCTTCTCCTCTTAATAACTAGCCTTCAATAGCAATTTAAGCATTTTTTTTTAGATTAAAATATTTTTAAAAACATACAAAATGAACTACATTAACTTTTCAAATAGATGTAAGAGGGAGAAAAAATATGATAGGTCAGATTTTGGGTATACCAACTTTGACATTGTCCTTTTAAAGTACTCTCCAGGCAGCTTTAACTTTTGCAACCAGCACTCAAGCAGCCGTTCACCCTAGGGCCCAGTCAGCTTGGCAGGATGACAGAGGTCAGCATTTCACACAAATGAACAATTTCTCCAATATATAAGGCATACATTCAGCTTGCTCTCTCTCTTTTCACCTGTCCTTTAAAGTTTAAACTGAGAGTATCATAGGTACTGTGTGTAATGCACTGAAAATCCCTCTTTCTATTAACCCTTTGAACCTTTATGATAAGAAGTGATGCCCTTACAATTTTAAACTGAGAGACAGAAGCCACAGAAGGGTTTCCCTTTTTCCCCCTCCACACCACCTTCTTTTTCTTATACACTTTCCCTAATAAACAAACCCCTGATACCACTCTAGCTCGATCATTAACATGAGAAAATCTTGCTGTTCTTCAGAGCTTTCAAAGTGTGTGCATTGTGGTGGGGCCAGGTGGGAGCTGTACTTTGACCAGATTCTCTTTTTGGATTGATAAATTTTTTTCTGCTTTGGATGTAATTTGGTAAGAATAACATGTTTTTCACTTACATGCAAAGTATTTTTGGGTGGAAGAGGGAATCTCCATACAGTGATGTGGTTCAGGAGACCTTGCACAGGGAGGCCAAATGAAACTGACTATGGTAAAACAAAGTCTTTCTAATGAGTCTTAATCAAGGCACTTGGAAATACACACAAATTTTAGTAAACTCAAAGGGGTTAGGGTTCAATGATCACAAATCTACAAGCTATAATCAAAGACTTAACACTTTAGACCTAAAAAATGAAGAGCATACACTTTACCTGGTATTAGCTGAATGGTCTGAGCAGGCAGGGAAACTCAGCCACCCAAATTCTCTGAACAATTCTCAGAATGCACCTATGTGACTTTGCTTCAAGCTCACTGTTGAAGGAAGCTGGAAAGAAGCAAGCAAATGGAAACATGGATAAGGAAAATTGTGTTGGCTCTGCTGTGATGTTACATAGCCACGCAACTTCTGTGCTCCCAAAATTCAATACTCAGATCAGATTTCTCTGGGGTAGGCTGGGGTTCTGCTTTAATCCAATGAGCAATTTTTTATGAAAAAAAAAGACATTCAGAAACAAGTCTCTGGGCAACTATTAAACATAAAGTAACTGTTTAGCAAGATTCGATTAAGACAGATAACTTAGATTAAGAAGGCTAAGGAAATAGTAAAAGTGAAGTGTAGCATTTACTAATTGCTTCACAGGGTTTAGGTTAACCATAAGATAATTTTCTGAGCTCTGGAGCCACATGCTGATATGTGCTATCCCAAATTTCTCCACAGAAGAAGAGCACCCCGGGGGTTATTAACACAGTAGAAACAATTGTGACTGCAAAAGAAACCCATGCCTCCTGAGCTTCAAATTGGTTTAAGGGCTATTGTTTTATGGTCACTGCTTTTGTACTGAAAAAAAGCCTAGAGCAGAAAATATGATGGGAGGGCCATGAGAACTGAATTTTTGATGGGAAAGAGTTAAGAAATTCTGAGCTTCTAGCTAAGTTGTCCCAACTTCAGTGCCATTTAGAAGAAGATCAGGTAACTAAAATGTTAAAATGTTCAGGATTAACCATAAAGCCTCCACTTTCATTGCACAAAGCACCATTTTGTCTTTTCCAGTCAGAAGACTGTAAGAGAGTGGACTACAGCCAAGCACCAGATACACATTTATTTTGACATACGTGCCAAATGAAGAAACATGGAATTGCAGATGCTTTTAGCTAACAAGAAAGAAGCTTAAGCCATCTTGATGCTGACAAGCCTACAGAGGTATCAGACAGTGAGGAACTGTCTTGCATTGCATTTTTTTGATTCAAGCTTTTTTTTTCTCTTTTTACTGCTCTTTACATCATCTGAAACTATAAGCTCTAATGAAGTGCTGAAGTTCAGTTACCATCTTTATCAGTCCTATATTGTTGAACTCTTTTGTTGCACCACTGAAATTTGGACAAGGTGAAAAATATCCTCTTGCAGCTAGAACACAGCGTGTTGAAAGAGGACTGTAGTACTCAAAACAAGGATCCTTTATAGAAATATTTTGTTTTGTTTTGTTTTTGAGTGATGTGTTAGAAAGCTTTCAGAAAGCAAAGTGGGGTTTCAGGGCTCTCTTGTTCCTCCATTTGCCAGAAGGCAAAAGCTTATGAACCATTCATATCTCTGGGAGCTGAATTTCGCTCAAATTCCCTGGAGCCTGGCCTGAAGTGGATGTTGCTTCAGTGAATTCAATTTTCCAGAGTATTAAGAACTGAGAAAGTAAAATAGATGACAGGCACTGAGGGTGGAATTCTAGCTCCACTGGAGGTTAATGGGGCTTTCTGCCACTGACTTGATGTGGGCCAGGATTTCATCCCAGCTTCAGGGAGCAGAGCAGAAAAATATTATACAAGATTTAAACCTTTATCCTGTAAGGCTGAGTTTGGTAGTAAAGTGTCAATAATGATGCTGACTTTGCTTGTAAAACTCTTTGAAAGGTATGGAAGGAAAGCACAGTGTAAAAGTGTGGTATTAGGGATATTCCACTGCAATACCCAAAGAAATCAAGACTGTTTCTAAAGATTGATATTTTAAGGTTATTAAGACTTTGAAGGGTTAGAAAAAAAATAAGCCTTCTGAACAAGCTATGGATTTTCCTATTATTTGCAAGGTGGAAGGCACTTGAGTAAAGCAAAATAGTCCTAAACCTTGACAGTCCCTGTTTGGCTCATTCTAAACACAGCTTTCCTCAACGAAGGCATAGCACCACTGCAGAAGGAAAACAGTTTCACATAATGCTATGAGAAAGCCTCATCGGTAAGACCTCCCACAGTCAAACAGACAAAAAGCCACTGTGCCTCGAGACTAGAGATCTCAGCACTCTTTCTTTGCTCTGCCATGGCCAGGGATCCTGTGAGATTTGGAGTAAGTCCATTTCTATCTCTGGTTTTCCTGTTGGCTCACCTCCCTCTCTTCTTAGAGCTGGGGAAGATTTTTAATAAACAAATGGCTCTAAAAATCTCTGAAAACTTATCTCTAGATCTTAGATACCAGATATAGTATCCAGATACTAGTATCTAAGGGAATATTTCTTACTGTGTTTCTTGTCTCCATTTCAGGAATATGTTTTATAACTTCACTGTAGATTGTAGGGTGCTAATGTAACAAGCAAAAAAAAAATATCTAAAACTGATGTAGTTTGAGGTCAATCACAAATTTATCGGAAGCACATTTGGTCACTTAATAAGAAATTAGCAACCGCTAAAACTCATTTTGACAACTAGAAAAACACTTTTGATGTACAAGAGGTTTTTGATCCTCTGTCTCATCCTCAGAGAGGAAAATGAGGAGAAATGTAGAAGAAATCTGCCTTTAATTCCAACTCACATATAATTTCATAGGTCTGAATATTTCACCTTGATCTCAGTGGTTTGAAACCACATTAAGATATAGGCTGTCTTAATACTACCAGATGTAAGGAAGAAAGGAATTAAGGAAGAAAAACAGCAATAAAGCAAGCAGGAAAGGCTGTATGGCATTGGATCAAAAGAATCAGGAGCAAAGGAAATAACAGCAAATAAGGAGGGGAACAAAAGAGAAAGTCATCAGAGAGGGCAGTAAAGGATGGAAAAGGAAATAAGCAGAGGAAGGAAGACATCATCTAAAGCAGAAGTGCAGCAGAGGCAAAAAAATACTTAAACAGAGCAGAGACATGTCACAGAAACAGAAAACAAAGTTGTAGAAGGAAAACAAATTATGAAAATGGAATACAAAAGAGAACAAGGAAAGCAAAGGAGCTGAAGCAGAGAAAGGAAATAGCAAAAGATACCACTTCACCTCTGGGAATACATTTAATTCCAGTCAGGAGGTGACTTGGGGCCTACATTTAGTTGACCTTGTTCCCAGGGAATTAAGGAAAAAAAAAATCTAACACCTGACCAAACCCATAGACTACCATAGCTTCTGGATAACACCATTACAAGCTGCCTTTCAATGCCTTTAGGCTTTCTCTGGGCTAGCTGGATCTCTCTCTTCTGTCTTTGCTCCAATATTTTTGCCAAACTTACTTTACCTCCCTAGCTACCTCCTGTACCTTCCTCCCTTTACACTTTTTTTTCTTGATACTTTTCACATTGATTTAAAAGGACAACTATAAAAAGTGTCTGTTTCTAACCAACAGAAACTGACTGAAAGATGACAGTGTATCCACAAAAACTATAGAACAATTCTAAAGAATGGAAAATATGTCAAGAAGAAACAAGAGGCCAAGAAGTCAGTGCAATTCAGTATTTGGTCTTTTATACTGCTAACTCTGTGTAAACATCCCCATCCACATGTTAAGTATGACAAGTTTCTCATGGGCAAAACTTTTAAAAATCTTACCCTTTGAAGTGTGTAAATGAACAGCCCTAGTAACTGCAACCAAAATTGATTTTGAGAGGTTTGGCTTTTTTTTTTTTAATAACTTTTTCACTAATGCTGCCCCAGCTATGCTCTTTTAAGTCAATTAGCAATCAGGAAACAGCTTCCAACTCCACTACTAGGTCTGCAAAACTGGGTCCCATCTCACTATTAAAATACTTGGCCAGAATGTAAAAGTCTTACAGCAATGCTTTTGAGAGTGGATTTGATTCTATTGTTCCAACATTACAAAATGCCGGCATTCAAATTAAGTAACATTGGGAAAAACAAAAGAAATTCAGCAAGCTGCTTTAGCAAACCAGGCCCTTAGCAAGAACTCTTCCTATTCCATTCTTTGCTGTGAAGAATGGAAAGCAAACCAGATTTGGAGCACTAATGAAGCACTTCAAGAATTAATGGTATGCATGTGAATGTGATGCTGTTAAATGTTATTAATTAGAGCTCCTGATTAGCAGCCATCTTGCTGAAAAGAGCAACAAGACTTTGACACTTGCAGTTTAGGATTTTGAGCTAAGTAATTGTATACCAGTTGGTGCACTATACTAACGTAGCTTTAGCCATCACATTGTATTTAGTATATAAAAGGGCAGATTTAAGGGGCAGGAGGGTAACTAATTAAGACTTTCTTTTCTCTTTGTATAAAACTCTGATTGTGGTGGCTCATGCTGTGACTCTACACAACAGTGGTGAAGCTCCCTGCTTGTGACATTTGTTATGCATTAGTACAACTAAAATTGATGTCTTCCTATGTGAAAGCATCTTCATAAATAGGATAAAGCCTGTTTCACTCACTAGGCCCAGTTCTGGAAGTGCAGGAAGACTCAGCTAGGTTTTGAGCATAGGTTAAGTTGCACCATTCTCATGGTGAACACCCCTGGATGGAGGTACCTATGGATTTTTCAAATCAATCTGTTTAAGTTCTTAATCATGCTAAGCCAGAGTGAGAACCAGCAATGCAGTCTTTTATTCTAGGGGACTTTAAAAAGCAAACAAGAAAACAAAAGCATTTCATCTTAGTGTAGAAAAATACTTTTGCACATTCTTGCATGAAGCAAGCATTTTCTGAAAAGGAAACCAGAAAAGGATTGCAGTCCTGATCACTGAACTGAGGGTTAACAAGGAGAAAACTCAAGAAAGTGAAAAATTACAAGCATGATTCGTAAAATATTCTAACAGCTGGACACAAAGTAAACCTCTCTACTCAAAGTCTAAGAAGAGAGTCCAACTGTGCAACTAGAGCTGCTCAAATTGTCTGACAGAGATGATTCGGTGACCGTTTTTTCCCACAAAGAAAATGGGCATGCAGCACCCACTCATACTCGTTTCTCCTTGTCGTGGGTTAAGAGGAAAAAAAATTAACTCTGCTCTGCTTAACCCACGACACTCCTTCTCTGCTGAAGTTGTCCAGTTGACCCACATGTGGCCTCTGAGCTAACGCTTCTTCAAATTTAAGCTTCAAGAATATGACAGTTTTCTAGTTATAGCATATCAGTGAACCATCACAGCAATGGACAAAGGGAAATGCCAAGCATGAAAACCAATCATTGCTAAAAACTTCACTCAGCTTAGAGCAGAGAAAGAGGGCCTTAAACACCAGGGGTTACAGATTTTAAATTCAAGCAAAGAAGATTGTTCATAGGTCTTTAATAACTACCACATCTTTGTAGTCTATGATTTCCACATAAAATGAAAAGGAATATCTCCTCAGTATAGGCTGTGTCAATCTAATCTATTGTAAACTGCTCTTAGTGGTTATCAGTAGAAACCAATGCCACCTAGGCATCTGAGCACCAGACAAGGTACTCTCCTCTCTGCCAGGTTCACCTAATCTTGAACAAGTTTCTGCCTGTAGACCCACATGCAAGTAATTTCAAAATTACCACTTTCCTAGTTTGGATAAGCATGAAAACTACACACTGAGTAGTGAAAGCTACTGTGTTAGTGCCATTCTCTTGTGCACATAAATTTCACTAATCTCTAAAAATAAGTATGTTCACACATATTTAAACTGCATGTAGGTTAGATCTAGCATAGGGTTTTAAAATCCTAGTTAAAAGGACTGACTTGGAACCTATTGCCATCTTATTAATAGTGCTTTAAGCTCTTGTAAAACTTAATTCTTACAAGAGATGTAAGACGAAGCAAAGTGGCCACAGCCCAGGACTGCAGAATGAAACAGATCCCAGAAATGGGCTTGCTATGGCAGAAGTAATCGTCAGTGCTTAATAAACAAAGAAGGTACAAGTTCAGCAAAGCACATCAGGGCACATCATCCCTGCAGTGAACACTAAGGTCAACAGCTTGGACACTTTCCTAAAAGTATGCACATTTCTCAGCTCCTTGCTGAATAGGGATGAGCTGGTCCCCAATCCAGCAATCCATTACAGTGACAAAATAGCTCTCAGTATGCCCAGTAACATGCATGACAGCAGCAAGTGTTGAGCTGCAGCCAAATTCTGTCTCTAAGTGAGATAAAATCAGATCCAGGAGGCTAATAAGATAAGGATCAGTGCTCTACGTACATCTATTCATTTATCAGAGCACCAATTTAAGTACAGAAAAAATAAAGGGTATATTGAAAAAGTAAAGGTTGAAAAAAAAAGCGCCGTCCTTAGGTATTATTTATGTTTCAGAAATTTTGTGAGAGCATTGAGTAGTTATTGCCATTGTCAATAATATTTTTCTGAAGGTGTTGACTAGCATAAGGAAGAAGCTGTGTTAAAGTCAAGCTATTCACTGCCTTTCACTCAAGTCCCACTCTACAATAGATTCACAATAGCTGCAAGAGGAAAGTTTATAATTGCAAATAAGACATTCTCAGTCACATATTGTACATATCCCTATTTTTTTACTGTAAATTTCTTAAGGCAGAGACTGTTACTAATGCTAAATATATTAAAATTCAAATCGAATAGCAGAAAGGAAAATAAGCAACAAGTTAATTAAACGTGCAACAAATACTGCATTGGAAAATGTTGCAAATACCCCTAAGGAAAATTCAGAGTACAGAAGAACCTAACAAAATTGATCAAATGGGAAAAAAAAGTTTTCAACTTGGAAATAATATTATATCTTCATTTTATAAGTATGAAATCATGTGCTTACTGGGAAAAAAAAAAGAAGAAAAAAAACCCAAACAAACAATTTGGAAGGGACTCAGCCTCTGTTTTTACCTCTGGCTGAAGAACTGAGCTCCTGGGAAGCACACTGCCAGAGCTTCTCAGTCCTTTGCCTAGGGTGACTGAAACCCTTATTGGATGTAAGCTAGCATAGGTCTTTGCCCTTATCACCTCAGTTAGCCCTTTACTCTCCTGTTTGTTGTTAGCTGATTCACAAGTCTAGTCTCCATCTCCTGTCCAGAGTATCAGGTATGGGTACACCCCAGGGAGACAAATGCCACCATATAAATGAACAAAAGGACTTCTACACCTTTAGTATGGGAATTAGAGTCCTTTGCACACACAGGAATAACCTAGAAAATCACATTTGTCAGAGATATAGGCTGCCAGATGATGACAAGTGACGAAGTTTCCACTAAAACACAGAACAGAGGTTCTTCTTACAATAGTACCCTATTAAATCCTTTATGAAGAATAAATCCCTATTACCAGGGGAACAGCCTTGATAATTAAAAAGTCTGTCTTGTGGGTCTGACTCAAAAGATACCTTTATACCGAGTTTTCACAACTGGATTTTTTTAAATGATATTTGACCATCTCTGTTGTCAGTTAAGTTTTGTATATACTTCAGGCAGGTTTCGAAAACCTGTTACTATCATCAGGATTCCCATACCTCCAGCTTCTATTAAGGAAATCAGTGCATACCTCATGTTACTGCTGACACTATTAAAAGCAAAAGACAAGCACAGTGATGATCGTAGCATGAACACTCTCCTGCAGTCAGCATGAAATCTTTGAAGTTCAGTTAACAGAAATCTTCACAGTTGTGGTGCCTAGCTAATTCGTTGTGCCTAATTCATTATACAGAGATAGCAACTTTCTAAAAAATAACATAAATATGAGGAATTTTCATTTCTTTGTTAGTTACAATACAGCTAGAAAGAGATTTCAGGGTTTTCACAGCTAGTGAGAATATAAATTGACCTTGGCCTCAGAAGAAAAAAAAAGTATAGTTTGGGAGGACAGCAAGAAGATTCTTTGAAGTAAATTAATTTTCATGCTAAATAACAAAAAAGTTCGTATGAAAATTGTTTAAAATGTTTCTTACTTAACAGAACTTTAGTACTTGTAAATAAAATGGCCAAGAGCTGAAGTGCTTTCACCCTGCTAAAGAGGTTTGGTATGGTCAATACACCCATACTATTTGCCATATATGAATATATCCATATTACTGACAATAAAACTCATCTCAGTGCTGAGGAGGACCTCTTTTTGTAAGGATGTTAGTTGTATTCACAATCCTTTCAGTCTTTGTCATCTCTTTATTGAGATGCCATTTCCAACACACTTATAATTCAACTACACCTCAGCAAACCACATGAAAAAGACTAAGACTATTGAATCATTTTACTTAGGCTAAACAAACTCCTCCTGGCAACAAAGTGCTATATTACCTTCAGAGAAAGGCAAATCACAGAATGGTCAAGGGGTGAAATTCAAAAAATCACTTAAGAGTTGCCATCCAAGGCTGGGACCCAATGGCACTGGACAGAGCCTTGAGAGATCAGGGCTCAGATATTGGTTCTCCTCTGTAAACTTAAGTTACTCTCTGTGTGCTTCAGTTCCTCCATTTGTTTATTCCTGGTGATTGTTGACAGCATGGAAGATTAAAATCAGAACAACATAGGTATTGGGGGATTGGGAAGAAAGAAGGAGAAAGGAGGACTTTTAAGGACCTGACTATAAAATTCAGTCCAAGTTCATTAATAACATGTAAATGATCAAACATGAACAAAATGGTATTGGATAGGTGTCGTGGGTTAAGCAGAAGAGAGCTTTGGAGACCACTGGTCCATCATTTCCACCTTTACTAGGGTTAAGCAGCTATGTAGGAAAGCAGCTGCCACCACCACTGCTGCCACGGATGTTATGGTGACACCAAGCATAGCAACCACGACCATTGCTACTCAAACTCCACCGAAAAGAACCTCATCAGTTGCCCCCGTGCAGAAGAAGAAAACACGAAGGTCGACAAGCTTAAGAAAGAGGGAAGAAACTCCTGACACTGACAGTGAGGAGGCGGGCCCCTCCAGAGCATGGCCATCACGAGCCCGGGAGGAAGAAATCATAGATGAGACAATAACCACCCAATCCTTGTCCCTGAGTGAACTGAGAGACATTAGGCAAGATTATGGCTGTAAGAAAGGTGAGCCCTTTCTCACCTGGCTGCTTAGATGCTGGGATAGTGGAGCTAGCAGCCTGGATTTAGAGGGTGGAGAAGCTAAACTGGTGGCAAATCTCACTAAGGATAAATCCCCTTATATCCCGGGCATGACTGTCAGCATGGTATCAAGTATCCCTTTGGCTATGCCCACCTCCCAGCTTCTGTGAGGAGTTAACCCTATCCCAGCTGGACCCAGGACAGCTTGGATACCATCTTTATCAATGGAACTCTGGGATTACACACATTCAGCAGTTAGCATTATCTGCTTCTGCTTGGGTTTCACACATCAGAAGATTAGATCAGAACTTACAAACACACTTGCAGAGTCTCTAACAAGATATTATAATATAGAAGACTACTGGCAAGGGATATAGTTGAGAGAAGGCTCTAACCGTATTCCTCCAAGAAAATCTGTAAAGAAAGAGCTTTATAATTTCTTTTTAGATACTCACAGATGTACATTAGGAAGAAGTTGAAAGTGAAATGTTGACAATTTAACAATCAAATTCCAAGAACTGGCCAGAAACTGTTTTACTCTTAAGATGTACTTCCCCAGATGAGTTTATGCAAGGATAACATATATTTCTTTCTTACACAATGGTAGTGATTTTCTTGTCCTTTACTTTTCATTTATATCAATACTTCTTTATTGCCTCCTAAAGAAATAAGACAAGAGTTGCATTAAAACCTTCACCACTGTCAAATATACTTATTTTAACAGTGGAAAAAAGTTTCCGAGGAACACGGTAAAACTCTATGCCTCATCAATAGCAGCTGAAACGCAAAATTCAAGCAACTCCTACAACATGTCCCTAGTTTCAGTTATATCCAGTTCTTCATTTTCATGGCAACCAACCTCAAGTTCTTCCTTTCAGTCTTCTTTTCTATCACTTCTACTTTCCTGTGAAGGCCCAGGGTATCTTTTGCCAATGCTACAGACAAATACCTACCCCTTTCAGCCTTCTCATTTAGTCATTATAACTCTGAGAGCTCGCAATTCCTTTCCAAAGGCCGATATTTTATCCTCCAACTTTGGCACAAGATGTTCCTGTGCCTGATATTTCATATTAATCCCTCCTCTTAATTCTCTAATCATCTCAAATGCCACATGAGATGGACCCTCAGAGGATAAATTCACTGCTAACATTCCTGCCTGCTTGTGAGTCGTCACAAGTTAGGGACTAAGAAAATGTAATTGAAAAATGCTTCTCTGCAACTTCTTCCCCTGAAACATTTTACCTGGTCAACAAACAATGCTCAGGGGATTTCTGTCTTCTCAACATCATCTTACATGCCAGAAATAAAAGACTATTAAATTACAAAGTTGAGGTAAAGCCTATTTTAAGAAAAAGAAGAAAAAACAAGCATAGAAATTCCTAGGGAAGCGAACTCACATTTGTCAAGATAGCAGAGTTTAATTCTTCTTATTATAGCATCCTACAGTGGCACCTAGATGTCTCGCCTGGGATTTGGACTTCAATCTGCCACCTGCTGCATGAAAACATAGTGAAAAAACAGTCCTTTCTCTTAAGAGTTTAAAATCTGTATAAAACCAATACAACAAAAAGTACTCTGAGTCAATGTGGTTATTATAAAGAGTTTTCCTGCTCTTAATTTAGCAAATATAGTTGAGGCCATTTCTGATGTATCTCAAGACAAGTCAGGAAGGAAACCAACATCAAAAGTGCAAAGATTGCATCAGAAATTACACGTAAGTCAGGAGCAAGGTGAGGGTTAAAACAAAGACCTCATCGGTTCCATAAACAATACCCTGTTATCCACCCTTCCCGTAGATTCTGCTACCTTTGCTCAGAAAAAATGAGGTTGTACTTTGCAGCGCAAAGCTGATTTGTATGGGAGTGTTAACACAATGCACTACTGAGCAGTGGTGTAAAGACAGAAGAATCTGTTCAGCCTGCGTTGTCACACAGCTGCTTTTCTGAGCTTCATCTTTCTCTGTTGTCCTTAGCCTTGATATTCATTCAAACTTTTGATAAAACACCAACACTGAGACATCAGTGATTTGTCATCTTTATACCCTGTAAATGCAGCATAAAAATAAGTTAGACTGATTGAGATTACACTGTTGAGGCAAAACAAAATAGGGATCAAATCCAAACTGACAGCTACATAAATTTTATTAGTTTGAAGAGAAAAATTTATGAAAAACTCTAATCTAAAAAACCAATGAAGCACTTTGCCAAATATGATGTTATCTGAGACTCATCATATTAAAAAAAGTTCTATTAAATCCCCCACTTTCAAGTTCAGCATCAAAACCACTCAGTTTAAATGATATTTCTGTCATTTTTTCTTAACCTTCATGAAAAATTTACTATACCATGCTTAGAAATACCTGAATAATACATATCTTGTTTTAAATTCAAGTTATTACATGCACTTGTAAAATGCTATTTGATTTGATTTTTCCTCCCACACCTTAAGCAAAATACGTGACAATTTTGTGTTCTCTTGGGTAGTATGTATATGAGCTAACATATTCCTACGGGATTTTCGATTACTAGCTAGTCCAAAGCTATTTCTTTTAGAATTGCATGAAGTGAAGTGAATGGACTCAGGGGGCTTTTTTTTTTTTTTTCAGAAGTGTGTGTATTTTTTTTTTTTTTAGTTTAGGTGTTCAGGATTTTTTGGTGGTGGTGGTGGTGGTTTCTTTTTTTTTAATAAAAAGGCCTATAACCTATTTTCTAGATCCCATCCCATACAAAATAATTAAATTACAAGACCATAGCAGCATGACTAACAACCTGCACCACCATAAAGGTTCTGATCTTGCAAGATGACCCATGCTAATAAATATCTGTTATTTTCAGAGCCTCTTTACTTCTTTCAGGTTTTCGTGCAAGTCCAATGAAGTTTCTTATATATTTTACAGAGATAGAAAACTTCTTGTTAAATTAAAAAAAAATAATCTCCTAATTACATATGCATCACTGCTACTTTCCTCCTCCTGCCACCTCACTCCTCTCCTCTTCTCATACGAACTTGTTCTCAAAATAAAGTTCAACTTATCTTTGCGTCTTTCCAAGAATTTTACCAACAGCAAAGTTGGTTTCATCCTTCCGATGCCTGAAATATCACAAGGTCAAAATGATCCAGGAGAGAGGGAGGGAAAGTCTCTCATGTCTACTTGAAGCAGCTGTGTTCAATTCCTTAACTCTTAATGAAGCCCACAGAAAAATATGAACATACAAATGTGTTCTGACTGATTAAAAAGAGGATATCCCAAAAGCAGCTAATTTGATATTAGATCAAATGAACTGGAGTTGAAATTACCATGTTTTTATTGACTATTTTAACATATTCAGGGAAGGCATAGGAATCTTTACATATTTCTGAGTCTCTTTGTAGTATCATTCTTCCTATGCTATACCAGTCAGTGTGGAATATACAGATTTGAAGGGATGAGGGGGTGAAAGAAGTTGTGGGGTGGATTACTGATGCACTTCAGAGAAGTTTATTAAAGTAATAAAAGAAAAATCCTATCATAATTAATTTTTTTTTTTTTTTTTTGCACTGCTAAACTGTGGGAGCCTCTAACAACAAAGCTAGCTAGAGGACTTGCTGCTTTTGTAAGAATTAGTATCTCAGCTTAACGTACAATCGAATTGTCAAGAGATGCCACAGTGCTCTTTCCCTTCCTCATTCCCTATGTGATCTCTGATTAAAAAAAAAAAAAAATCTTGTCCGAGACTTGCAGGAATAGTTTCTGGAGAATTTCTAGCAAATGATAAATATGCCACAAGAAAACACAACTCTGTTTTTCAGCTTAGCTCTTTCTTTCAAAGTAGTAGCAATTGTTCCTCATGTTACTTAGGCCCACAGATTTTTTACAGAAAGATGGGAGAGATCAGAAACTATTTTATTAAAAATTTGACAATCATCAGTGCTTGGGTTGTACTCCAATGGTACAACTAGCTTGTGAGCTGAGCCACTCTGGTTCACTTCAACAACCTTATTTCCAATCCATGTTTAGAGCATCTTATCCAATGCCTATGGCTTTGGAAGTAAGCTAGAAATGTGCGGTTTCAGTTCAGTTCTGGCTGGAACCCAACCATTTCACAGCAAGCCATTCTCATTTTTCCTACATCTCTTCCTAAATTGATAAAAAAATTCTTGTACATTTTACTAAGAAAAAACCTCCTAAATCCATGGGCCATAGTTCAAGGAGAACAGAAACAGTGAAGACTAAACAGCACAGTTATTGTCTTACTCTGACTGCCCTCATAAGTTCTCAGAGTCATCGAAGACTAACATAGGAAGCGAGTGCTATGCATAGATGCAGTGCCAACTGTGGCAGAATGTAATGGAAAGTGATTTTTTTTCCTAATTTTCTGTGTGTTTTAAGTGACTGAAAAGAGCAGAGTTACGTACTTCTAGCTTTTTTCTGGAAGATTGAAAGATTACCTGATTACCTAAAATTGTATGATGCGTTCAAAGAATGGAACACCTACAAAATAAGGAGGGAGACTGTACTTATTTTACTAGACAACAAAAACCCATTCCAGTATAAGTGAGATCTGTGGAGTTTATGGAAAACCAGACATGAGTTGCGTTCAACTACTATGTTGACCATAACTTAGCAAATGTCTTGCAGGTAAATCATTCTATTTACAGAAAAATTAATTAAGCTGAAAAAAATGTTTTAATAAGCAAAAATAGTGTCACACAGACATTAGAAAAAAGGTGGGATTGTGATTTCTAAACTAGGCACGTCACTGGGTTATGTATAGATTTCCAGAGTTGTCGTGGTTTAGAAAGGCCACAGGGACAGTCTTTTTTTAAACACCTGGTGGGGCTGAGGCAGGGACAGGGAGGGTTTCACTCACCACTTAGGGTCACGGGCAAGAAACCAACACGACTTGGGAGGAACAAAAAAAAAACAATTGAATTTATTAACTGTTTACAACAAGAAGCAAGATACTGAGAGAGAGAAACCACACCTTAAAAAGACACTTCTCCCCCACCCCTCCCTTCTTCCCAAGGCCCAAATCCTTTGTTCTGTACCTTCTACCCCCAGGCACCGCAGGGGGGCAGGGAATGGGGGGCAGGGAATGGGGGTGCAGTCAGTCTGCCGCTCCTTCCTCCTCAGGGGAGGGCTCCTCACAGCCTTTCCATGCTCCAGTGTGGGTGGGGTCCCTTCTCACGGGAGAGTCCTTCTTAAAAACTGCTCCAGGGTGAGTCCTTTTCCACTCAGGGCCACAGTTCCCCGACAACTGCCTGGCTCCAGCATGGGTTTCTCCAAAATTCTTACAAGGGGTCCTCCACGGCTGCATCTTCTCATGGGCTGCACCAAGGGACAAACTGTGCTTCGCCATGAATCTTCACCACACTGCAGGGGAAATTCCGAGGCCGCTTCTTCTCCTATCACTCCTGTTCTCTGACCGAGTGTCTGCGTGGCCATCTCTCTCAAAATCCTGCTTCGCTCTCCACCGCAGGTCTTCATTGGCTCCCGGGAGAATGGACTCTCGGGCGAGCCATGGTGGAGGCTTGGGCTACAGCGGGTCGGTTTGCAGAAGCCAAGCAGGTGGCTGGACAGCCGGACTGGCCCACCCAAGCTGGGCCCTGCCTGGGGCCGTGGCAACCCCCATCTTCTGTGCCCCCTCTTCAATATGTCATTCACAGGGGCGCTGATTGGTTCAACCCTGGCCTGGGGTGGGTCCACCCTGAAGCTGGGGAAACTTCCGGTCATTTCTCACAGGGGCTAGGTCAGTGGTACTCCTTCCTATCCCCCCCCCCAATCCGGCTACTAAAACCTTTGGATCAGGGAGTGGGGGTGAACCCTTAGCAGTCACCTACAGGAGCCACCACTGCAGCCCCTCCCTTGCTGCTAGACAAAACCTACCACCCAAAACCACAACAAGGGTATAAATGTGATCTCATGCCCCAAGAGGTATGGGCCTGATTAGAACTGTGGAAATCTGAGTTTACAACGGCATTTGAACGAGATGGTATTGGCAGATACCTCCAAAGAAAATCTTTTGCCCACTATGAAGGCTCTGAATTCAGAACAAATGTCATTCACGTACACAGTAAAAATAACAGCATCCATCATCTGAAATGCTCATCAACACACAAAGAATATGCAGCTCAAGACATACGTGATACCATGATCACCAAAGAACGATGGAGACATCACAAAAACTCTTTAAGTAGCTGCAGCAATGCCCCAATTAAAACCAAATCAAACAGGGATGATTGCAAATGCAGACAAGAATGTAGCCAGGATTTTGATGGATTAAGACTAGGCTATGACTTGATAAAAATTTTGAGACATAATGTATAAACTTGATTGAAGTAATCAGTAACTGAGACAGAAAACAGAAACAGTGAATGTCCCTGCTTACTGCAGGGGGGTTGGGCTAGATGACCTGCATGGTCCCTTCCAAATCAAACTATTCTATGTTTCTATAATGGGAATATTACATTTAGTCAGTTACTATGGGCGCTGGTGCCCCTGCTTAGAAATCATAGTGCTACTGATAAAATTTGTCAAAAGCAGCCTAGGAAGACAGAGGAAAAAAAGAAGAGATTGCTAGAGATCAAATAGACTTCATCTGGCCAGGGAAGCACCACAACCAGAACCAGAGATCAGAGAACTGAACAGAGCTGTTCAATGGCTAACAGATACCAGCGGAGAAAGCTATGCAGATAGAGGAGAAAAAAGAGTTTCTCACACTGTACTCTGACAATGTACCTGACTATGGTGAGAGAAGTAATGGACAAATTACACTCCTGAATACAGAAAGAATACAAATCAGGAGGAAGCATCCAAGGTACTTTCTACTGTCATCCATTTTAAATCAGCAAAGCATTGTGTCCCACTGTTTGGTTAAACCAAATTTTTATTAATGACACACTATTGATGTGGGTGCCTCAGCCTCTAGTAACTTTCTTTTTCAGTAGGTCATCATGAAGAGATAACATTTTTTCAAATTTTTCAAAAACCTCCTTGTATGGAGGTTGAACCCTCCCTCTTTTTCCTGCTTTTGCCAAGGGTGGAGCACAACGAATTTAAAGCCCTGCAGTAGGAGAAAAGGCATACTGCTGTTCTCTATAGAACAGAACTTAACTTGTAGAAAGTATAAATAACTTTACCTACACACTCCAGGAAAACAGCTCTCCTATTTTGTGGGAATAAGTGTACTAGCAGGTTTTAAAAGAAATAAATTAAATACAGCAAGTATCAAAATGGTAGCACTCAGTATTGAACAAAGGTGAAAAATCATCCCAGTGCTACCATGAAAACCTACAACTATTTTGACTTTGGAGGCACTTACCTGTCACTTTAGGTTTTTATGGCATTCAAGAGGAAGTTATAACATGCTAAATTCAGTTGTAAAAGTGTAATTCATTTAAGTTTCTCAATGGGAGATTGAGTGTGTTTAGCTGTTTTGAATAGCAGGGCACACAGACCACTGTTGGTGGTGTGATTTGGGGTTCTTTTGGATAGAAAGGCAACTGCTGAACCCAGGTTGCTCAACTGTCCTGATACATGCAAGCCCCCTTAGAAGATAATGGATTATAACAGGATGCACAGTGAAAAGTGTATTCTCTAATGTTACTGTACTAATGCAAAAGAGTTACATCAGGGATTAATTTGGCATTTACTCTTCAGACGTTTTTTTCTGTGCTTGTAGCTATTACAGTTCTTTTGGCACAAACCCAGATTAGCCATTAGTGTGTCGACTGCAATTACACTGCCAAGCCTTTAGAACATAAACAAAAAATAAAAGCCACTTTGCTAAGATGACAATAAACATTTAAAGCCCAATGATATCTCCTTGTAACTTTGGTAACAGTAAAAATATTGAGCCAGCTTTCATGTACAAACACAGAAAATGGGCTAAAATCACTAAGGCATTAGAGACTTTACATAATTAAAATTGCAATTTTATATTTTCTGCAATAAAAACAACTATTTTACTTAGAGTAATTACCATCAGTGATTGGTGTTATTGTATATGCTTATTAAAGTGTTTATTTCTGTGAAGAGAAGATTAATTGAAAAGTGGCACAAGAAAGCTAAGGATAAAGAGTAGGGCTTTAGCAATACTTTACATCACAGGACACCAAAAGGGAGCCTTAACCTATTTTTAATTTGATTTCCTGAGAAGTGTCTTAATCTAAACTGTGTCTGCTTTGTTATTGTTTTGATTTAATTAGCCTGAAGAACTACTATGTATTTCCATTTTATCTTCCACTTTGTGGTGGAACAACCCAGATCTTACTGTTGTCTTCATCTGGATCATACAAAACGCTTTGATGGAGTAAAGAATATTACAACATAAACAAAAAGTAGTTTAATTTTCCACCCTAATGTTTCAAAAGTCAGGAGAATTTCAGGCATGTGTGAGGGAGGAAAGAGGTAATGGACAAATTATTTTGGGAATGTGGGAATACTTGCTTTCCTTAAATAAGAACAATCTTAACAGCAGAAAAAGACTAACATGATTTGTGGTGCACTGGTGGCCATAACAGATTGGGATATGAATATTTGTGTGTGGCAAAAGATCCCTCTGTCATTAAGCGTTGTTTTACTAGACTGAAAAAACAGAGCTCTTCTGGTTTCCCCTTCTTGGACAGGGTCTCCAAAAGCCATCTCCCTTCATCATCTTTGTAGTACTTCTCCTACCCTAGTTTGGGTTTATTATACTCCTGGAGTACAGGTGACCAGAACTGTATGTAGTATTACAGATGAGTGTCTTCTGCAACGTCGCTCATGTAACGGCCACAACTGTCCTGTCCCTGTGGAAATAACTGCTTCTATTTCAGTTTCAGTTTGTATTTTCCTGTTCCACAGATACACCATAGTGGTGGCAGCTCAGAAGTACTCTGAATGCCTACTCTACCTGAGTTTTTCATTTCAGCTTTCCCCATAAGGAGCAGTCTGCACTTGATAACAGAAATGGGTGGTTTTAATCCTTCAAAAAAATGACCTAACAGCTTGTACTGCTGAACTTAATTTTATTTTGATTACTTCAAGATCATTAAACTCTTACTGTAAAATATTCTGCATCTCAGCTGTCATTCCCTTTCTTCCTTTTTCTTTCCTGTCTTTGAGCCCACATTCAGCATAATCATCCTGACAGATTATGAGGCATATTATTTATTTCGCCATTTTTACGCCTTATCTTATCCCATCCTACAACCTAAAAGGCTTTTCTTTCTTTAGTCTCTTTTTATGTATATAGCTGAAAAACCTTTTCCTATTTGCTTTGACTTCTTTTCACAAGGTCTAAGTCAGCTTGACTTTTATCAAATCTTATCTGTACATAGCCTAAGCTCTAGCATATAGCATTCTGTGCTGCTCAGTGTTTCTTTTACTCTCCAAAGGTGTTTTCCCTTTGGAGCTTATTTTTGTCATGCTGGATTTGCAACTCTTCTATATCTGCATTTTCCACTACCTAGTATTCTGGTTTCTGATGTCTCTTGTATCTCTGCTGAAGAGAAATGTGAAACCTCTACACGTTCAAGTCTCTGAACTTTTCAGTGCAGGTGATTTCTCTAACCAGACTGGTTTATGTTTTCCTGAGTTTCCCTTTTTGAAGTAACAACTGAAGCCACAATAAGAGAACTGATGGAAATTCTAAAGAAACCTTTTCCTTCTATTCTTATGGTTACTATATCCAGTTTATCTTCCATCAAACAATATGAACTGGAGAGACTCCTCAAATGGAAAGTGTCTTCAACTTCTTAGTACATTTCTTTTTTGGGACTTGTGCAAATACAGTATCCGTACTTTAGAAAGCAAAGTCCTGGAAAGACTAAATGATTTCTCTCAAGATCATTCAGGACATTTTTTCTTAAAACAGTGAAGGGAAACTTTTGTGTCCAATGCCAAAATTATCTGAATGAAATATGTTCTCCTTCTCCGCATTTTGACATAAGCCCCTCACGGACCCCATCAACAAACAGTCACTTTTTTCAATGCTTATTTTTCCAACTCACGTCAATTTAATTAGACTAGATAGAAAACAGGTCGGGGGGCAAAGGAAGAGTGGGAATAGGAAACGGGAATCATGAGTACTTCAAGGATATTCAGTTACCCATGTAGGTCACTGTCTGGTAAAGCTTTAATCTCACCCTGTTAAGGATATGTAAACAGATAAAATTCAAAGATCAGGGCAAAAAAATTCCCATGACGGTACTACTTAGTGTACTGTAGCCCAGTTAGCTTTAAATAGCTGTTCTGACACCACCAGGACTGCAGAAGCATCAAACACAACATGGGTTAGAAAATCCACCTCAAAAACTCCACAATACTCTGGCTTCACAAACAGTGGCACCTAGACCTAGTATGACAAAAATAATACCATTACAGTATGGCTATGGCTCACAGAAGTGGGCTGAAGACCTTTAAGGAAACAACTGTAGTGGAACACTACTGCTGAGATATGTCTGAGAACCAGAAATATATCTGAGCCACAGCATCAATATGATTTACAACTTAATAACATTCTGTTTCCAGAAATAAAGCAAAGTTGTTATTTAATGGCTGAAATACTGCCATTTTCTCTAAATACCAGTAATAATTTAAATTCATGACTTCTGTATTATTCATGTGGTCCAATTTAATACGAACAGTATTTCTGGTGCTCAGTGTTTATGAAGAGTGTCTCTTTAGGGTATACCTTACTTTATGACAAACAGATGCTTGAAATAACTACCTGGTGTTCTGCTGCTGTGAACTGGGGATTAAAAATAGGGCTCATAATTTTCTAACCTGAACAAGGGAAAACATAAGGATCTTTTCTTGACAAGACACTAGGGCAAGGTAGCATAATCTCATTTTTTTTCCCCCTACTTCTCTTTCCTCTCTACTGTTCTCTCTCTCTTCACTCAGAAAAAACAGTTGGTACTAAGCATGACCTGCAGACTCATAAAGAAAACCCCACATTTTTTATTTCATTATTTGCTACACCATCCTTTAGGCCTCAGAAGTTTCAAAGATAAAAAGCAACCACTTTAACTACAGTAAAGGAGATCAGAAGCAGAGAGACAACGGGGCCAAACCACCGATTTTCCCTTTCTGAGAACACACCTGCAAAGGCAGTCCTGTGGACCAGCTGTGCTCCTGGCAGGATAAGCCAAAAGCTGAATATGGAATCTAGCAAGCGTAGTTTACGAAAGAAACCTAAAGAAAAGACATATTTATTATTTATTTATAAAACTAGTCACTACTTGAAAAATAAAGAAATAAAAAAATCAACCTGAAAAGATGGTGATTCCTTCACATGTCTAATGCTTTTTGCTTGAACAAAGTACTCTGGGAACATTTTCATGCCTATGTTTTTCCATGGAGTACTAAGAAAGAGGAGTAGCTATTTGATTTTCAGTTAATTGGTGGAAGTCACTAACTAGAATAAATACTTTTTAAAACAGTATAGGATAGTCAACAACAGTGCAGTGAGAAGCAGTTCAATCTACTTTGCTTTGCCTTACTGAAATATCTCAATGTCACCTTGGAAGAAACAGTATAGACTCAGGAGATCGCACTCCATCCTACTACTAGTACCATGAAACACTCACTTTGTGACTTCAATTTTTACCTTGTTGATTTTAACAGAATTAATAAAAGCTGTTTACAAGGATGCTGCATGCAATGCTTCGCTTTTATGTGAAGCAGTCAAGTTATAACCGAATATAATTAGAAAATGGGTTCTTCATACTTCGATTAACATCTTTATTTCATCAGACAAATTATTTTATCTTAAAATTTTCTCTAATCTTGGCTACAAAATTTATTAGTAATACTAGAAGTCTGGAATGGTTCTTCTGTCAAAGTAAGTGCAATACATGTATTTCAGTTCTGCAAATAGCTGCTAGTTCTGATAGCTACTAGTCTTTGACATGTGCTATGATAGCAATGCATCTTGTTCAGACTTCATGGGATAAACTCTTAGCTGACATGAACTGCTTAAGTCTTGCAATCCGCATCACACAAGCTGAAAAACTTACTTTAACTTATATTTAGCAAAGAAAATCACAGACTAATTTTATTATAAACAATGTAAAGAAATATTTCTATCAGTCAGCATATGAAGCAATTGTTTTCTTTTCCTGGTATTAAAATACATAAACTTATTTGTTCTTGCATGATTTGGTTGCTACCTATACATGTACCTAGTTTTAATGTGTTGTTCTGTTTCACGTTTAACCTGTTCTTCTGGGTTGAAAATAATAGCTTGATTTAGTATTTTCTGTACCAGTAAGCACTGATAACAATACAACTAGTGTGGTCATAGAGGGACTTAATATTAACACATTTATTTCATCCATATTAATGTACTGGATCATGCACAACTGTATAACTGCATACCATAGTTAATGTTTCTGAGCACATCTCTTGTATCACAGTGCAAAGTGTTGTACTGCTTTGCATAGCAGGCCAGTGGGGTATACTTCAAGCATATTACAATGACAACTGTATATAGTTTAACTTTAGAAAACCAGATCACTACAGATATAGTGATGAGAACCAACAGCTAAGCGAGAATTAGAGAGCAACTTTAGCTTTAGCCAGCGCACTGCTACAAATCCATAAGGAAGTATATGTTTTTTACTGTAACATTCATAATTTTTTAATTATTTGTAATTTAACTGACTGCAGCATAGCATCACAGACCACTGCATATTGCTTTTTCCAGTCTTTTTTTCTTATCAAGAAAAAGTTAATCTTATTCTACGGATTACTGAAAGAGAAACTACTGAAAACACAAAAGGAGAAACAGGTTCTAAATTTGCTTAGGATCAAAACCAGGAGAGTATTCCATTAGCCTGTTTCGAATTGTGCAGACAAAAGTGCCTTGAAAGATTTACTTTAGGGACAACCTCAAATTTAATATTTTAAATAGTATATACATGTACTAGGAAAATGATAATCTGTGCATGACCTATAGTATACATATCAATTTTATAATGATATTTATAATTCAATGCAACCATGTACTGCAAGCTTTTCCCCATCCACTCTCAAATTAGGAGTCTAGGATGATCATCAAATAAGAAGGATGGAATTAAAAAAAACCCCCACAAAATACAAACAAAAAAAAACCAAACCAAGCCCCAAAACTCAAAACACAAAACCGCACCACACAGACACTCCTAATTTCTTTTTTTCCTGTCATTAAGGACAGATTACAGTTTCATTCACCACAACACTGCAGGCTTCATCAAAATTTCTTTCCTGTACTCAGGTTAGAAAGCAGCAAAGATAAGGAATTTGAAAAATAAGGTCAGAACTGTTGTTATGATGTATCTAATAAGAGCACCAGAAATCAAGGCAACTTCCGTCCTTATATAGATATACACATAAATCATCTGCATACAAAAGGGCATGCAGATAACTTTATAATATGATCAAAATAATGACGTGAAAGGCCACTGATACTATGACATTGTATCTCTGCTTTAAAAAAGAAGTCTTTCTTCTTTTCTAGCTATGAAAATAAATTAATATGTATTTAGTTACACTGACAAAGTTTGACTTAATATTTTTCACTCCATGGTATAAAATATTATTGACCTTGTTCTTAACATCTTTGGATAAATCATCATTATCTTCTGTCTCTGGGTATTATTGCACTATATAGGAAATTAGCTTTTTGGATTTCCTTTGACAAAGATGGTTTTCTTCCCCAAAACAAAAATTCTCAGTTAAAAAGTCCTTATCACTTGACTGAAAGTAAAATACTTGACAGCTTTCATCAAAACATCCACATTTCAATTTACTCAAAACCAGAAATTATACTGAGGTAGCAGTGGGACTTATGGGTGAACAAAAAAAGACCCTATTAGAAAAGATTTGGAAAAAAATATTTCTGGTATCCATTTTTTCCTAGATAACAGTAGTAAGAGAAACCTAGTATTGTGATCATAAAATAATTTCCTGCAGACATTATGTAGTCTTTGTAAGCACTTCTTTTACCATAATTTCACTGCAGTTTTTTTTTAAATTCCAAATTCCTGTGAAGACATAATAATTAATCCTCACAATCTACAGCACAAACTTGTACATCTATGTCAAAATTTTTTCATCACGAAAACTGAAAAGAAAAAAGCTGTCAGAAAACTAGATAGCCTAAATAAAATTATAATTGATAATCTAAAATAATCTGCTCTATAACAGAGAAAAAAGTATTGATATTCTAATGCTTTGAGCATTTGTGAGATTTACTGCACTTGAAATAACAGCTCCTATTTATTCACCAAGCTATTGCAGCAAGAGGAATAGCAGTATCCCCTAGTATCTTAAGGTAATGCACTCAACTTGCTGTTCTTGATCAAGATGAAGGCAACATGTGAAAGTACAATGGGCAACAGTAATTCAGCTACCACAACGACTGAGTGTCCAATTCAGCAAAATACCGATACAAATACACAGTGCTAAACATGGCACATTCATAAATACGTGAACAACTTTGTATAACTTAGAGAAGTAAGATCCGACCAAATATTTTTTAAGAGATGCGCTACCATCACAGCAGTTTACTAAGAAACAAGCACATCAACATAGACAAGAAGCTACCCTGTGATAAGTCGTCTGTTAAGTGTCAGGAGGTGGTACCCGATGCTGTATAAAAGGGATGCACGAGAGCTGCAGAAGGAGTTTGCTCCACGTTAACAGCAATGTCTTGGCTCTCTCCCCACCCAAGACACAGACCATGAGTGCCTCATGCCCTTGGACTCACCACAAAGGTGTGTTTGATGTGTGGAGTGTCAGAATGGGATGGGTGTCCTGTTTACTGCACAGTAGCTGAGAAGCCTGTACTGCGGTCCTGCTTTCTGAAGACCTGTGCAAGAGAAAGATTGCTTCTTCACTGCAGCTTCGTCCACCCCATCATCCATGAGCTGAAGACAGCATAAGGCACTGGGTAAGGTGGAATATGAAAACGTGAAATTTGCTGCCAGAAATTCCATGTTACAATGCAGTTAAGTCCTCAGATCAGGTTTCATTTTTAACAACTATCTGGTGTTTATTCCAGCAATGGCATTTCATTCATCTATGGAGACAGTTGTTTCTTTTTTGTTTGGTTTTTCAGCTACAGCTGAGCCGGACTTAGGCGTTAAGAATATCAAAAGACAAAGGCAGGGGAAAAAGAAAACAAAAACAAAACACCAGAAACCCACTTCACACTTCCAGAAGACCAGCTATTGAGTAAGCAGAACTTATAGCTCATTCAGGAGACTTTAGTTAAAGCAATACCTGGAAACTGCAAAGCTATAAATTAACAAAACAATGAAATTAACATAAACCAAATTAAAATACAGTTATGTATGTACAGCAAATCACCGATATACTAACACTAGTACAGTGCTGAACTGGGAGATAGAAGGACCTGAGTGAACAACAGGTGTAAACACTAACATATCAAGAAGAGGAAGATCAGAGAGTTCTGCACTTTCCTAGTCACCTTCTCACCACAGCCTCTTGCCCAGGAGCTATTTCTGCTTATTCAATAGGGAAATATAAAAGTGCTTTCCACAAACTCTGTTGTGAATTACAGCACCTGTCCAATGAGCAATGGTAGAAATTATCAAAGAGAAGTAGGGGGAAAAAAAAGTTCTACTTTTTTACTGAGGATCTTAGAAACCTAGATAAGAAAGAAAAGAAGTCGGCCAAATCCAAATGTACCATAAACTCAGAGTATTTGTCTACCTTGTTATCTATACATGCTCTAGATGAATATTCAGTTGAGACTATAACATTGTTTGGTTAAACCAATGGAAACAGATTCCATCATGGACAATCCTTTCCCAGTTCACAAAGAATATATTTCAGCTGCCCTTAAATTGACTATAAACAAAAAAAAGCTGTAACAAAAATAAACCACTCTCTAAACCCAAATAAGCATCTCCCCAGGAGTCTCTGCTGTTTAACAACATCAGTTTAGTTAGATGGTATCAGTGGCATGTAAGCCTGGGGCAAAAGCACTAAACTTCCCTTCCTGTGTTGAATCACTTCACACGCTTTTGTTAGTCAGGATAAAGCACATTAGGAAACATCTTGTTTAATTTGGTTTATTGCAATGATGAATATTGCTCAATAGCTTTTCTTGTCTGGTAGTCAGTGGAAAATTAACGATCTACACATCAGTAATCATTTACTGTGATGCTATGTACTTCATAGATTATTTTTTCTGTGAAAGGTAGCAATGCAATGTATAATAGCAGGCAGTTTTTCAAAAATATTTGGATATCTGAGATATAACCAGTGTATACTTCAACTACTTACTGCATAAAACTCTATTACATCATTGTCTCTATAACACTGTGTTTGTAAAGCACTATTTTCAGTGAAGAAGTATCTATATTAAATATATATTTTTAGACTAGCTGATGTGGAACAACTACATAAATTGTAGAAAGACTGCATCATCAAGAACATCCTTAATCTAAACCAAAGCTAAGTTTTTTTCAAAATACAAGATCAAATTTTCAAAACCCAATGCTTCCATTTCAGATAATTGTGCATCTAGACACTCAGATTGTCAAGGAACAACAAAATTTTAGTGTAAAGTGAAACTAAGGCCTTGTACCTGGACATGAAAAGTTCAATTTCTGAGGTCTCTCAGGTCCTTGAGAATAAGACTAGCTGGACCCTTCCATAACATAACACTGATTACTACATTTATGCTGATCTAATTTGTAGTTATGAAAAGTTAATCCTATACTAAGAATTGAAAATCACTAATGGGGCTCAAGGGAAGATGATCTTGCAGACTCTGAAGCAAAATTATTTGTTCTTCATATGTCCGGTCTATGAACAAATACACACTTACCTGGAAAAAAGACCTTTTGGGCTATTTTAAACACCTCCAGTGTGGAGGAAACTGCTATCTAGGCCTGCTAATAGGCAGGCTCCCATGTGGGTCCAGCAAAGAACTTCTAAGGTAATAAATTGACAGACCAGGATTCACCAACTACTCCCTCTGACTGAACCACTAGAAAGACTGAACAAGGTTGAACTGAAGTATTTCCATATCCAATACTTCTGTGCTATTAGGCTTTCAGTCTCAGATTCACAAAAGAGTTTTTAACATATATTAGAAACTTAGGGTTGCAGGATATGGCTCTGAACATCTATAATAAGATGAACTGAGCAGGGGTTAGGGTTTTGTTTTTTTTTCTTAAAAGCGATTAGTTATCAGGTGTTTTTTTTCTTTTTAAAGATGTAAATATAAAATAAAAATCTGATTATGTCTAAATACAGAATGAAATAAAAAAATTAGGCAGAATTTCTGTGCTACGGTAGACTGATAGAGTTATGTAGTTGAATAAAACTGCAATCAAAGAAGAAACTGGATAGAAAAAGGGCCATATTCCCACTGACATACTCTATGAAAATTAAGTCAGAGATGTAACTTCTGCTGGGTCTCCTTTCATTCCAATGGACTTCAGAAGAGTCATAGTATGTGTTTGAGCAACTACATGTGGCAGGCCAGCAAGGAAACAACTGCCAGTACCCAAATGGCAAAATAAACTTTCAACAAAGACTTCATTTCCCCGAACAATGTTTTTTTAGTCAGATGATTTTTTTTTTAAATCATAAGTTTACTCATCTTATACCAGTGATAAGATGAAAAATAATATTAGAAAACGTGAAATGCTTATTTTTGATATTCTTAATATATTACTTTGAATTTCAAAAACAAATATGGAAAAAAGCATCTAAAACTGCACCAGAAGTTTAATTCTAATAAAACCATTTTTGGAGGTGTTGAAGAAGGGAAGATTTCAGCTCACAGATATTTTAAACATCTTGGTAGGGAATGGTATCAGCTAGGTGTCCTGGGTTAAGCTGAGACAGAGTTAACTTTCTTCATAACAGCTAGCAAGAGGCTGTGTTTTGGATTTGTGCTCAGAAGAAAGATGATAAAAAGTGACGTTTATGTGGCTGCCAAGGTCCTTCATCTTCTCTGTCTGCAAACGGGAGAAGCTGGGAGGGAGCACAGCCCCAGTTACCAGCCCAGGATTTGATCTTAGGTTCAGGATTGAGACCCAGAGTGGCCAATAATCTATTCCATAACATACATGTCATTCCCAGTATATAGGTGAGGACCCTCCGGAAGATCATCCCTTTTGGTTCCAGATCTCTTTTGCTCCGCGTCATCTCTCTCCAGGTGATCACTCTCCCAAGGCCTTCCCCCCCACCCCGGTCAGCTCTCGGTCTGGAACGCTCGGACTGTTATCTCCATTCCATGAATGCGGTTTCGGGACTCTCCCTGCTTCGGGATCATTAGCCGGGAACAGGCTGAGCCTTGGTCATTGGGTGGGGCGGCAGTATCACTGTGTATCACTCATTTGTATATTTGTATATAGTATTATTTTCAATATTACTGTAGTTCAGTTATTAAATTGTTCTTGTCTCGACCCACGAGTCCTTTTTTTCTCTTTACCCCTTTAATTCTCTCTCCTATTCTCCGGTGGGGGGGGATTGGGTGAGAGGGTGTGTGTGAGTTGGCCCTCAGCCAACGACAAACCCATCACATTAGGACAGGAGAAGACAGCTATTAGACAGGCACTACCAACTTACATTAGTACAGTTTAAATAGTTTTTCCCTCTACATCTCAAGGGTGCTGGCCATAAGCCTGGAGTCTTACAATGACAGGATACTGCTAGCTTTTTCACAAAGCTTGTGCACAACATTTATTACATAATTTTTAATGTTTACTAATCTGCTTGCATAGAGTGATGAAGAGGTCAAATAACTATGTCTGTATTTGAAGATGAAATGTTATCTTCTGGTGCTTAGTGGAACTACATCATGATAATCAAAAATCTTGTAGCATCACCATCCTCACAGAGAGTATATTTCTTGTAGAGCAAGAACAATTTTTTCCTTTTAAGTAGTAGAAATTTCTATTCATTTATTATTTTCTTTATGCAATATGTTTTCCCTATTCTGACAGGCAGCAGCTAATACTGTCAAATTTTGCTGCAAAAAGATGTGCAAGAGAGGAAACCTAGGCAATCTAGAATTGCTCTATTAGTAATCCAAGTCAAAAGAGTTTAAACTTTCAGACTAAGTTTCATCACAATATCACAATACTCAAAGTGTCCGATCAAGCTTTAATTTTAAACAACTTTCAGCGAGAGAAAATGGGGGGGGCAGATATTTTTAGCAACATTTAGCAACTACTCATACATTAATGTAACTCATATAGAATTTGACATTCCTATCACTATAACTCATCATTGTTCATGGACTATTTATTTATTTTTAAATTCACAGCTTATTACTAATGTATGAAAGCATCACGTCAGTTTGCAATGGAGAACCCATTACGCGATTGGAACTGCCCCTAATTTCAGGCATCACTCACTCCATACATTGCTAAAGCAGCTTTTCTTTTACAGGAGGAAAATTTCCTTTGGGTTTTTAAATTAAAGATACCAACAACTTATTGTTGTCCTACTTGTTATCCCCGTTCAGTGACCAAGTAAAGGTTTTATCCTATAACCATACATGCATGAGTGATGTCATTCAACAGTGACGCTAACAGGAGTTAGCACTCTGCCACTGGTCAGTGGCTTCTGCCATTATTTGTTTTTCCGTCTCTCCCTTCCCAGAATAAAAGCTTTCCTATTCACATGGAGAAATGTGTTGTGGATACACAGCCTGTACAATACAGTCATTTCAACTGTATGGATTTACACGGCCTCATATGCTCTCAAACTATTTCTTTTGATTGTCACAGACAAAATCAAAATGTGTAAATTTAATGTAACTTTTTTTATGAATACTTAAAACATAATCGCATCTTCTTTATGGATCTTCTGCTAGCTTAGTCTCATTAAAATTCATTCTTATGAATGTGCAATGCAGAGAAAAGGCTGCTAACATGTCACAATAAACCAACTGTCTGAAACCCTGCAGAAAAAAAAAAAAAAAAGAGGTAACATTTGCCTTGTACCTCATAGTTTATGAGAGAAGATATCTAGAAGCAGCTGTAAAATGGTAATAAAATAAAATTGGAATTTATATCGAAATCACTCTTAATACCGTGGGGCTTTTCTATTTCTGCATAGTTTACCCTGAGAGATTTAGTGGTGGGGTTTTATGTTAACGGGCTGAAAGTTATAGTGGAGTTGTCAGTAATACTACCTCTTTTTGGTGTGTCTGCCTATATATCAGTCTATTTATTTTTAAATAGCAAGATAGTAACCCCCAGCAGGTGCAATATGAAAATGCTATTGGCAACAGCTGAACAGTTATGGAGCTCTTAACTATCCTTAATGAAAATGCTACTGAATGCAAGCGTTTTTAGGTTGGGTTTTTTTGGTTTGTGGTTTTTTTCTTTGTGTGTGTGTGTGGGGGGGGAGGAGTATTTTGTGTCATTTTGGTTTGGGTTTGGAGTTTGTTGGGGTTTTTTGTGGTTTTTGTTTGTTTGGGGGGGTTGTATTTTTTTTATTTTTTTTTTCCCCACAAAAAGCATTTTTTTAAATGGAGGGCATGAGGTAGAATAGACTTGCACACCACCCTTCCTGAGCAGGCTCCTCCCCAACCAGGGCACTGTTCTGACTTCTACTTACAACTTCTGTCAAGAGAGATTTATCTAAAAAACAAAACAAACAAAAAAAGCAGCTTGAGAAACTGCAAGAATAATCACAAACATACTGAATGAATTATGAAACATTTCCTGTATGGTGGTGTCTGGGGCAGTGCCGAAAAGGCATTACCATAAAGGCATTTGAAATAAAAAGAACATTGACCTTAAGTCCTCTTCTAAGATAAGGAAGATGTGTACATGTACATATACGTGATAAGGAAAGTGCAAGGAACAGTTTCATCAAAAACTGAAGGACTTGCATTAAAAAAAAAAAGACAATTTATTGTAAATACTAGGATCTTACTCTAACACCTGCCTCATAACAGCCCTAATGATTTCCAGCCAGGGAAGAAAATAAGAAAGATTCCACACAAAATATAAGGTTTGTTTAGCAGCAAAACCATGAGATTTTCACTTCCACATTCAGACATGATGCTTCCCAATGCCTGGTGAAGTTTTACAAGAAAAGTTCGCACAGCTTTACTATCTAGTCAGCTGAGGCTCAAGTCTAAGCCCAATATTTATTAAGCTCAGCTTTTCTCTGTTCTCTATAAGCTTGTTAGGCATGTGTCATTGCAGCACCCAAACATTAAGGTTCCTGTTCCCAGATGCTCTAGTATTCCTACATAAAAATCTGTACTGGCAACTTTCATGTAAGAAGATTCCACCGAATATGATGCACATGAATGTGTACAACCAAAGTACAGTCTGAAATTAGTTTTGTTTTCCAAATAAGAAATAAGTGCAAATGTTGAATATATTTCCCTTTCTTTGATTACTACTTAGTACAGTGCTGTACAACACAGATTAGTGGAGAAGACTAAAATGAAGTAAAGAACAAAAGAAAATAAAGAACAATTACCCACAGTTATTTACAGTATGATTACACAGAGAATTGTCAGGCATCGTCTTTTGATTGGAGCAGAAGAATCTTATTCCATTTCCATGAAAATTAGAAATGGAGAATTCTGCAAGGCATAAAACCAGATGCCTCAACAAGTTATCCGCTCCGGAGAAGTGCTATTGCTACTCGCCTCCGTGTGAGCACAGGCCACTCCTGTGTGAACTAAAACACATTAGCCTAGATCACTGTTGATCATGTATTTGTACATGACAGGTGTACTCCACTGCTAGGTTGAGCTGGGACCTTGCGTTTATAACACTACAAATCTGAGGACTGTCTGCTGCTGCCTAATGGAAGATAGGCTCTGCAATTTTCTGGACATGTTTGCTTCTGACAACAGTGCTAAAACTCACATGTAATACTTCCTCCTTATTTCCAGATTCCCCTTTAAATCTATATCTACAGCCACTTTAAGATACAGTGTAATGGCTCTTTTCTTATTACAGGCCATGTTAGCTCATGAAAAATCAGTTTTTGGGTGCAAAGTTTCTACTCACGAAAACTGCAATCATTAAAGAACTACTGATATCTTTTAAGTATTTCTTGCTGAGGGACAGGGAAAGAAGGGACCACAACAGCAGCTGGAAGCAGGGTGTAAATACCTAGTGCTAGAAGATCTTTTACCACTGAGAATGACCAGAGTTTGAGGTAGCCAGCTACAGGCACAGTGCTTGGAAAAGCAGCTTAACTGTTACATTGTGTTATGCATAGCAATGCATAATTTCATAGTCTTTTTAGATTTGGTACACTGCAGCAAGATCTAGAGCAGTAGGCATTGCTACTGTAGAGAAGACTTAGGAAGCCCAAAGATAAAGTAACTAGGGCGATACAAGACTGTATCAGGGACAGCTGTAATCAGATATTTTAATATACTGGGATTTGCTTGGGGCCCTTAAACACTGTTTGAAATGATCTCAGAGCTACAGGCAGTTTAAGAAATAAAGCAAGACCAAAACCTGCACAGCTTTCTTTTCAAGAGATTAATTTCTGCTGGGAGTAGAAATGCTGGGTTTGAGTTATCCTAATCCTCTTGAGCCACTACATGCCTTTAATGAAGTGTGGACAAAGCCAGAGACAGTGCTTAAGAAACAACAGAAAAGACACTATAAAATAGTTCCAAACACAGGGAGGATGACACATTCCTTGTTAAATGGCTTTAAAAATTCTGAAAAATAAATCAAATCTAAATTATATTTAGATTTCCCATGACCAAAAAGTCTGATGACTTTGGTTCGGCTACAGGGCGACCAGAGTTAACTTTAACCAGAATTTGATGAAGCCTAATAACCTAGGATTTGCAACTATTTGATTAGCTTGGGACCGAAGCCAGATAGGTAATATATTCCTAGGGAAGTGTGGATGAAAGTATATTCGGCATCAGTTGACTGTTACCACCCATGTATGATACCATCTGGAAGCAGGCTGTCAGCTTTTAAAAAAATCTTCAACAGAAAGAAGAAAAGCTGTTAAGCAATCTCAGTAGGTGCACTAGACAATATAAGAGGTTTGTTTAAAAACCTCCTGTTTGCTTTATTATAAGCTGAGACTATATGAAAATATGTTGGGGAATGGGGCAAAAATAGTAACTTCTAACAGTAAAGATATGTGTGTGTGTGTGTGTGTGTGTGTGTGTGTGTGTGTGTCAGGAGCAAGTAGATTATGTACGGTAAAAGCACAATCACGCTGTCAAAAAGCAGGATGCCATCAGTCTTCTTTTTGGAAGAAATTGGCAAAGAAAACTTGGGCATCATACTCCAATGCCTAATAATGAGGTGCTCTGTTACCCACTGAAGTCCTGAGCTGGAAATGGAGTGGCCAGTGTCTCAGAGACATGAAGAACAGCAAGGACCTTAGAACGGGATTCAGATAATTTTGTGCACCAGGCTATCCAACAGCCAATGCAGAGGCCCAAGACCAACTTTTAGACCTCATAGCCAATCAGGCATCTAAGTCCACACTATTAGAGAGGCATATCTTTCATCTTAAGATTTACAGCCGTGATTTCTCTCTAGAGGGGATATGCTTTCCTCTCTCCTCCTGCTCCACCAGAAGAGTGAGAAAAAGAAAGTCACGTTCAAGCTGAGTTGTACCTCGTTCCTCAAGAAATCAGTGGGACCACTCAAAGACCACAATGCTATTAAATGTTAGAAGGCACAGCAGAGGCTGGCAGTAAATCTGAATTTTTTTTTCAGATACGTTGTTATAAAACAAGTTCATCTGCAAGTAATTTAACTTAGTTATCCGAAAAAAAGCATAGAAGTGCACTGCACAGCATTAGGTGTCTAAGGCCTATCACAAAAGCAATCAGATCACTCTGGAGACCAGCTGTGCATCAAGTAGATTGCTTTTATCTAAGTGATAAAAAACTTGTAGACTGTGAACAACACTGGGCATAAAATGTAACATTTTTAATGAACAACATAAAAGATGAAAAGAATGAGCATGAGAAATGGCAATTTAGTCAGAAGATGGGGAAAAGGAGCCTCCCTAACACGACATTTTACAGCAAGTGGGTTTTGCAGTAAGCAGAATTTAGAGGGGGAAACAGTATTTTTCTCTTCTAATTAATCCAGTTGGGGTACCTTGCAAATCAATCAACATTCCAGCATCAGCTGACTGAACCTAAAACATGCATTAACATATTTTGGACCTGTTTCAGATCCAGGATAAGTCATTGAAACTCCATTAATTTCAATGAAGATGCAAAATTGGCCTTTTTACTGTAATCTTCTACATCAACATGAAAGAAAAAGCTTAAACCATTAAGCATATAACTGCCTTTATATTTTATTTCTTTTATGAGGTTCCTAGCAGGACATTAACAGCAGATTATATCTTTTGTGAGCCATCTAACAGGATGTTAATGACGGAAGGGTGCCCAATAAATAAAATGATTGTTATTACTACTACTTACAGTTGGCCTGCCAGTACCAACTGATAAAAAATTTTAACATTTGGAAAGACAGGAGCTACTTCAGCATTCTGCGTTTCAAACTCTTCAAGTGTTAGCATTATTTTATTCAGCCCAGCTTGAATAGAACCAAAACTTAATTTCAGCACCTGGATTTCTTTTTACTTCCAGGTGCTGAACATGCACAGCAGAGATCTGAGTGCTGCAGAAACATGCAGTGCAGGCACAAGACAGCCCACAATACCTACAAGTGGGGAGAAAATAGGGAGGAATTTAAACTCAGTCTAACAGAAACACGACTGGATGTGGACTTGGAAAACATCTGCACAAATCTTTCATGCCCTTCTCAACACTGGCTTTTCATCCGTGCTGCCTTTCTACATTTTGTTGGGCATTCTCATCCACTAACCTTCCTTATGTAGTGGTCCATTACACCCTTTCAATATATCTTGCTTGCAGGCAATCAGAAGCATTTTGTAGTTCATTATAAAAAAAATGCTGAAAACTTGGAATCAAAATTTATATTTCTAGAATGTTTCATTTAATACTAAAGGCTCTAGTCATTTTAAAAAGATGAGTCAATCATTTCCAAGAGCAAGGGTTCCACATCTAAAACCAAACTATGTGTGGATATATACTCGCGCACATGCAGACACACCCCACTCTCAGAGTTTAAGATTTCTAGATTCAGACTACAGGTCTGCGTTGTGAAACAAACAAACAAAAAAATCTTATTTTTAATTTTCTCCTTGTCCCTGGGTTTCACTTTCTTGTATTGCTTAAGGTAGACAAAATCCACAAGCACAACTCTCTACTAGCAGTTACATCTGAGCAGCCTTATTGAATTTACAGAGACCACACAGAAACAAAAGGTGAGCATATTCTGGCTACAGAGACATTCAACATTTGTGTTGGTTTCAAAATTCTGGAAAGCAGATATTCGTCCTGAGATACCAGCATTGTGTCATTAGATTACTGTTAACACTTGACTTTTCCTTAGCTTCTTGTTACACGAAGACAAACTTACACATTTCTGTTTTGGAAAACCTTGTCAATCAAGACAAATTAATTTTAAAAGCATAGAAAGGACTCCAAGCAAAATGTTGAAACGAAACACCACACTTCCACATAATTTCTTTTAAAATACTGGTGTTCTGGCATAAGTCAATTAAAAGCTTAAAAACATAATGTTCACTCACAGTCCACAACTGGATCTGGAGTATTCATCATTACTTGGCCTTCCCTTCCTTTCCTTATAGATTTTTTTTTAATACCTTATTGCCTTATCTTTCTTTGCCTCTTCCATATCCAAAGTAAATTTTCTGGCTAACAACTCAGTGAAATACTGCAAGCCTGACTTCTTCCTATGACAGAAAAATTGTTTTAGTAGGTCTTTAAAAATACATTTTGATATGATTAGTCCTCATAAAGTATATTAACCCCTCAGCTCTTGGAGAGCAAGCCCTACTCATCCATGGTAGAGCAGGGATAGCAAAGCAAGCACTCCAAGAACTCTCTCAGGTCAGTTTTCCCACTGCAGACAAACCTCTTATTTTTGAGAGAATAGCTCAAGTTTCCATATACAACTGATTCTTGGCTGCTGAAGACAGACTATTAAAAAAAAAAATAATCAATCCTAAGACTGAGTGCTACAAACAGCAGACAGAGGGGAGAGACCCAGAGAACAAGATCTCCTGCTATCACCCAGCAGAGAGCACATTGCCTTTGGAACAGCCAGGCCTCGTTACAGCCACAAAGTCCAATACCTTCCACAAGGCAAAAAAGAACATCTTGTAGTACCTGTTTATTTCAGCTGAAGGCACAAGAGAGGCAACTCACTAAATCACCAAGCACTTTTATAAGAAGTCTCACAGAGCATCATGCGTGTCAGGTAAGGGCAAAAGCCCATCAAAACCAGCAGCAGATGCCCCCTAGCCTAATATATCTTACCTGGTAGCAAGGGGGGTGATGTGACCCAGCCACAGGAATTCATGAAACAACTTAGGGCTGTACAATGCAGCTTGAGGATTTTTTTGTTTTGTTTCTCCCCCTTGCCTTTTTATTTCCCATTCTGTATTTTATAACAGGGTTCTTCAGTGTGCTTGCTTATATAGACCATCTTCTAACATGAAGCCAACAGTCTTGATTCATGGTTTAGAAAAGCAAAAATACTTGGTGACTTTTATTTTTTGTTTACTACAGACATAAGGACATATAACAGCACTACCAAATACCTTATTGTTTTTCCTCCTACCTTAAGAGATTCTCTCTCTCTCCAAATAAACTAAGCCATAGCCAACAGAAGCAGAGGTTCTCATCTGATTGACTTCTAAGAGACTTCAAAAATTTTCTCAACAAACAAAACAGAGAGGTGAGAGAGGTAATGAAAAGAAAGGAGGCATTTTTTTATGTATAGAATCTGTCAGAATCATGTATCTATAGATACATGCCCTCTTTTCTGCTTTAAGAGTGCCAGTGGAGATGGTGGTCTTGCCCAGCACACTTCCTCCTAGAGCAATGGTGTTTGTCTGCACCTGCACATACAACATAGCGGGGAACTCCAGAATGGGACGTACTCCTGTGAACTCTGACTCTTGGGAACGGAACACCAAGCAAGTTATCAAACCTTTTTAACCAGATACTGATCACTGCTACTGATCGGCAACAAACACAAAAACTCTGCTATATTGGAAAGCTACACAAAGGGAGACTAGTGTGTCAGAAAAGACACAGTCTCTGGAAAACATGACGGAGAAGGGAGGTGGAATAAACTTTTGAGACATACATGCTAACTACCTTGATGCTTGGTTGTGTCTGTGGCTGCAAAGAAGCAAGAAGGGGATACAGGATGAAGGAATAAGTGTCCCACAATATATCGATCACTGATATATCTGATCTCTCTGACTCACTGCTGGTGTAAAGACCCTGATGTCGCATGCAGTACTTGGGATCGCATGCCCATCTATGGCTTCATCAAACACTAAATCTAGAACACAGTGTTGTCCAGGATGTTTTGGATGGCAACAAGCCCAGAGACTAGTGGAGACACAGCTTCACAGACCTCCATGGGTCAGTGACCTTGGCAAACCTACCAGCACTCAACTGTTATGCCATAAAGTATTAAGAATTACACATGGATAGCTTCCAGAGATTGATGTAGTCCAGAAACGTTTGTGCTGCTTCTCCAAGTTTTTTCAGTTCATAATACAGATCCCACACCCTAAAATGGAAAATCTGCCATTGACAGCTCACATTCTGTCTGATTTCACGGTCTCAAAAATGCTGCAAATACATGCCAAAAACTGTCAAAGCACAGTGGTGTCCAGTTCACTGGTGGCAGACCCCAGTTAGGTAGCTATGCCCTCTTAAGTATTAGAAAATTGCTGAAGTACAGTTGTTGTTCACACCAGTCACAGGATTATAAACTCAGAGATAAACACAGTGATTTTTACTCATGCAACTATCATAGAATCATAGAAGAGTTTGGGTTGGAAGATGGTCTTACATGCCCTGGTTCTGTCCAGTATGAAGTTTCCCATTGTTTTCTGTTGCTTTGCAGTCTTGATAGCCACAAGCTATTGCAGCATGCTGGTGTAGGAGGATTACTATGGGCGGTGAGAGGCACTCTATCACTTATATACTACTTCCATTGCAGGGCTGAGAATGTGGCAAGCAAACAAGGGAAAAGCTAGAAGGGGCTTTCTGGTGATCGATGCAAAGGCCTATGGATAAGTGTTAAGCCTGACAACTGCAGGGGTGGTCAGTATGAACAAGACAAAGCCATTCTGAAGCCATCTTAAGAGAAGCCAGCGACGCGTGCAACTGAGATTCTCATTCAGAAAGGTCTGTCACAGAAGATGTGGCTGAAGAATAGCAGCATATGACTTAAGTACAAATGAATAAAAACCAACCTACCTGCAGACCAAGTCTCGAAAAGAGGCAATATTTGTGATGGGGGGGGGGAGAAAAGAAAAACCAAACCACCCTCAACACCACACTCATCCCCTTAGACAAGGGGTAACAATTTGACTTACATGACAGAGAAGGAAAACAGCTCCCCCAACAAACTACATTGTCCTGCATAGTGATTCCCACTGTACAGAAACAGTGTCAAAAAAATTTCTAGCTAAACATAGGTAACCACATAATCAAATATAGTGTTACTAGTACAATGTCTGACAATAATCCTGACAATAGCTACAGATCAGCAGGCACCGCATCAAGCTTTCTGCACCAAAGCTTCAGTTCAGAGACAAAACCACTAGTTTTCCTCATGGTGAACCATATCAACACAATAAATGCCTACTCCAACAGCAGTCTCAGATTGGCTTTTTTAGTTATGCTGTGTTACAGAATGGTACCAAAAATATAGAGGCTAGCAGATATTGATATTTTATGTAGCAGAACAATGTAGGTTTCCAAAAATATTTTTTTTGTTTACATCAAAATTACTGAGGATTTGCAAACACCTAAGGATACAGACATAACCAAAGTCCCAGAAGCTTCCATCATTTAATGAAAGCAATGCTGTGCCAGCTGTGAGTGAAAACAATAATTGTAAACTGCAGCCATAGCTAAACAGTAGCACTGAAGCAGTTGCCAAGGGCAGCTAAGTTATCCAAACCAGTAGGTAATACTTTGTCCAATTCCTTGTAACAAGGTAAGAGACCATGACTAACTTCTTTTGTTAAAGAAAGGTTCCAAACCCATCATCATCAGAGGCAGAACTGCTGAATCTAAATATGCCCCCCCCCTGCTTTGTCATTAGTTGGTCCTCCTTGAAGTAGAGCACCTAAACATGGAGACAATGACCCAGCTAAAACTTCTGTAATACATCACTTTCTTTTCAGGTTACACTCCTGTTTACATATCTCAGGACAGTATTTTTCACAGCAATATAATATTACTCATTTCAATTCAGTGCGAGACCCATTAAGACTCCCTAAACAAGTTGTTCTCTGCTCTGTGTGAAGGTGTGTATAAAATTGATTTATAAACATGTATTTACAGAGTGGTTAAATTTCATTTAAAACCCTGGGGTAAATAATGAGCCACAAAAAAAACCCAACTTTAAGATAAAGGCCATAGTAGCCTTTCATTTTTCTGTTGCTCTTTTTCAATTCCTTTCTCTTTATTTTTTTAAGGAAATCTTTTAAAGCCAAGTTCCTCTGAAGAGAAATACTCCTAGACTGGGCACACTTCATAAGTTTTCATTCCTAATGATTGTTCCCTTTTCAAAGAAAGGATAGAAAACTAAGGCAAAAATGCACAGGAAAAAAACTCAAAGAACACATGCCTTAATTTTAAAAAAAATATGAAAAATTCATCTCTGGATTCTGCACTGGGGTTGGGGAGAAGGTAAACAGAGAAAGTTTAGATACACTACATGAAGCAAAGATACACATAAACCTCCCTGCCCCCATTAATACCAACAGAAAATTACTGCTTCTGAGAAGTGTGTTTAACTTGGCATTTGCACCCTTGTACAGAGCTAAGACAGTTCAAAATATTATTTCAACTGGCTTCTGCAGGATCCTTAGCACGCTCACATTCGGCACAGGATGCAAGTAGATCCTTTGTCACAGATTCAAGAAGTGAAGCTAGTCCCATTTGCTCTGTTTTCTGGTTGTGCCAATTCACACACTTCTGGTTAGTCTGTGTACAGCTCTGGATGTTAAGGGAGTAATAACTAAATTTAAATCACCTTCAGGAAAAACAACATGTTAAAACTGTAGCTTGTCTATGGCAATAATGAATCTCTTTTTTGAAAGAGAGAAAGATGACTGAAGCTAGTGAAATTATATTGTTGTCAGTTTGCTCTACTGGAGAACAATATCAACTCTCTGGTTTAAAATTGCTCTCATCAAAAAATAAAAATCATTGTTTCCAGCAGGAAGCTCTTCTCCTGCTGAAATTACAATGAATTTCAATTATTTTTTCATGGATTTATGGATTTTAATTCTTTATGAGTGAACTATGTTCCTTAGAATTAAACTAGAAAACTATGCTGTTGCTGAATTTTATTAATCTTTCAAGCAATAAGAGAGACTGTAGGACTAAATATACATCTCTGTGCCTGGCAAAAGCTCCCATCAGTACAATTAGGAAAAGTCAGAAAGGTGCACTGCAGGGAAGAACAAAAAAGTACTCCTTTGATATGCTTTCTCAGTGAAGCATTTAAGTGGCGCCCATCTTCTCTGAGGCCTTAGCTGTGTTATGACAAATCAAAATAATAATTCATTGACATTGTTGTAAGTCTTCTTCATCTACAAATTTCAAAGCAACATTAACAAGGACACACAGCATGAGTAAGGGTTGCATCAGCCTTCCAATATCCCAGCTCTGTGCTTTCAGACCTGCAATCACAAGCCCTTTCTTTTGTTAACAGAAACAACAGACACTTTAATTATTTACAGGTTGAAAAAACCTTAAATCCAATCCTGTGCTGAAAATCAGTCACTGGGTAAACACCAGCAAGGCTGAAACATCCAGACAAAAGGAAACTGTTCTTCAATGACCACATTTCTCCGGGCTGAGTCCAGCAAGAGCTCTTTCTTACGCATTTTTATGTGGCAGAAAACTCAGCACCATCCCACCCTACCATAACAGGGTGTTCTGAACTTCCTGGTATTTGTTACTGTAAGCTCAACTCCCAAAGCCTCACACTACAAACAGTTACTCATTTGCTTATTTAACAAAAACATTGATCACAACATTAGGGTTGTCTGTTAAGCTCCTCTGTTTGGAGAAAAAAAAAAAAAAAAATCAGGGCCAAGGACAGAATTCCTTTTCTGTGAAATTTCAGATTTTTAGCTTTGAACAGACGTATTAAAAAATAAACTTTCTTTAATGTTAATAAAAACCTTTGAGGTGCTGGGTTAGTCAAGGCAACCAGTTTGTTCTCATTTCTGTTGCTCCACATTACTCACTAATTTGAGTGAATCCTTACAACTAGTGTGGTAAACCATTCTAAGGAAACATTTAAACAAAAAAACTATTCTGGAGGCCTCACTTTTAGGTATCTCAAGTTGGGCATAAAAAACAGGACTCAGCTGAACCAGCTTTAGACACCTACAACCTGGTCTGATCTAGTCACTTAGACTTCCTTCAGTCAAGTGAAAGACACTTCAGGACAGGAACACAGGCAAACGTAAACACACCCTTGTGTTCATTGACCACACAGAGAATCCAACCTCTGCCTCCACTACAGGAAAACAGAAAGCAGAATCCTAAGCTCAAGCAAAAATTAAACTCACAGCTATTCCTTGCACATTATTTTTTTTCCAGTTTACATACTTTAAATTGAAATGATTGAGTATCCAGCATTTCTAAAAAGGCCTTATAGCATTTCAGCCTGGAAATTACCCCAAAATGAAGCACTTACACATATATACTCAATTGCTATTTGTAAAAAGTGTTGACTTAGCTTTAGAGTGGATATAAACATCCAGTTTATTCCTAATTTAGGAATAGAACAGACTCTTCCCTCTTGATGTTTAAGCTATTCAGGTGGATGGGTTATCTCACCTATTTTCAACTGTGCTGTAGCTGGCTTGATGCTCACTTGCCTGAATTTATTTTTTTCAGATGGTCAGTTTGATGCTCTCTCATATTTTTTTTCCATACAAATCTTGCAATCATTTATATGACATCTATAGGGATAAACTAAGAATGTACACTTTTGATACTTCCATAACTCCTAAACTTCCCCTAAATTGTGCAAAGAACTGAATTCAAACTCCAGATAAGAATCTCTCCTTCGCGTAACTGACTCCTGAATTTTGTTTTGTCTGACCTTAGAGGGTTTGAGGAGAGTTGGTATTTGTTCCCAATTCAAACTTCCTTTTAAAACCGATGATGCTCGCTATTTCTCAAAATCTTTTGCAAGTTTTCATTAGAGAAATTAATAGGCACGAATACCCTTTAACATACTGATCTTTGGTAATTTATTTAAAACAGCATCTACAGAACATTAAAAAAAAAGAAGATAAAGTATTAAATCCTATAACAAATCCACTTAACGGCACGGTGTATGTATTATACACATATACACATTTAAAGACTTAACTAATGAAAGGGACTACACATATGTTCACTTCTATTCTTCAGGAAACGGAATAAGAAATGTCCGGTCATGCTGCTGCTAGGTACACAGACAAACATACAATACTATAAACTGACAGAAAAGAAATATTCCCCACCATTTGATCTTGTTCTTCTGTTTCTCTTCACAGTGCAAGAGTGCAGTGAAATATATTTAAATAATTTCAAAGAAGTTTTACAAGCACCAACATTGTCCATACAATGCATGAAACAACACATACTCCACAATATTGTCTATGGAACAGAACATTTTCTTTCCACAAAATTTACATCAAACATCCTGTTTTCTGAAGGTATTAGCTTTGCAAACTAAAAACCTGCACTAAAAACATTCTCAAGCCTGACAAGTGTTGACTTCCCTCCTCCTTAAAAAAAAAAAAAAAAAAAAAAAAAAAAAAAAAGCCATTGAGAAAGTCTGGTGAACATTGAGCCCAGGACCTGAGCCTGAGAAAGGTCAAGTCTGTTCTAAATGCAGAGACAGTGATGTTCCAACAGAGTTTAAAAATCCACATCCTCTGCTCTCCCACTCCCAATTTAAACGCTGAATTATTTAGATAAGCTTTTTGGGACAAAGGTTAATGAGCCTTTAGGTCAAAAACTAATAGTAATAATAATTATCAAATTAAACAGTTATTCTTTTTGTTGTGTTCCCCATTTTTTCCTAGGAAAAAAAAATGTTGTATTAATTCAAATAGCAAGGAAACCCACACCAATCACAAAACCAAACTCCTCAGAAAATATTTTTCCTAAGCATGAAAGCTATATGCACACCCTACCATCCCTGTACAATCATATACCTATTTATCAGATTATGTTTCTATTTGATTTTTCCAAGATGTTGGCTCGTTCTGTACTTAGGAAAGGTACAATCTTTCCTGCCTCAAAAAAGAGCTTGGCGACTAAAACAAAAAGATAGCATCTGTAATGGAAGAGAAGTACATGATAAAAACATGCACTGAAAGTAAAATCAATTTATGCCTATAGGCCTGAAATTAAGTAGCAAAACAATAGTCATAGGAGTTCAGGATTCAGGACAGTAAGTATATTAATGACCATCACACTTAATAGACACATCCTTCACTGAACCCCTGTAATTGCTCACATGTCCTTAGATAAATGCCTTCATCACAAACATGACTGTACTTTCAGTTGTATCTTGCTGTTCTAGAGCATTACGTTATGTGATATGGGGAATGGGAGGGCACAAGATTCATTAAAGAGGACGGGGAGTCCTGGGCAACTACACACTTCTCTGCTTTTCCTCAGATCACAGTGACAAGGAGATGTTGGTTGTTTGGCAATAAGCTTAAAATAAATCCTGTCAGATGTTACTGCGTTAACTAGAATATTATGAATTTATAACACAGGCTGTATAAGGCAAGCTACCTACTAGCACAGGGCACTGCGTCATACTGATATGGAGTTTAACTGCTTGTACTTCAAGCCATTTCTTGAGATGACAGTTTGAAACTTTCTGCCTAGACACCTCTAGAAGGCAGAAGAGGCAGCACTACTCCTACAGGACCAGCCCAAAAATCCCCAGTTACAAAATCCCAACTTCAATACTCATAAAACTTAGCCAGACTATCCATTATGGTTCATATTTTCCAGGCATTTGTTTTTCTTTTTGTTTTTGTTTTTTTTTAAGTTCTTTAACAGTTTCAAGTAATAAGATGAGGAGGGGGAAAACACACACACCCAAAAACACCAAGTGAAAACATTCGAACAGGGGCTGTAAACCTCCCGTGCTATCAAATGGGGATTTGAAGGTTGGCAGGAAACAGCAAAGGCTTCTACTTCAGAAATATAGGGTTTCTGTAGCTCTCATGAAAGTCCCTACAGGTCTGAAAAAAAAAATTAGTTTATCCCCTCCTCCCCATAACCCCAACAACTCACTGCAGTGCACATTCTCAAGCCTCTTAACTCCTTATTTGGAGCACAGACTAATTCCACACAGTGATAAACATACTTCAGCCAAAAACCGAGCTGGATTTTTACTGCAGTTGACTCTCTTCCATTTAGTAAGAGAAAGAAAAAATGAACATCCAGATTGTTTCCACTATATTCTCAGTACTCCTGCTACTGGTGGTTCAGTATCAAGAAGGAACAGGAGCAGTATTAAGACACTACAGGAACTGAAGCAAAAGAGAGGCAGTGCAAAAGTTACATGAAGACACTAGGTAGTACGGTCTCTGGTTTCAGGGGCCACGAGGCTGGAGGTCAAGAGACTATATGAGGAAAAATACCATACTTGTATTGGTCCCCCACTAGTCTCTTGGGCATCACCTCCTGGCCTCCAACCTAGATGTTCAATATGACCCTGCATGGCTGTTTTCATGATTGTGTATGTAAAACAGCTTTATAATTCATAGAAGATACCTTTACACTCAGCCCTGTAGAAGAGACTTTTGATACACTTCTATCAAAGGCAGAACTTGGGCTCTTTTCCGTGGGACAGGAAAATGTGTATAAATGCTGATCATGAGACAAGCTTAGAAAAAGCCACGAAATGTCCACATTTGGATATTTTGTAATAAGATAAAGAAACCAATTCTAATTTCAGATTAACCACTGTAAGTTAGGAGAAACTCCATCCATGTTACCTCAGCGCCAAAAGTAGCGTGAAACCAGCATCCAACCCTAGATGTCTCTAACTCTTCTAGATGGAAAAGTTCAGAAAACATTAAACTGCTGGAAACGCACAACAAATTTTGTTATGTATTTTAAAAGCAAGCTTTGGGATTTTAAGCACTGAAGTATCAAACATTAAAAAGCTTGCTTTGCCTCCTTTGCATCTTCTGATCAACTCTCAACCATGAATTGTAAAGTCTCACGGAGGCATTGTAATTAGCATGCTTCCTTCCTTTCTGGAACCATGCTGATATTTTAAAGGAAAGTATAAGACATTCTTCCACTTACAGTCAAATGTAAATTGTATAATTTATTAATTATTTCAGTAGCACTTGATATTTATTTTAATTAATCTTTAAGTCAGACACGAACACTGGGGAGTAACAGCAGGACATCAGAAGCTGCAAAAGTTTTTTTTGCTTGAGAGCATTTTTAATGAAAAAGTAGACAATGCACTTTTTAAAAGTATGATAAATAAAGTTTGATGAAAAGAAACCATGCACAATGGATGTTTCCAAACAAAAGGGAAAGTTTCTGAATGTGATGCCTGTATGAGCAGGCCAAGAAATAAAAGCCATCAGCCCCACTTCATTTCACCCTTCCTTGCAGAGCTGTGCAGGGCACACTGGTATTGGCAGACTCTGCTGGGACAGGATTAGGAAGTTCAGTTAGACTCCAGCTTTCTCAGACTATGGCTGGAGGTAGAACTCTCTACAGCACCCAGAAGAGTTCCTGGGCTATGTGTCCTGACTCATGCAAAGCACCTTCCTCCTCTTGTGTTCTCTGTAACAGAGGGATAAACTACACACAGACACCAAAGACTTTGTTTTTGAAGCTAATACTAAATGGACAAAGCTCAGGCTTGTATGCAGAGCTCTGACTAAAAAACTTCCCTGTCACAAGGCAATTCATGCTGAGGATCAGTCAGCAATCCCTTCCATGCTGTGGAGCTGCCCTGTGCAAAGAGCAGACAGACAGCGGCAGTCTAGGCAAAGGGACCTGCAGCCTTCTCTCTCCATCTCATGTCACACACTGCTGCAGCAAGCCACAGAACCAATATCATCTCTGCCTATCGCATTCCTGCAAGTTTCCTTGTAGCTGAACTATAGACAGTATGCCTAACTTTTTCCATGATATTAATATGAGCGTGCACTATTTTTTAAATTATTTTTTTAAAACTGTGTATAATTTTTCCTGGTCTAGCAGAGCTTCAGCAACCTGACATTCTGCTGAACCTTTTATTACAACTGCAAAATGGCAACTACTTTGGCCCTTGAAAACACTGAGTATAAAATTCCCAAGTTTTAACTCCATTTTCACCTAGCCATATGAATTATTCCTTACTAAGATGCTATAGGTTTTACATGAACACAGGCCAGTATTAAATGCTTTATTTGCCTGCATTTGGCCTCCACATACACCAAAAGTGTATCAACATGAAGGTCATATTTCTGGGAAAACACATGCCCTCTTTTCTTAGGAAATCTGAATCAGATTAAAATAGCAGACAGACTTGTCTAAAAACAGTGTGGTTTTCAGTGTTTTTGGTTTTTTTTTAAGATAACGATAAATCTGCTTAAATATTTTGGCTTTCTATGACCCTAAATAAATCACTTGGTGTTGTGTTTCATTTTCCCTCATCCATCAAATTGCAGCTGGAATGAGAGGAAGAAGAAAAGAGGAAAAGCAGTTTTAGCACAACTTTTGTGCCAGAACAATTCAGGAGCATGTTCGGCTATTAACATGTATAGGATCAGCTCTGTGTTTGCTTGGGACAGTAGCTTGCAGGAAGGGTGTACCATGCTCAGCACAATTTCTCATCCTCCCCTCCCATTTCCTTCCCTGTGCCCATGCACTGTTATGCCCAGACCTGGAAGCAAGACAGGCAGTCTTTATCCAATTTTGAGTTGCACAGAGGGCAACTACTCTCTGGCAGATGTTTCTTCTACTGTATACTGCCACCAAAATGTGAAACACCTCAACATAACTGGGAAAAAGAAAAAGCCACAACTAGTACCCCTTGCAGTCCCAGACTCTGCTTTCACTTAAGAAAAAAAAAAATGTATGTATCTCATCCCAGCTATTTTAACTCACTCAAAATAAACTCACAGTTAACAAGATAATTTGAAATTTGTGCACGTGAAGCAAAACCAACATTCCTCCCTCATGTTCACAACACATCTGAAAGAAGAAAAGTATCTGATGCTATTTGGCCTACCAGCTAAAATGGGAGAAAACTACCTTTTCTCTGAGCAGAGAGAAGCTCAGGTGGCTTACCTTCTACAAGCTTCTCAGAAGTGACTGACAACACAACACAGATCTGCCAGTCTCCTCACAGCTGAGTCCTGTATCTCTCTGCTGCCCCATCCTTATTGTTAGCCCTTGATCAAGGGGTAGCAGTTCCTCCAGGCCTTTCACATTTGTGTCCTACTGGAGAAAAGCTCAACAATATGCAGTATAGGTGTACCCAAACTATAACTCACAGGTGGGAACTCCAAAGCACACAGTAATTAGGCAGCTAGCAGAGAGTCCTCTCTTTCCTGACTTTCATACTAATAGTAGTATTTGGTTTTTAGGCAGGAACTACTTCAAAAATTTTTACACAGCTTCAGATATCAAATATTTCCACCACATACACAGCCCGTTGCTCCAAAAGCACCTCTCCACCTAAGGAAAACATAAGCTAAGATTAACATGAAGATTTTCCCATCTTTTCTACACTACATAAGTATTTAAAGTAATTGGAGATGCATGCTTAAACTTCATATAGGTTGCTCAGCAAATCCCACCTCTTTTTCTAATCAGTGCATGGAGAAACACAATGCAGAAGCAGCTGCTTCACACAAGCAGGTGGTGGAAATGCTACATTCAAGGTCACAGTCCAGATAAGCTACAGAGCACAAACAACATAACTTTCCCTTTCATAATTGTTTTCTGAATCTGTCCGGTCACTCTGAGTTCATGTCATCATTTCCCTTTTTTATATGCCTTACTGCTTTGCACATTTCATTGAATCTTCACGTACAATATCAAATACAGACAATATAATGGGAATTAAAGCTCTTTGAAAGCCTATGTCCTGAATTCAATTAGCAGTATCAAGAATCCAGTAGCTAGCAGCAAGCCCAAAACACATAATAGGATTACCGGAGAGTTTACTGTATTAATAAAGTTCTATCCAAATACCTTATTTTTTGCTTTCTCCTGCTCTAGAAGTGCTTACAATAAAATAACTGCTTTTATTTTGAAGTCTAGCTTATTTGTATATATAAAGTGGCATTTAGGTTGGTGCAGAAGAGACATATCAATGGGATGTCCATTACCTCCACCTGCCTCATTGCATAGCAGCACTACTTACACTGAAATTATATTTAGCCTCAAGAGCAGACATCAGCAGATGTTGCCAAAGACAGCCACACTCGGGAGCGATCATGTATGTCTGTACTGCTCAGCATCTACAGCTTCCGATTCAGATGGGTCCCAGCAACACCACACTACATTTGGCCTGGGTTTCCCACTGGCCTTGCCTTGAAATAACAAGAGTGCTGTGTCCTGGGTTAAGCAAACACAGAGTTAACTTTCTTCACAATAGCTAGCAAGAGGCTGTGTTTTGGATTTGTGCTCAGAAAAGCTGATAAGAAAGGCTTTGTTTATAATTGTTGCTAGGATATTTCAAGGTCCTTCAGCCTCTTCGCAGACAGGCGGGGGGGCTGGGAGGGCACAGCCTCAGCTACTAGCCCAGGATTTGTTCTTTGGTTACTAGATTGCGAACCAGAATGAACAATAATCTATTCCATAACATACACGTCATGCTCAGTATATAGGTGAGGACCCCTGGAAGATCGCCCTTTTTGGTTCCAAGGCCCTTTCGGTTTCGGTTCTCTTCTGGCTCCGGATTGCTCTCCTAAGGCCTTCCCCCCCCCTCGCCCCTACACACCCTGGTCGGCTCTCGGTCTGGGACACTCGGACTGTTATGTTCGTTCCATGAGCTTCGGGACCCTCCCTCTCTGGGATCATCAGCTGGGGCCAGGTGGTCGCTTTCCCCCCAACTTCGGTCAGCTCTCGGTCTGGGACACTCAGACTATTATCTCCATTCTGTGAGTTTTGGGACCCTCCCCCCTGCTCTGGGAGGTTTCAGGACCCCTCCCTGCTCTGGGGTTGACTCCCCCTGTTCCGGAATCATTACCCAGGAACAGGCTGAGTCTTTATTATTGGGGGGAGGGGGGGGGCAGTATCACTGTGTATCACTCATTTATATATTTGTATATAGTATTATTTTCAATATTATTGTAGTTTAGTTATTAAATTGTCCTTATCTCAACCTACGAGTCCTTTTTCCCTTTACCCCAAAAACTAGGATACACATTTAGCAAAAGCCACTTGGCTACTCAACACTAGAGGATCTGCCAATCGGGCTGGTCCTGCCCAGTCAGAACCCCTTTAACTCCCTCACCTACGCTTGGGTGGGTGCGGGAATTGTGTGAGCGGGTATGTGTGGTTTGGCCCCCAGCCAAGGGCTAACCCATTACAGCTGTCACAGCTTTCCACTGCCTGATGCCAAAAGCAAGTGTACTTCATGCTCTGACGAGGTGTAGATATTTCAGAATCCAGGGTCTTCAGAGATAGCCTTAGAGGATTTTATAAAACAGAGTTAGCCAAACCTAGAACAGTCTCATCCACACTACTGGCAGAGACTGCACCTTTAAAGTCTCTCCAGAACCATGTGTTTGATTAGTCTTGGAAAGATCTCCTTCACTCCAAAGAAAGCTCAACAGCATGGAGCACAAAAAAAGCTCTCATAAACAGTCAAGAAATTTTGTTCTAGTATCTACAGTTTAAATTATACAAAATTTATTTCTATTAACAGAATTTATAACATTTGTATCTGCTGCCACTTGCATCTCAGGACACATTTCACTCAGAAACATGAAGCAGGGTGGGGATGGATCAAATTCAATACTCTGCCACTACACAAAAGAGTTTCTTTCAAGCCTGAAACTATTACTCCCAAACTTACAAGCAATCAGTTCCCGACATAAAATCCCAGAGCAGTGGAGCCAGTCACCAGGAGAAGTGGTGAGCTGCAGTGCAGAGCGCAGGTTGAGAGAAGCAAGTTTAAAATTACTGCTCCAGGAATCAGCTGGAACAAATTGAACTGCATCCAGCACAGGCCTGATTGGAACTACAAGAAAGTCCAGGTCATAAAAGGCTCATAGTCAGGTCTGTACTACTGCACATGCAAATTGCCATTATTTACTTTAGGGAAATCAACTTTTCCATCTCTTTTGCAGTGTACTGGCAAAACTGTTTCAGGGCTCTTTACTGCCTACGTAACATTAAGAGACCGGTAATATAGATACTATATTGCCACAGAATGCCTTTATTATGTCTAGGAACTTCCCAGGGAGTCAGATGCAATATATATGTCTGTTTGGTGTATAGGAAAGTTAGTCTTTCCCTGGTAGAAATCTCCTCTTAACTTGGATGCACTGAAGGAAAATTGAGCTCTTTGGCTGAAAAGAATTCATAAAGCTCTGCAGTATTAGCACACTAGAAGGGGCAAAAAGCTTTGATGTAATTATTACCAGTAGGTGGTATGCATTAACTACTATTTTCAAACCAGCAGGTTATTCAGCAGCTTTAGAAACAATAAAACCCTCAAGACTTAAGGCAAAAAAAAGTTTTTTAAAAAAATCATTAACAAATCTAACACATTCATGATAAACTGCAATTATAAGCAGGCATTCATGCTGGGAATAATTAGCAACATACCTCAACATTATTGAATGTCAATGAACTCAAGAACACTCTTCATGAAAGAACAATACAGAGGAGGTGGCTAAGTTGTATTTAAAAGGAGGCATGAGCAATTTTGTTAATTGCAGAAAAAAATGCCAGCTATAAATAGGATGGACTCACAGTCTTAAGCAATTCTTTAAAATCTGGAACCACACAGACTAAAGTGCAACAACTTTTCTCTGAAGATTTTAAGAGGATAGGGTGGTTGCTGACCGTTTGTAAAAATATTTTTCAATAACAAGATGTTGTTACTCTAAATTAGATCTTTGGTGAATTAGTATTTTGAGTTCTGTTATCGACAAGAATCTCCTGAGACTGTAAAGTGCACATCTAAGAGAAATATTAACTTAACATAAAGTGTTCATCTAAGAAGTAGTAACATGAATACCAAATGTACATCTCAATGTTATACAGGCAGATAAACAGGGTAGCCTACTCAGTTCCCATTCAGTACAGCAACAACAACAACAAAAAAAAAAACCAAAACCAAAACTGGTAGTTTGGACTGTTGTTGCCCTACTTGTAATAAGAAATAAAACTTGAGTTTGGTGTTAAGTATGCTCTAGTAAATACAATAATTTCCTACCAAACTTGTCCATGACAGTGTGTCAACAGTGCTTTACATTGGCTTTCCCTCCCTCCCCCTACCCCATAACAATATACTGTTGGTTTTGTTTAATGAAAATGGCATAAGATTTATTCTTCAAACAAGACTGCAAGAAATTTAAGCAAAGACAAATCCATACAAACACGTAACACCCCTGTAGTAACTTAAATGCCTTTAAGATCTAACTCTAAATTAATTTTCTCAGGCTAACTGGGAGCCTGAGGAGGAGCCAGAGATTTTGATTCAGACCTCTTAATATCTAAGCTTCTGCTGCTGTAACTTGGTTGTAAAATCTAAACTAAATGATAAAAAACTACAAGAATTCCTAGCAATAGGTAAATTCCTATGTGAAGACAGGAATATTTTTAATGATGTAGAAAAGGCAAAAGGATTGGTACATTTTTCTTGCATGCTTGGAGAGAAGGAGGATGACAGGCTACTATCACAAGACAATGAAGTAGTACCCAGTCCACTAGTAACTAAGGAGTATGTTAAACCACATCTACAATAAATAAACACTCTTAGAATTAGTATACTTAGATAACTCACAGTGAAGATTTGAAAAATATTTGCAGATGATTTCTCTGGCCTACCTTCATCCAAACCCAATACAATATATGCCCTGAATATATTTTATATGACTGGAAGAAACCTAAAAGTCTCTCTATATCCCAATAAGGTAGCCTGGATGCAAGAATAAAACCTGCACACAAAAAAAATCCACCTCACTTTCTGAACTTCAGTTCCAAAGTAATTGAGGTCAATAAATAGGGGCTTAAATAATTGGCACTAGCTATATTCCTGTCAAAAGGGGACTATGTTGGCCTGGGGGGGAAGCAGAAGAAAAAACTAGTTCTGGTTTCTTTGTGGTTTACACAACTAGATTTACACTGACTAACCTTTACTTCCCTATTACATTTGAATTAGTACCCCATGACACTCTGATCAGGACTCTTTAAAAAGAATAATATTCTTAATTAAAATAAAAATAAAATATTTTTAAAAGATATTTTAAGATATATTTAAAGACTTTTCAAAAGAACTTTGAGAAAATTGAAAATTGCACTCAGAAGAAACACAAACTGAAAAAAAATCCCTTTTAGCCCAAGATTTAAGCATTTAGAAATCTTTTCAGATCATCATCATGCTACAACATACTATTGAAATACTTTCACAGATAGAAGTTACTAAGTACTAAACTGACCTTTAACAAAGGCTTTGTTTACATTACCAAGCAGCACAGTCCCACAAGGAAAGGATCAGTAGGGTACTGAGGGCCTGACGCCCACACATTATGGTCTTGTGGGGGGAAGGAGATAGAGGAAAGGATATTTCAGACCAGCTGTAGACTGATGTCCCAGCCCAAATGCCTCTCCGCTGCTGGAGCACATTAGCTACGCTCCTGCTCCCGGAATGCATCTGCTGGTGGAGGCTCACTCTAAAGGAATCTGCTCGCCAGCTCCAGGACTTTCTCCGAGGCAAATGGCAATGTGGGGAACAGGCGGGAGGAGAGGGGAGACAGACACAGGGGAAGAAGGTTTTAAAAAAATAAATTAAAAAAAAAAAGGGGAAGAGCAAACTTGCTTCAAAATGCACTCCAGATCTGAACTGACATGCTAATGTATATGCAACCAAAATCCTCACAAGAATGGAGTGAAGTTAGTCTGGAGTGAATCCACAATTATCTCTTTTTTTTTTTTTTTTTTAACTGCAATGGAGATCTATTTACTTGAACGAGCCGACTACATAAGAAGTCTAGATTTCCATTTCTGGCCATCTCAAAACCCAGGCAGAAAGCCTTTCTGGAAGATACAAATAGTTTTGTTTGACTAAAGCTAAAGTTAACAGAAGTCACAGGACCTAATGGGACAGGTAAACACTGTCAAATTGAGGGGACTATAGCATGATTTATAAACTATATAGGGATTAGTCTATACAAACCAAAGGACCTTTTCTGGTTTTACATGCCCTGAAGTTATGAAAGCTCTCATATAACTGATACTAAACAACTGCAAATCCAATTGGTTTTGACAGAAATGGAGGCCCCTCAACACCACAGAGTACAAGATTAAAAAGATTATCGATTGTGGGCGAGTTGTGCTTTATACAGTTTTATAGCAAGAAAATGAGAAGTTTCCTACTGATTTATAAAGTGTTGGTTATAGAAAACATAAACCGTGCAAGCCACTGTAAAAGCAAAAATCTGAAATTTACAATATTATAACAAACGAATACATTTGGACATATTTTTAAGCACTAAAAATTGGAAAGCTTAAATAATCCATATTAACACATTCCTTTACAAAAATCCAGAAGAAAGTTAACTGTCAGTATTCCAACAGCCACTTGATATATCAAGATTACTCACTGAGAATGCTACATTGACAGGCACTCATAATAACCACAGTATATGACATTAAAACACATTGATTCATATTGTATTAAATGTATTGGAAGGAAAGACTTTAAAAGATCACACACAAAGGAGATACACGTGGAGAGGGCAAAGAACCCTCTTCTCAAGATGTTCAAAATACAGCTTTTACCTGCTGATTTAGGCACCTGGATAAAACAGTGTCAGTTTTGCAAGAGGTAATCTTTCACAGCTTAAAAACCAGTCCAGCAGAACTTCACATTCTTGATGTTTTGGGGAAATCAGGTGACATGCTAGCAGCACTAAATCCTAAGTATTTGACTTTTTGCACTCCTTTTACAATTTTCAATAATACAGTACAAAACTGCTCAGCTGGTTTGTCATCCCCCACATAACTCCATGCAGTAGTTATTTGCATGCATATTTTCTCAAATTCTATATAGAAATTGTATTCACATGAGTTTGGAAGGAAGCCAAGACTTAAATCGGTTGTAAACTAAAAACTAAGTAAACTCATTAGTGTATAGGAAGAGCATATTACCGTTACAATGCACAAATTAGAAATAGATAAACACCATTCATCTGTATTTCTGTCTAACATCAGCAACACCACAATCACAAATCCAAGCTCTGTACATATGCATTATGAGAAAGAGAGATACGACATTTGCAGAAAAGCAAAATAGAACTGACTTCTTACATTTAATTCTCTCCCTTGAAGAAAACTTCAGGATGCCTGTCTTCATTCCTAAACTATGCTGACACTTCAGCTTTACTGATGTGGTGTACCTGCTCGCAAACAAATAATTTCAAGCAGGAAGATCATGAGACCATACTGTCCTTATTCTACCTATTCATACAAACATCTTGGCAAACATAATTGCACTAATGGCACATATAAGGTGATGAGTCACTACAAACTGCTAAAACAAGGCCTTTTGCAGAAAAAACTTAAAGTGTAGCATTTTTTAATCACACAAACCAGCTTCTTACGGCTTGTCCACTTCTTTTACAGCATACAGGACATACATAAGTTTTGTACAACACACCTCAAGGTTAATGTCTGCACTTACATACGACTATGCATTATTTTTCTTTGAGGAAGAAGAAAAGTCTGAATCAATAAGCTCTAGCACATAAACATTCTGCTATAAGGCAGTCTCTAAACCATAAGCTCACTGCTGTCTGAAAGATTAGGCAGTTGTTTTGCTAAAGAGAGTAACTGTTGGATGCTCTACTACTGCAAGAGCATAGAAGCCGAGCTGAAGTTAAAATGTCACTGAGTACTTCCCAGACACTGTAGCAGCTTTGTTTGTTTGTTTGTTTTCCCAAATAGGGGAGGAGAGGGGATTTTGTTGTTTCTGCTGTGTTGTTTCTTGGTTTTGTATTTTTTTTAAAGATGTGGTATGCTGGATTTGACTGGGATAGAGTTAATTTTCTTCATGGTAGCTAGGATGGGGCTATGGTTTGGATTGAAAACAGCATTGATAATACAGGAATGGTTTAGGTACTGCTGAGCAGTGCTCACACAGAGTCAAGGCCTTTTCTGCTTCTCACAGCACCCCACCAGTGAGTAGGCTGAAGGCGTACAAGAAATTTGAAGGGGACACAGCTGGGACAGCTGACCCCAACTGAGCAAAGGGATATTCCATACCATATGATGTCATGCTCGGCATATAAAGCTGAGGGAAGAAGAAGACAGGGAGGGGACACATTCAGAGTGATGGCATTTAGTTTTCCCAAGTAACCATTACATGTGATGGAGCCCCGCTTTCCTGGAGATGGCTGAACACCTGCCTGTCGATGGGAAGTAATGCATTAATTCCTTCTTTTGCTTTGACTGTGTCCGTGGCTTTTGCTTTACCTGTTAAACTGTCTTTACCTCAATCCGTGAGTTTTCTCACTTTTATGGTTCTCTTCCCCACCCCACTGGGGTGGGGGAGCAAGTGAGCATCTGTGTAGTGCTTATTACCAGCCATGACACATGGATATTTCCAGAAAATAAACTTAATTGCTTGTGCTACAAATCTGAGCTATGCACACTCACCAGAACGGTAACGTAGAACATAATGGATCGATGGATTCAGTTCACTGATCTGTATGCACACATGGTCCAGTTTTACTACGTATTTGCACTATGCAACTCAACACAAAGGGAAAGCTAGATCCATACGAACACATGATCATACCTTCCCACAACTTGAAAAGTAAGAGCAAGTTGTCTAACTTCTTTAAAAAGCAAGCACATCAACAGATACCGAACACTTCCCATTACTGACAGTGCCTCTTGAGGTTACCCAAAATAACGAACAAGAAAAAAAACCCAAGCCTCAAAAAAAGAAAATTCACATCTGCAGTGTAAGACACTAAACAGAAATCTTTTGAAACCAACCTGCACTCCAAAAGGTGGTGTTCTTGAAGGCTGGAACCTTTCCAACAGCCCTCCTTTCTCATTCAGCAACCGCTGGCTGGAGCCAACCTCTGAATCTTCAAGAAAGCCTCTTTCTTTGTATCAGCTCCAAAACATTGCTACAGCCCCCTTGCAGGGAAGCTCTATGCTCCCCTCCAGTTTCTTACTCTCCAGCCTTCTGCCCACTCCTCACTTTCTCTATCCCATTCTTCCTACTACCCAGCATCTCACAACAGCTTCTCTCACCTGTGCATGCTCATTCTCTGGCGAGGAGCAATCTTCCCCTGCCCTTCAAAGGCTTAGCAGTGACCAAGAATGCTGGAGGAGATCAACAGGCAGCTCTTCTCCTGTCTAGGACCACCCTCATTTAAAAAAAAAGTCTCACTTACTGTAGATTAACACACTCAACTAAACAGTTCTGCAATCCACAGAAGAAAGGAAGAACTCTAGAGATGTTGGCAATCACCAATATTTTTGTGACCTTTCATCGGAAGTGAATTTGAGGAATGAAAAAAAAAAAAAACAAACCCAAACACTTAGACAGAGCATGAAAAACTCTCCTACAGTAAAAATCTGACAAGTTTTTGTAGCATCTAAGGAGTTCAGTTAGTACATGCTCACTCTTCAGAAGGTTCATTGATACTTGACTGCACTTAAAAATAGCTGTAGTTTCAGACAGCAGACTTAAGTTCCACAAAGCATTATTCAACACACTATGTGTGGTATAAAGCAAGGCAGAAATTAGCACGTCTTAAAAATGTGAATCTGTCATATGCACTTCATCATAAATAAGTATGCACATGCCCATTCAGGCACTGGAATGACTACTATTCTTTGTGATAAAAAACAGAACAGTGCATGGGCATTGCAAAATACAGGAGTGGAAGCTATTTTTCTTTTTTAATAACAATAGTTCTGGTTTATCCCATTATTATAAAAAATTAAATTCTGCTCTGGACCATCTTAATCACTGCAAAGCTTTAAACAAATCTGTTTGGAATAGCACATTCTAGAAGAAGTCACCTCCTCCAGGTGTGGTTTCTGAAGTCTTACACTGATCTTGAAATCATTGCTTTTATCATAAAATTTAAGCACTTTTGGAAAATTTATTTTTCAGTGAAGACAGTTTAGACTCTGTAGTGCCAGACTAAAGCAATCTGAAAACATTAAATTGTTATCACAGATAAGTTAAGGACTAAAGCATAGGTGCAACTAGAAGAAAGACATAAAAACGACCCTTACTTCTCCAGTATATCTCCTTATCTCTGCAAGTCATATCTGTTTACTCCTCTAGCAAATAAATTTTTACTGTGGCAGATTTCACCCTCCAGAGCTAGGACAGACATAGAAAGGCAGGCTGGACTCAGCCATACATCAGTGACATGTCAAACAAGTTCTAAATGCAGAATCTTCTCTGGACTGAAGCAGAAGTAACAGTTTTGATTTTTCACACTGAGGCTGACTTAGAAGTTCTGGAAGTCAATAAAAAATGTTTGACTTGTAAACTGAACAGATTTGGTCTGGAAGTCACTGTGAAAAAAATAAATGTGCTCCCAGCATGTCAGCTTGACAGGGTCACTTTGCTTTTCTGATCACACTTCTACTTTAAAACTAACCTTTCAGCAGCGGCTCAGTTTCAGTCATCAATCCTACTACTGTTGAAAAACACTAGTAAAAACACCCATTGACTTCAACAAGAATGGGATGAGGCTCTTGATAGCACTTATCTTATAAATGATAGTCTTATGACACACAAAATGATCATAAAAAAATCTCAGTATGATTTAGACAGGCAGAAAATATCCCTGCTGACCTAACACATATCACTAGAGACCTACATCCATTTGTTTTCTGTTCAACAAAGAGGAGGGTTTATGGTATTTTTATAAACCAAGGCAAGGATATGGTAGAAAACAAAACCTACTCTATCTCAGGAGGAATCTGAACATCAGTTTTGTGATAAGATAGAAAATCTCTGACTCTTAACCATATCTAGCACGCAAGAACAGCCTAAGGCTGCATTTTATAAGCTGCGATGGGTCTACACTGACATGGAGGTTCCTGGCAATCAGAATCCCAAAGCTGTGAGAAGAGAGGTGCAGAAGACATTGCTGAGGCCAGTCTGGAACAGAGTTGCATGCCCAGCACAGCCATGCCCAAGCTTGTTCAGCAATGGAGAAGCAAGACCTCCTTTCATATCGCTCCTGTGAAGTACTCACAAAACAACACTCCTGTCTGTCCTCCAGAAGGTGAGGTAGTAGTCTTATGAATCCTGACATGTTAAGGTCATGGTATGTGGGCTGCAGGGAGCTTGGCTGTTTCCACGTGAACCAAAAACAGACATGTAAAATTGGGAAGATCAGTTATTTAGGCTACTTTGTGAAAATAAACTTACAGAAGTAAGTGTATGGAAAAGTCAGCAGCTGTACTTTTTGTATCTAACAGGTAATGTTGCATCAACCATGTCTAAACCTAACTAATTTCCTAGATGTTCCACAGTCTTTTTGTATGAAAATCCACTTTTGCTAGTTTTGATAAACAATAAGCAATAAATGATCTTGGAACTCCCAATTTCTAGCAACAGTCACTGCTGGTTTATCAGGATGCTCAAAGACAAATGAATGTTCAACTGCAAACGGGTTAGAATGTGCCATCTGTGCTCCAGGGCTACTTCCCACCACCCTCGAAGTTAGTTCACAACACTCTTTGCTTGCCAAACACACTATGCCTCCCTGCTCCTCACCTACATTGGAAACACTTGAGCCGTTTAAATGGAGCAGCAACATTGTAATGCAAATCATCAAGTAGCAGGACCACTAAAACTCTCCCTTTTCATTGCCCTCTAGGCAATGATTGATTCTGAGACACCAACACGCCTCAAAAGGGAAACAGAACAAAAAAGGCAAGCAAGGACATAATTAATTCTTATGCAAGTTTCAAATTCAACATTCATTACCTTCACTGCAACATTTTACCACAAAAAGTTGTCCCCAGCATGAGATACTAAAATAAAATATCTTTTCACTTGTTTGGTTTGCCTGCTCTTGCAAATCCATTTGGTAGCAGTCTGTTTGCTTCCTGCCTTTTAGTACATCTTTTCCAAATTGTCTAGCTCTATCAGAAACAGAGATTCTTCCCATCCCATACACTGAGCTGTCATCACTATATCGACGGCTCTGAGTAGTTACAATTTTCTATAAACTAATTAAAGCTTCATATAGAACCTGAGCTAATTAAAAAACCCAACAAATTAAGTATGAAATAAACTGGCTGTAATTCGTTATTTACATGATGCAGCACCTGCTGATAAATGTGTTTCTATTCTTCTTTTCCCTCCTGCTTCTTTCAGCAGCAGAGTCAACAGCTGCAGGCACACGAAGCATCTATAACAATTCAAGATTCAGATGTCAAATCTTGTGGTATTTTTTCCTCCCAGTCATAAGCTCCATTAGTGCCTCTACAATATGCTCTTTTGTGGTATATACCTATGACTTGATTTTACTGCCTGATTTCCACAATCCCACAGCTACCTTTGATTATTTTTTAACTAATATTACCCTCACTATATGCATGAGAATAAAATCACTTACAAGTTCTCATGAGAGTCTGTGTGCAAGAACTTCTCGCAGTCAAATCAAGTCCAAAGAATGGTTCAGTAATAAATCTAAACATTGCCCTCAAGGAAAACAAAACACCAAAAACCACAACCCAAATCCAAAAGCTTTCTGTGAACATGCTGTGTTTTCCACTTTTCATTTCTAAGCCAGAAAGATGCAAGACCTCCTATGCTGTACCAAAAAAAAAAAAAAAAAGTGTTTTTCAGTACATTACAGCTCAGGAAGTTCTAATGAAAATAGGTCCTCTTCAGATCTTAACAAGATACCCTTTTAACATGACACTATTGAATCCTTTTTAAGTCAGACCAGCTCCTACTAAATTTCAGACCAAAAAAAAAAATAAAATCCATGGCTTTTGTTTTAACTCCCATGGCAGTAATTGCCTAAATTAGTAACTCTGGTCCTGAAATGCTTGCGTTCTCTGCTGCACCAAGCAAAACAAAACCACTACTGAGAACTTGAAAGTAATGCTGGCCACACTAAACTGTAACAGTTTCCATTGCTCAAACAGAGAAAAATTCAAAAGCTACATAAACAATATAATTATTAATAGTAATTTGGATCATAAAAATAACTTCAGAATATGAGGTTTTATCTGTATACAAAACATAACCAAAATAACTACTTACTACCGTTTTTATCTGCAGTAGAATTCGACATCTGAACTCTTATCTTGGAATATAAGCATCTTATTCCTATGAAACTACATTAAGTAACATTAAATGAAAATATGATGCACTTAATTATAAAAACTGACCATAAAAATTTAAACCAAATTGTAGACTTTAATGTCAGAAGGCTTCCAAGGCAATTCTGCTAAGAGCCACTGGAGCGTTCTAATTACACTCTATTTGCAGATTTTCTGGGACTATTTTAAAGGCGAGAGAGAGCGTAAGCAAAATCACATAGTTATATTACAACTTGACTATTCTATCTGACAGATTTGGAGTGCTCAACACCTTTTCATATGAATTACATCTTGCAATAACAGTACTTTTAAGAACTTCTAAGGTCTTCTAAAGATTTTTTTGTTTTGTGCCTCAATCATAATTGCAATGGGACTGAACTTAAAAGGACATTCAACTAAGCTTACCATCAAATAAAAAATGTTTCTACAAAACTGGATATTTGTACTAATGCAAATATTATTGTTTGTCTTTGGACACTCTTGCAATTTTAGAATTAGGTACCATGATATTACATCTGATCATCCTTGTGGCCCTCCTCTGGACCTGCTTTAACATGTCCACGTCCTTCCTGTACTGAGTACTCCAGAGCTGGATGCAGTACTCCAGGTGGGGTCTCAGGAGAGTGGAATAGAGGAGGAGAACCACCTCCCTTGACCTGCCAGTCACACTTTTGATGCAGCCCAGGACACAGTTGGCTTTCTAGGCTGCAAGTGCTCAATGCTGGCTCATGTTGAGCTTCTCATCTATGAGCACCCCTAAGTCCTCCTCCTCAGGGCTGCTCTCATTCTCTTCCCAGCCTGTATTTGTGCTTGGGATTTCCTAGACCCATGTGCAGGACCTTACACTTGGCCTTGTTAAATTTCATGAGGTTTGCATGGGCCCTCTTCTCAAGCCTGTCAAGCTCCCTGTGGATGGCATCCCTTCCCTCCAGTGTGTCAACTGCGCCACACAGTTTGGTGTCATCGGCAAAATTGCTGAGGGTGCACTCCATCCCACTGTCCATGTCTCCCACAAAGATGTTAAGCACCACCGGTTCCAATACTGACCCCTGCGGAACACCACTTGTCACTGGTCTCCACTTGGACATTGAGCCATTGATCACAACTCTTTGGGTGCGACCATCCAGCCAATTTCTTATCCACCATGTGGTCCAACTGTCAAATCCATGCCTCTCCAATTTAGATACAGAATGTCATGTGGGACAGAGTCGAATGCTTTGCACCTCATACTAGTATGAGGTGCGATATAACTCACAAGCATAACACATATAACATGGCAAATATTTAAAAATATATTGAATATACAATAAGAAAACACGAAGCCTTTAAAAAGAAACCGTGTTCTTCATTCACACATCCCATAATGATTCAAGTCGTGGATTTATAGAGAGATAAGCTTCACTGGGGAAAAAAAAAAATCCATCCTCTGCTTCATACACTGTTCAAACACACAGATTTAGCAGAACATATCTACAATCAAAAAATGCAGGAGATGTGATTTTCAGAGCTGGGAGAAGTGCAGATGACAAGGAACATGCTCAGCTGGAGTCTTCCTTCATCTCTAAAATGATGGAAGCAACCTCAAGCCTCTCGTGATTATTGACAGACTTGACATTAAACTTGAAGGGCCCCAAGCAGAGGCTAAGACATTATAGCTCAACACTAACATCTTAAGTACCATGCAGAAAGCCTTACTTCCATTACAGATCAACATACCTCATACATTTACTTGAGAGAAGAACATAGGTGTTGTCATTTTATTGCAGTGTGATTAAAATGCTTCAAATTCAAACTGTTTTATCTCCCTATAACTTATTTGAGAACTCTCAGTAGGACTTTCAGCATGATGTAGACTGAACAAACACCAATGACCAGTAAAAAAGCATTTGCTGTCACAGCAATAGGTAAAGGTGTAATTTCCAGCCCTAAGCTTTAATTGCTCCTAGGATGCAAGTTCATTATTTTTTTTTCCTCCGGTTCATGGAAATGGTATCAGTACTTTTTCACTACGTATTTTTCTGTGTGATTTTTTTTGACAGCTCAGTCTTATTTTTTTTTTTTTTCACATGCAAACATCCAAACAGGCAGAACAACAGAAATCATGAAGGTACATATTGCTAATTTTGTATGTTATACTAGCCAGAACACTCCAATGTCTGTTAGCAGAAAGCAGAACTGCCCTTTGAAAATCAAAACTGATCACCCTGAGGTTTTTTCAGTAAGCTTTCTGCCCCTTAGTTTCAGACTCATTAAGAAAACCAAAATAGATTTTCTGTAATTTTGACTGTCAATGAAAATTTGAATGAAACATTTCCACTGTTGAATATTGCTTCCTAGTTTCTCTATACAAACAAAAAAACTTGAACACTTCTCTTTTACTTTAGCCTGTAAGTGCAACCGATGGCAACTGCTTTGGAATCTTGATCAGAGCATTAAAAAACAGAAATGGTTTAAAAAGAACAATTTTCCTTGGTCAAAGGAAAATTTTCCATCTCAGATTTAGGTGAGGAAAAAAAAAAATCAATCCAATAACCTGTTGGCAAAGGCTATTCTTGCCTGGAATGTGAGGGCTCCTTACAATATTTTTTACCTTTTTTTTTTTTTTTTTCCAGTTTTTTGTATAAATAGATCAGTGACAGAAAACAAAAACTGTTTTCATCCCCTAAGGGCACTGCAGCCACCTGGGATGTAGGAGACAGAATTGTAAATCCTTATTCTGATTCAGGACAGGGACTTGACCTTGGGCTTTTTAAACATTAAACAAATACTCCTCAATGACAAGATTATTTAATTACTGTAGGATGATACTCCCTGTCTTATTCTAAAACTCCTGCAAAGCATATTTGGAAAGTAACTATTTTTATTACAATGCCAAAAGGGAGGAAAATTCTTCAACATTTTAAATTATTTCAACCAGCAATATTGCTTTCTGGCCAATTCCATTACAGAAACAGAATTAACTTTTTTTCTTCTTCTGAGATTATTAATGACCTCCCTTGTATACTGTGTTTAATTTGTTAATGTAAATTGCAGAAATTAAATTTTAGTATAAACCATAATTAAAGACGTGATTTCTATTTTTGTTACAAATAGACCTGCACAATTTGAGATAACATTCCCCTAGGCACTAAAAATAAAAAAGCAAGTCTTTACATTGAGATTTGAGTATAAGCACCCTCTGCAAGAGTTTAGCTTGCAACTCAGATTTTGCTGAACTCAAGTTAAATGTTTAACTACACAGAAAAAGATTTCTGTTTTCTAGGAAAAGTCTCTTATATGAGACTCAAACAGAGCAGAATTCTGCCTAAAATTAGAATTTACAACAATTATATATAAGGAAGACATATACCATTTAAAATCCTTTGCCTCTTGTCATTAACATCTTAATCACCCAAGAAATATTCTTTTAAGACTTCCATATGGCAGTCCAAACCATAAGATGAGACTATTTTTATGCTTCAATATTTGCATTACAGTGAAATGTAGAGGCCTTTATCATACGCTAGTTCCTTCATAGTTATACATTCAAAAGGCAACCTATGTCTGAAAGTTTGTGTAGAACATATGTTAAATTAATAGATTGTTTTTGTACTTACTTACTTAAAGAAAGAAACTGAAAATCAATGTGACAGTTTATCTTGCAGTGACGTAATGTTGGTGTGGCACTTCCACAACCCACGGTACACCGTTTACCCAAGAATCACACAACTCAGTTTTTTTTCAAAGTTTCTGAGCATATTTTTAATGCTATGAAGAAAAGACATGTATTTATATTAACAATAGACAATACATTGTATAAACGTTTAGGTCTAGATGCCTCAGATTTCATTCCCACAACACTGACCATAAACTATTCTCACTAGACTATGCAGTGTCCAAACTTTGTTTGGGAGCAGAGTCCTGTAAATGTTTGACCACCTGCATGCGCTGCTGTGGCTGAGCCGTAACAGAACTCACCCTGTCATACTGTCCTTACTCCTAAGGGTTATCAGCTAGGAGGCATATCATGAGACTGCAAAATCCTTCATGACACCACGGGAGATACGTGCTTTCAGAGTCTGTGAGAAATGTGTGAGAAGCTACAAAGTTTTGTTTTTCACATCCAATGTGATTTCTCTTGAGTACTAATGGTACTTTATTATAGATCAAACTTGTAATGTCTGACAAAAAAACCCACTTTTACATGGCCATCAAGATAAAATTTGAGTCACAGAGTGTAACATCTTGCCTCCAAGAGCAGTTTCTGGGAAAAGGAGAAAATGGCAGTTTTCATACTTTCCTCCAGGGGGGAAATGGCAGTTTTCATCTTTTCCACTAAACTTATCCAAAGAGAACATCAAGTAACTGAGATTATGCTGTATTATGTCTTCTTTCTGTCATGAATACCTTTAAGTATCCCAGTGAGGAACGTACCCAAGTAATACACTGAAAAGGTATGATGAAAACATCTCATTTAGCTGAAAATCCTAATCTTCTAGTTTTGCTAATTTTGTTGTGGTTTTAGACCTCTAGTTGGCCATTTCACATGCCATGGAAGCAGTTAGAGTAGCAGATGTAAAATTTACTGTGCCCTACCTGAAGATTTGGTGGAAAATAGGCTTTAAAAGACAGATCTTCTCTGGAAGACATTACTCCATAAGCCAAAAGGGAACTAATTCTGCAGGGATGCAAGCCTCAATAAGCTTTAGAAATCCTGTTCCATGGGGAACAAACAGCTGGCACATGCTTCAGTCGCTGGTTTCTAACAGTGCTTTTTGGGTTGTAGCATTACGTACACAGAGTACAGCTATATACTCCCAATTCCACTTTACGTCCAGCAGCTAAGCTGCATGAAAAAAAGCTAAAAGGAAAGTAAATGTTTTTCTGATGTTAATTTTATCTACAAGCAATTTTGCCTCCCAGAGGTCTGGCATCAAGCCATGGAAGTCCTCATCTACAGAACTGGGAATGAAATGCAAAGTGACCTCACCTGGCCATTGAGCTGCAGTCTTGTGAAAACTTTTAGATTAAAAAGTTCAAAATCAATCCTCCAATATGTTCACTGCAAAAGTCATTTATCTGGTTAATAATTTATTTCCATTATACCTGTCAGAAGCCTACTATTTTCATAGGAGAGCTTTACACATGTAAAGAATGTTTACTTACTTTTAACTTGAGCAGCACAGAGTTAACTCAGTTTTGACCACTGGACCTGAAAAAAACACATAAGCTTCTGCTCACTACAGAGATAAACTGTTCTCTATGCACCTCTACCCTCATACAAACATTTACACCCATGGGTAAGGAAATCAAACCCATTCCAGTACAGAGGGATGGCCAACATGGATTTAGTACTGGAAGGAACTGAAACAGACAATTATACAAATTGCAGGTAAGGACAGTCACACTGAAAGAAAGTAAGCAGCTGAGGCAATTTAAAGAGGCATTATTACTCCGTCTGCCACACTGTTCAATCACAACTGGAGGGACAAATCTAGGCAAACGATTCATAAAGAATGTACATTTACTTTGCATCATTTTTTCTAGCAGACAATATTTTCCTTCAAGCTTACTGTTATTCAAAATGTTTCAATAAGCTGATCAACAAAAGTGTTCATTGCAACTTGAAATGTCAAAAATGGCATTTTTAGACAGGTGAACAACTTTGGCAGTTTTGTGTGGGTGTTCATTTTGAGATTTGCCCTCCATGTGTAAAAGAATTACAAGTCTATATACACTTGTAAAATGCAAATACAGCAGCAATAACAGAAAATGGATAGAAAAGTTTATGAATAAGATTAAAATTAACTGGTTTAGAGTAGATATTCAGGAATTCCTTCCATCATAAACTTTCTCAGTTCAATTTAGTTCTGGGAAGCTATGGAGAAAGACTTTCTGAAAAGAAAAGTCTTTCAGAAAAGAAACATCCACTTTGTTTAATCTTCAATTAAAAATTTCTCTAATGCTTTAAGGAATATGCATATAGAGTATATACAACAAACTACCTCAGTCTTTTTAAGAAACTTTCTTTGTATTACTAAAAGAAACAGAAGTTCCACTGCATTATAATCTTTAACATAGGCAACACCCACATCCGCTATCTAGGTGAGAGAAGTGTTCATGAAGTTAAGTCCCAGTAACAGGAATAGGAGAGCTGGATTCTGTTTTTAACTTTGCCATGGGTATAAAAGAATAGTTTGGACAATTTACATCCCAAATACAACATTCAGTACTGCAGCATTTGATTTTGAACAAGCTGCCACATCCTTAATATTGATGCCTAAGCTTCCTGTACAGTGAAGTCTCTCATGTTCTGATTTTGCTTGCACTTGCTTGGCTGCAAGTGCCCGAAACAGACCTGAGTCTTTCCTCAGTTACTGGGAAATCTCCACTATGTCTGTATCACAGAATTTATTGAGCTGAAACAATGTGATAATTTCCTTGTTCAGTTTCACAACACAACTGCACAAAGAGCTGTGCCAGACCATCATGCCACAGGGGCAGGAATGAGTGACAGGTCTATAATAAGACAACATTACCATGAATGAGCAAAGAGTAAAAAAAAAAATATCAGGGATGAGAAAAAGCCAACCTGAGGAGTGCATCTTGAGCACACTCCTTCTTAGGAGTTAACCTCTGTTCTCCCATACCTTGGACTGTTTATAGAGGTTAAAACTGCATTGATCAGCCTTTCCATGGCATAATCTGCACATACTTCAACAGAAACCAAAGTACATTCCCGTGCTGTAAGAAAGCCAGGTTCAAACCTCACACCTCTGCTCAAAAGGAGCATCAGAACCATTTATTTAAATTGCCTGCAAAAGTTGCAACCTTGATAATGGAGGTACATGGGTAAGCAGATTTAGACTTTCCTGTTGCAGTGGTTTCAATATATATGAAGCAGTAAAATACTAAGTTACACGTTTTGATTGTGAGTAAGCAATTGCAGAAAACTACCAAAAAAACTCCCCAGAGCAAGAGAGGGGCATGCCCTGAACACATCTCCAGCCACTAGCACCTTGTAAGTCCAGGACTTTGGAGAGAAGCTATGTCTGCATGTTTATTCTGAAATATATTTTCCTCCACTAAGCATTTCCTTTAGCTGTAACAAACATATGCCTAAATACCCTGTCTGCTTCTTTTTTTGAGCTCATGTAAATCTGTCATATCTGTAATACCCACTAGCAAGCATACTGGAGGAGTGCTTTACTGAAGCATTTATACAATGCAAAACAGTCTCATCAGAAGAGAGTAAAAATATCAGAATAAATAAATACATTCAAGTTATATAAACCCAATAAAGTAAACATGAACAGAGCAAGTATGCAAGTGTAAACTGGATGCTAGAGCAGCCTCTTATTCACCAGTGGACTAACTAAACTTACGCACCCAAGTATTTTAAGCACTTTCAGAGCTAAATAGCCATTAGAGAGCACTTGAGGAGTCTCATAAGAAAATAAGACGTACAGCAGACGTAGGGTGTCTTTTCTGCAGGTTTAGCCCTTTGTGCCTCACCTTCCACATCTGTCGTATTTTCCTGCTTCAGGGGAGTGGTGTAAGCCTCAGCTAAGCAGTGTCTGCCACATAACTTTAAATTCATTAAAAACGTTCACATTCAGAAAAACGCATGCCCACCGAAGTTTTTGCAAGACCAGAGGTTTAGCGAGCCGTGAGTTTTGAAACCTGGGGGTGGAGAACACCAGAGAAGCACAAAACACTTATTTTTAGCAAGTTACCTCAGAAGCATTAAAAATAACAACTAGAATCACTTGTAAGTTTCTTCACTTGGTACAAAAGGATGTCAGCCTGCAAACAAACTTACAGCAAAAATAAACAACCCCCCCCCCCAAAAAAAAAAAAA